>JARHVA010004622.1:657500-1070000 GCA_037957365.1 Torreya grandis
CATGTTTATCCTTGAAGGTAGTTTCCAAATTACCAAAGTGTATAGGGTAATGATAGAAACTCCAAAAATATATTTGATACACATCATGCTAAAAGAATTAGTTGCATGACCATTGGATGGGCTTATAAGCTCATTATGCTTGTGTCATCATCAAAACATTATTATTAATCATTGAGCATAAATTTCTGTGGTGGCATCATTGAAATAATAATGAGATATCAAATTATATATTTCCCAAGCCCTTTCATCTGAGAGTCTAATTGTCTCACTTGTTACTCATGCTTCATACTCTTTATATAGATCATGAATTGATGCTTTTTTTTATGCCAATGCCAATTTTAAATAAAAAATTCTTCATCTCTTCATCTCCTCTACAAACCCTATAGCTAGTGTGATTCCATTTGGTTTTGTGCAAGGTTGACAATGTTGTAATGGGGTAAAATAAAAAGTTAGAGATAGAATCTATGGATGAACTCATGAATGATAATAGAGATAGTGCAGTGTTTCAATCCATTAGATGGATTAAAATTTTGTATAAATTCAAAGGGTTTGATGAAATCCTCATCATATATTTTCTTCTCCATTTAAAAGGGGATTCTACTATAGTCAAAAGCATTCAAATTTTAGTCACTAGTCAGGTGATTAGTAAATTATTAGGCATTCTATATGAGGGAACTAAGATAGTAGGAATGTATTATTTGAATGACCTCATCATAATATTTCACGAATAAGGATATCCTATAGCATAATGTGTTTAAGATCACACTAGGAAGGTTAAGGGAATCAACAAAAGAACCCTACCAAATCCATGGAGGTCTATAGCCTATTAGATAATCAAATACTTAAAATATGATGGGAAATGTAGTGTGTTAGGTTGTGCATCTATGATAATGTTAATTAATGTAAGACATGGGTTTTAAAGGCCTCAACATAAAAATAATTTACCCATATATTTAGTAAGATCCATATAGTTTATGGTAATTAAGTAGGTTAGTAATTCAGCCTCTATCCATTACTCTAGTCTCATGTAGTTGATTATTCAACACAAATTATTTCAATAAGATAATGGGGAAGAATCATGGGGTAACTTTATACAAAATAAATTAACAAATAAACCTTGAATTACCACAAAATCACTTGAATAAGTCTCCACTTCTAACCCTCTAGTTCAAAATAAGGCTTCTCCATCTAAGGTAGTCACTACAACATCAACAAGAAGTATGAGATCAACCTCAATGGTTTATACACCAATACCTAAATTTCCTCTCATTGTGGTTAATTAGCCACAACCTAGGAGAAGGTTAAGGCCTAGATCCTCTCACATTAGTTCTAGACTTTCTTTGTAGATAATAGTGTATCCAATGCCAATCCATATTGAAGATGATGAACCACTAAAAGAATAGGTTCAATAGTAGCTAGGTAATAAACACTCAATGAGGATAATAAGGAATCCAAATTCAAAACTCACTTCCCCACATCAACCTAAAAGGAAAATATGAATTTTAGTCTTGGCAGTTGATGATGAAGAAAGGGTTGTTGTAGAAGCTCTTGGTAGTTTATGTCAATAACCTCCTTCTAGTCTAGTACCTAATATAAGAGAGGAATAAAATCCTCTCTAGTAAGAGGTATTTTAGGAAATTAATCCATCACTCACTTCAACTCCTCCATCTTCTCCATCAGAACTACCCGTTGACAAGGGTAAATCTCATATGGTCATTGAGGAGGTCCAACCTTCTTATGTATCTAAATATGCAGAGTTACAAAATGTTTTTACCATTTCTAAGTTGGAGTCAACAGTCATGAAAAAATTAAAATACATTTCCTATATTATATATTCATTAAAATTTAAGGATTCTATTATTTCCCTTTTACTACATAAATTAGAAAATATCGAAGACTAGTCTTTAGAAAAGGATAAATAAATTATAGTACTGACTAGGAAAGTAAGTGAAAATGAAGATAAGGTTGTCAATTTTTGGAGTCACATAAATGAGTTAGAATAATAATAAATGTAACTTAGAATACATCTCATTAAGTTATAACAAAATATTATATCACTAAAGGAGTAGTTAGATGCAGTGTCTGAAATAGTCCCTAGTAGATCCATAACAAACCAAGGATGTCAAACCCTTATATCCTATCTTGATGTTATAAACAAGTGGAATAAAGTTTGTTTGGAAATAAGGGAATTGAAAAAATATAATAAAATATTTAAATAAAAAATTACAAGAAGATCTAATACAGACACAACAAAAAAAATAAGTCAAACAAACCCTCCAATTAACTTGACAATTGGGAGAAAAACTTCTAGCTTGTAAAAGCCCTTCCCCTTATTATAGTTTTTTTTTTCATGAGTAATTTTTTAGATGGAAGTTAAAGGGTATATATTGTGAGTTACCTCATGATATTAACATTTTTTAAGAGTTTTTATAAGAACATAAAAATAGTACCCTAGATAAACAAGATTTTTTGTGTGAGTTTTATTTATGTGGCATCATCATGGGAAATACAAATGGATTCCTAGTTAATATTTTTGTCAGAAAAATTCAATTAAGATCCCTAATTTATACTTAAATAAATAAAATTACATGGTAATAAATGCCAAATGATCATCTCAATGAAACAAGGGAGGTAGGTTTATGTGTTAGACCTCAATTTAGTAATGCATCTCAAACTCTTTCTTAGTTTAAAAGTTTTTATTTATAGAATCCATCTATTTGGGACCATTACCTAAATTCCTTCATGACTGTATCATAAATTTTGATGTGTTCACTCAACATTTATTTAAAGATGTGGTGACTACCAATAGTCATGTTGTAGAAAAGGTACATAAATTTGTCTTAGTCGATTCTTGGTTTATTACAACTAGGCATAAGTGGGGGATATTTCCTTTGTGCTTAATATTTTAACACTAAACTACACCAACATCAATACACATAAGGCATAAGCCTTATGCATTCACTTGAAGCATAGCTAAAAAGGAATTAGGTCTTACATTAGGCCAATTTTTCCATGGTGTGAGACTTCAATTAGGAGACTTGATCAATTCTTTGAAAGATTTGGGTAGATCCATAGGCACAAGCCTTTCATGGACTAATCCTAGTGTCATGTGGATGCAAGATTTTAGTAGACTATTCCTTGTGTCATATAGTCATTTGAATGGTCAAAAGGCCACTTTCATTCAAGTTACTCATGTTAGACACATGCTCCTAACAAGGATGGGAGCATTTGACATATGATCTGTACTCATTATCTCTATATATTTATGATTATATCATCATTTATTATAGGGACTCCATTAAAGATATGAATTAGAAACACACATAATCATTACTTAACATACATGTATTGAAACTATGACATTATAAACATTATACATCCCAATATCAATATAGAAGATTATCAAACTAGACACATTATATGTTAATACAACAATCTTCATCATTAATCATAGTTAAAAATAGAGTGAAGATTTCATGGCAGAACATATTATCAATTTATAATACTTGACAACCCAAAGGCTCACAAGTGAGCTTGGGTACTTACAAATGGAGCCTTCATGGATTTTGAACTATTATTATGCCTTAATGGATGTCAAAACAAATTTATGAAAGCTTTTAATATTAATTCACTAGATATTTTCTATAATCTCTTCATCTCTTTTTTCCAACTAGTTTGAGCTGCTTCAATAGCTTTTAGGAGCATCTTCACCAAGGTTGAAGGTGCACATAGAGTTTCAAGATGGAGCATGGTCATCTTACTTGTTAGCTCCATGAATCCATAAAGTTTTCACTATAGTTTCCATGTATCATTAATCCTATAAAATTCCTTAGAAATCCTAGAGATAGTTAGTCACTTACCAACTGGCACAAGGTATGCAATGCGACCTCTAACTAGTGCCAAAATGCCAAAAATTCCAACCATTAACTAGAATTATTCCCTCACACTGATGTGGAATATGTGTTGGCATGAATATTATACTTAATTAGATAAGGGTCATAACATTACCTCAAATAAAAATTTTAGTCCATCCTAATACTAGGTTGTCAAGCTCTTAGGAGTGCATAACTTGAGCACACTATCCTTAAGCTTGGTGTTAAATTCTTCAAAGACCTTAATGGAAAGATTGATTTCTTTAGTGAAAATGTTTATTTTGGTGGATGTAGTAGTAAGAAAAATCACATATGTCTTCTCTAGCTCCTTCCATAAGGCCTCTACATTTACTTTTTCCTTTTCCACACTCTCGTCTAGGATTGATCGTTACTCATAGGCCTTAGTTTGTAAAATGCAAAAGAGTGATTCTAAGTTATGGCCTTGACCCTTAATCTGATTAATGAGCACATTAACATTCCCCATGATTTGTGCCCACTTTGACCTATTCACTAAGTACACCTACACCATCTACTTCTCCTTCTCCTCCTTTGCCTAATTTAAGTATGCATCTATGACTAAGGGTTGGTTTAAGAAGCTTAAGATGGTGGAATCTAATTCATCCAAACCCTCTTATATTTTCAAAAAGAGGTCTTCTACCTATTTGATTTTACCAAATATCTCCTTCTTCAATGTGACATAGGGATATTCTTCTTCTTATTCTTAGGTCTGCTCAAGTTTTAACCTTAGGAGCATCTACTCCACTAACACAGATTTTGATAACATATGAAAGGTTTGAAGTATTAATGTTGACTAGAAGGGATGGTTTATCCATCTCTATGTGCTCATAGATATCCTATAGCTTGTATTTATTGGATTACTCTTCATCTTTGGCTTCTTTGTGGAGATTTTTCCATTTTTTTCCCTACCATCATTGATGATGTTTTGGCATGCAACATCAGTGGACATTCTAGTTAGTGCATTCCTATATTAGACTAGGTTCATGGCATGAATATTTATAAGGAAGGAGTCATACCCCTCATCAAGATATTTCAAGATTAAATTAGTCACTCTATGTTCCTCAAAATGAGGCTCATCCACATAGTGATCAAACACAAATGAAAGTTATTTATGCATCTTGGTTGTGGCTGTTTTCAGGGCATAGTGTCATACATATAAATTTCTTCATCTACCCATCCCTTATGTTCTTTCTCCCTTATGCTCAACTTCATGTCATCCTTCTTGATGATGGCCATATCTATTATACTTCCTCCTCTTCATTGGTGTCATTGTTCTCTTTGGTTTTATCCTCAGAGGACTTACCTATTTGATCCTTAGGGGTTTCTTCCTTGGAATTCTCCCCCTTGTTCACTTCTTCCTCCCAAGATTTCTTAATACTAACCTCCAAGGTAATTAATTTGGTGCTAGTGCCACCTTGTTACTATTGGGGTTCTTCCACTATCTCTATTTGCTTTCTAAGGCACCAATATCACCTTATTTTTGTTGAGGCACCCCTTCACTACTTGGGCACACCTCTTGTGTAGCTTCATCTACCTTCATGGTGGGGGCACTTAGAACTTTCTTGATTGCTTCAAATCTTATTCTTGTGCTTGTGAGAACCTTCATGGCCATTTTCTATATCTTGGCCAATTATTTTTCCTAAGAAATTCTCCATTTTTCCTCAAGTTATAGCACCTTCTTAATGTCCTCCTCACTCAAACCCATTTTCTTCAAAGCCCTTATTTTCTCCTATTCTATTTATGGAGGTGGTGTGGAGATTTCTTCACTAGATGAGAGAATTATCATATCCTTTGTTTCCTCAAGAATGGTAGTTGTACCACTTTAAAGGGATTTCATACGTCTTTGGTACTTGGCTCCTCTTCCTCTTCTTAAATATGTAGGATATATGCCCCTATTTTTTCTTCTTCAGTCTCCTCCTCCATTTTAGGTACAAGGGTCACCTCTTTCTCCATCTCCAACAAAGTTATAATAGTGAATGTAATTGGCCCCTTAGTATTTTTATTTTTCTTATTTATGGAGGAAGCACTTTTTGGTATGAAGGTCACATGTTTCTTAGGAGTTGTGGGCATAATTTCCCCTCGGAGGCAATTTTTCAACTGGATGTACTCCATGATTTCTTCAATATTTTCTCTGCACTTCTTCTAGATAGTCTTCTCTTGTGTCTTCGATGCAACTTTCCCTTCATCATCGACTAGGAGAGGGAAATAGTCATCCTTTCCAAGATCAGATCCCTTTTTGTATGACTTTATTTCATAGTAGAGGTTGAAAATTCTTCCATTCATTATCTCTCTCTAGAGGGGATGAAGGTCCATCCTATCAGAGTCATCCTCCTCATCTTTGGTGGAATTATTTTTAGCACTACCATGAAATACTTGTAAAAAAATGTGTAAGGTAACTTGATCCATCTAGATAGGTTCCCATCTGTGACCACTAGGTGCACCACAGAAAATTGTTGCATCACAAAAAAGTTTTCCATTCTTACCTATTATTGGGGAAGATATTGAGGGATGCACCACTCAATTGAAAGGCTTTGATGTACCTATGACACCAACCTTGTACCCTTATCTTTTACTTCTATGATAATTTGGGTGGTAAAATAAGTTATTGACATTTTATTACAAGGGACTCATGGTTGGGTGGGAATACCCATAATTTATCACCATCACCATCTAGCACATCTATATCCTCCATCACTATTAATATTAACATATACCCCCACTTAAAGGTTTCACATGCTCAATGGTACTCTTGCATGTTATTTACAATATCCTTAGTAATGAACTTTAAGATGTTGAATTTTACCCCTTGTGCCATGTGGTGGGAAATATACAAGAAAGTTTTTCTAATATCAGACCACCATCTACCAAGGCATAATATGAAGTTAACCAGGTGAATTTTTCCTTTATATTGGGGTCCTAGATATCCTTGATGGGGAATGTGAATCCTAACTTGTAATAGCCTAGGAGATATGTGATCCTCTCAACCTCCACTTCACCCTCCATCATTTGATAGATGTCTACCCTTGTGCCTGGTAATCCCATGATTATACTAATGAAGCATGTTGAGATCCTCATGTGCCATCCTAAAAAGTAGAAATGGTTTCCATGTACATGTGAGAGGAGGAACTACACCAATTCTTATAGCTTGCTAAAGATTGATAGCTTGAATATTTACACTACACCTATTGTTTCTAGTTTATCTCTTATGGAGACATCAAAGAATGTGGCAACCACCTTTGTTTTCTTCCTTGTGTTGACCATCTAAGCTTGGATTAATTATTGCACATTGATCCTATTCTGGTGCTTGTAATTTTTGAGCTTGCACTTTTGTGTAAATGACACCCATTTATACTCCACCATGACCTCTAGGGGGAATTGCATCTCTTTATAAGCAAGATTTTCACTTGATTTTAGGTATATTACTATGAATCTTATGCCTTCTACTAGCTATGCCTTCCATTTAATTGTGGCTACTTCTTTCACCACCCATACCTTCTCTACATCCTTTTGTTCTTGTGATAGACCTATACTTAGTCTCTTTTTTCCCATTCTGAACTAGATATTATTAAAACATGGAAATTCATATTTTTAAATCCCAAAATTATGATTTATGCTTCTTCACAGCCATAAGAATTATGACTATATCTTTATCTCTCAAGATTCTTATGTCATTAATGATGGCCTTGTCATTATGAATAAATCATGTTACCCTATTTCTCTATCAATTTCACTCCCATTGCTTCCTTTACAATTCAAATAAAAACTCAATCTTACCATTATTGAACCATTCTTTCTTGGGGGTTATGGATGTTCTAGTTTTCACTGGTAGCTTTCTCTAGGTTGAGTGACTTCAATTATATTCAGCTCTATATTTTGGTTTGAATTCTCAAAAAGTTTTATAACCTATTATGGTTTTCATTCAACCCTTTATACACTATTTTTATTTACCTCATTAATGGCTCATGATTGATGGCTTGGTGATGTGTGGATTCATTAAAATCTATTAAACCTATGAAATCCATTGAAATCCTCTACCAATTGCACATTTATTATATATCTTTGTGCTTCTACCATCACAACATTATTTTTTTAATGTTTTTTGGATGAGGTGATAAGTGATTCAAATGATCACTTCTCATTGACTATTGGGTGGATTCTAATTGTCTTGATATTAATTCTCTTGTACTTGGTCAACATGGTATGACCTTCACCCTACTTCTGGAAACTTGGGCATAATGCTTCACATGCAATTGAGCCTCCTTGGTTCCATCTCTTCTTAGTGTTACACTTCCTTACAAGTATACCTCTCTTTTGGTTGATTTATCTACACTTTCATGTCTCTTGATTTAGCCTTCCATACCCCATACAAATCCTTGTGATGGTCCTCTAATGCTTCATTCTCTCTTCTTGATTTCTTATGCATGAACATTTTATGCACATCCCTTTATCAAATTGTACTTATATATTTTTGAATATGGTAAACTTCACATGCCCATAAACTTGGGCATCTAGCCTTAGGTATTTTGAAAGTGACCATGTTTGACTCACCCAATTGAATTTATGCATGTGTCATACGAGTTATCCTATAGGCATAAAATTACCACACTTATTTACTCAACATAAATGAAACAAACATAAAATAAAATTAGGCTTGCACCAAATTTTATTATGGTCAAAATAAAACAACTGACTTGTGATCAGGAAGTTGGTATATGATAACACAAGCACCATCCTAGTGTCTATATAACCTTAATATGTTTTCATTGAAATACCTAGGGAGAATTTCACCCATCAACATGTGTAGCTTGCATGTGCTAGTCTCCAATATATTTTGGATGATATAAAGTCCCATCCACCTAATATGCAATTTGATTGGGTTCTTAAGGTACTTAGAGTCATATAGAAATACTAGTAAACCTTTTGTAAATACCTTGTGCTTGATGTGTTTATCATGCCATATATTTTGGCCACCTTTCTATTTGATGGCTCTATCTTGCTTGGGTACGTGTCTCATCCAAGTGATCCAAGTCTTCCAAGCATGTGCTCAAAGACTTTTGGTCATATAATTGACCAATACACATGATGTGCAATGAGGGAGCCTAAAATTCCATAGGGAAAATATCCTATGTGCCAAACACCAATTGAAATGGTGTAGCCTTATTTATTCACTTATACATAGTGTAATAGGCCCATAATACTAATAACACATAATCATCCCAATATTTGTGACTAATGTCACATATCTTTGTGAGGCACATTCCCAATATCTTATTTAATGCCTTAGCAGTGCCATTTGCTTAGGGATGGTATGGTGTCATTTTATGGTGTACCACCATATACTTAGTCAGTGAGATCTAAAAGGTTTCATTGATAAAGTGTGTGCCTTAGTTGCTAGTCAAGTTGGGTAGGCATCCATAGTGACTAATAATATTTTCCCAAATGAATCTTACTATTGTGGTGGTAGTATACTCTTTGGTTGACATTACTTCATCCCACTTGGTGAAGTAATTTATTGCAACCAAAATATATCATGCACCTGTGTGCCTCATAGTGGGAGTAATAGGCCCAACAAAGTCAATGGCCCATTTTTAAAATAGCACCTGGGCAAGGATGGGTATGAGAGGCATCTCATCTTGTTGGTTTAGTTTTCTTATACATTGGTATATATCACATGATTTAGCACATTATTTTATGTCCTAGAACAAAGTTAGCCACCACAACTCTTATTGTAGTACCTTGCACACCATAACATATCCAACATAATGGCCTCTAGCAATTTCCTCATGTGCCTCTTTCAAGATTGAGTCTCATTTATGCTTTGTGACACATTGATGCATGACTTAATAATGACTCAACTTGTATAATTCCTTCCCAATGATTTGAAAAGGGGTGACATGAACTTTGAGTTTCTTCTTCTACTTAGTCATCATGGTCTGGGGCATAGAATTAGAGGTCAAAAATCTAGTGATCTCTAGCAAATATTTAGGGATGCATTAGACTCTATAAATTTATGCATCAAGAATATCATCTTCAATAGGTAATACTACATCACCAGAGTTGATGTGGGATAGATGGTCAAGACCTGAGTCTTATTTTTTTGGCTTCACTATAGTGGAGAACTAGAATTCTTGAAATAAAAAAATCCATCAAAAATACACCCATTGCATAATAGGCTTGTTCACTAGGTAATTAAGCCCCTTATGATTAGTGAAAAAGATGAAGGGGGTGACCAATAAGTACTATCAAAATTTTGGTAGGGTGTAGACCATGGTAATCACATCATACTCAGTTATGGTGTCTTTTTGTTCTACCTTGGTTAGTTTTATATTTGTGAAAGAAATGGGATGATTTATTTTTCCTTCACTTGGTTGTGCCAGAATGGCACCAATTGTGGTACTAGAGGAATCGATGTGGACATGAAAGGGATTTTACCTATTGGTGAATTGTAATATCAACACACTTGCTAATTTGAGATTTAGGGTTTCAAATTCATCTTCCTACAATGAACCCTAATATAATGGGCCATCTTTTGTAAGAATTCCTCTAATGGTGTCTCAATATTAGTATAGTTTCTTATGAACTTCTTATAGTACTCATAATGTCCAATAAAAGTATGAACATATTTCTACATTGATGTGGTTTGGAGATGAAGGATGATTTTAATCTTTGTTAGATTAATGAGCAGATCACCCTTGCAGATGTTGTGCTCAAGAAAAGTACCAAATGGTGTTGTAAAAACATAAATTTTGACGTTAAAAGAAATTTTCAACTACCTACACCTTTCAAACATAAGGTGCAATTTGTCATAGTAATACTTCACTAACCCACACATAGTCTAGTCATCTAAGTATACTTGGAGGAATTTTTAAATGAAGTCCTTGAAATAAATGATCACTACTCAGGAGAACATGACTGGCACATTCTTCAACCTAAAGGGTATCAAATTGTAAGCAAAATAACCCCATTAAGCTGCAAAGGTGGTCTTGGGCTTGTCTTCCTCAATTTGGACTTGATGGTATCCATATAACCCATTAATAAAGGTGTATATCTTGAAACATATGATGTCATCCAATACTTCATTGGTAAATGGAGTTGGAAAGGGTTTGATTATGTAGGCAACATTCAATAATCTATAGTCAATTCAAATCTAGATTTTCCCATCTTTCTTAATGTTGATGACCATCTAGCTAACCCATTCATATTATTGCATAGGGTAGATGACACCTATAGATAACATGCCATCGATCTCTATTTTGACCTTGGCATGAATATTTGGGTTCATCCTATAAGGTCACTTCTTGATGGATCTTGCACCATCAACTATATTGATGATTATATTCTCAAGAGATGGGTGGGTGCCTTTCATATCTCTATAATTTTGAGGAAACAAGTCTTAAAATTCTTTTAAGAGATCAACAATACACACCAGCTCTATGTTAGGCCAATAGGCACCCAAAGTAGCAATCTTCAGTTCCCTTTTTGAATTGATATCTACCTTGGTAATTCTTAATGGTGCTCGATAGGGTTCATTCTTCTCCTGGTGTGAGTCCTCAACTTGTCTACTTCCATAGGTTATTTCTATCCAAAGATGGGTAGGGTCTTCTTCTTTTAGGGTGTTATCCTCAACTTGGTACACTAAATTCCATTTACATATCAAATTATTCTAGTTTCATGCTTTCCATGTTTCATCATCTTCATCACTAGAGTCATTATTAAGATTTTTCTCTTCAAAGAAGGTTGGGATCACTAACCTCTTTTCATTGAACATGTCTTTTAGGCACTCCTTCAATATTATAGTGTCCTCAAATATTGACTTTTAAATTACCTATAGTGGCTCAATCAATTCAAGGTTTTATGAAAAAAGGAGAAGGTGTGAATAAACTACTCCTTAAGAAAATCCTAATTAGTTGTCTCATGTTACATCTCATTGATAATGTACCATGCCTGTACCTAATTCTTTAAGGTTCTATAGAAGGTGTGAACCCATAAATTCCTTAGGGAATTTTTGCTACATATGGTCCACATTTCTTCATAAAGATTCACATGCACTATAGGGTAAAAGTTACCAGAGTAGGCTGAGATGTATAGGTCTTCATTACTCTTTCCTGAATCTAGTGCAAATGTTTACCTTCACATCTTGCCAAGTTGGAAAGCTAGGATTTTTCACTACCCACCAATGAGTGATAGTGTTCTTCAATGTATACACTAGTGCACCCATTCTATCCACCTATTTTGAGATGCTTGATTAGAGGTCATGGACATAGTCTTTCACTAGATTAATCCCTTTATATATGGGGAGTGTTATAATTTTACCCTTACTTAGGTGAAACATTCTTTTTCCATTCTTCTTGGCATAAGTGACCCATGTTTTAGAGTATACTTGGTCTATACCTATCTTATCTTTACTAGTTTTAATGCCTTTGTGTGTACCAAGTGTCACCTTAGACAAGTGGTCTCATATGCTTCCTCGACCTATCAATTGCAAGAAACATCAGTGGTGTCTGAGGTTGATTATTCATCCTCCTAAGAGAGGATTCCTTGATCATTTGGGTCTAGAGTCTTAGTACCTTGCATCATGATGTTATAAATGTGGTTGATCTCATCCTCTATGTCCACTCTCTTGACATAGGTAGGTCCTTGGTCATGTGAGAGGGGTATAACTACCCTCTCCTTTTCATTATTAAATGTCATGTAGTGCATTTTTAATTGCATATATACATTATTTGCATAACACCATGGCCTTCCTAGAAGCATTGATTAGTTTTCCTATTTTGCTAACTTGATCACTTTAATTTCAATGTGCATTTATACACCAATGATATCTACAACTACATTCTTAAAAATTATGATAGGTTGTGTCTAGGTCTGATTGACCATGAAGATTACATGAGGGGAAGCTCTCAAAGCTATCCTACCCATTTTCTTCTAATCATTCTTCATCAAGATGTTGACCTCGATGCCTATGTCTAAAAGGACCTCATAGATAAACCATCCATCAATAGTGGAATTCACCAAGAGTTATTAATTGTATTCTTCATTTTATGTATTTAAAACTTATCATTCCATCTCCATGCATGGTGAGACAACCTCATCTTGATTTTTACTTGCATGCTCTAGGAGCAAGTTAATCAATAGGGGTGGCATTCCCTTTATTTGTAAAAGTCTCAAGATCTTAGTTAATTCTTGTATATTGATTTCCTATCTTACTTATTATGAGAGGTAGCATCATTCACTTCTAAGTCTTATGAAAATTGGATTCCCCCTCACAAGTTTTGTATTACACTTATAGCCTACTATAATACATCTTTTTGGTGCATTAGGTCTAGCTAAGGTACAAATTTTGGGTCAAGTTGTGTTATACACTTAGTGCAACCCTTATCCCCATATTCTAAGTGTAACTCAGGTATTGTCATAACTAGTGGCTAAGTGGTGAATCCACTATGAGTAGTCACATGTACCTTGACTATCTTTGTGTAGGTAAGTTATACCTTTGGGGTCCATTTTCCATTTTTGGCTTGCACTTGATCATTATTTCACCCTTTTCTATGTTAGGCCTACCTTAGGTCACATTTTTGTATAATTTAGGGCATTATTAGACCTTATAGGACCCTCAACAATACCCACAAATGGGATGTGCAAGACAATCATAATGATAATGCCTAGTTGAGCCACACTTATAACATGAGCACAGTGGGAACCTTCTACCACCACATCTTCCACCTCTCTTTCGCACCTCATTACATTCTCTATCCTATGTTTTATTAGTTGTATCCCTCATTACCTTGGTTTTATTTCCCTTTAACTACTATAGTGGCCTATTGTGTGCTTCTTTTTATGTTCTCGTGTATTTCATCAATGACCCAAAAATTAGCAGTTCTATGGGTATAAGCATCATAAAATCAATAATATATGTTTATGTTGAATTTTTTGGTGTATTGCAATAAAGGGTAATTATGGACATCATGCACCTCTTAATATACTTTTTAGATTAGAAGCAAAGTATGCACATTCCTTCATGTGTAGTTAGTACTATTATGGACTTTTGATTCATAAATGGTACACCATAGTCCACTTCAAGTGTCATACGATGAGTTAGTGGTAATATTTTAGAGCTAGGAGGCCATATATGTAATCTATGCCTCCATAAATGGGTTGATGCTAGTATCTATGCTTTTTATTGCTTCTACTCTGAAGACAACTTCAAGCACTTCTTGAGGGTCTATAAATGTCTTCATGGAAATCACTCTTCATAATGGTATGAACATCCCTCCAATGAACCACTATGCATGATGATATGGGTTAATATCATATGGGAGCTTTTATATAAGAGTTTTTAACCTTTCATCATACAAGCACACACTCTCTAAGAGTCCTTGGGAAATTTTTTTTAGTGTGGCAATGCTCTATTATTTAAACTCTAGAATGTTAAATTCCTTAAAGAATGCATCCTTTAGGGTATCATAGTCGACCATGGTGTGGTTAGGATCAAATTTTCTATACCAAGTGTGGGTGAAATCAAGTAGAGTGGTCATAAACTAGTTATCCTTATGATCTAATTAGGATATGTCTTATGCACACCACTTTAGTTCACACTTAATCACATATTCTATGGCATTCTCTATATCATGATACTTTGGCAAGTGCATAGCCAATTTTTTGTAGATTTTTTATGGGGGTAGCTAGGATTTGAGGTGGTTTTCCCCCGAGTGTCTATCATAGTAGTGGTCTTCCAACACCTCTAGCCACTGGGTTAGGCATTAGTCCCATTATTTGATGGCATAGTTGATGTCGATGGCATCATACTACTTGTGGTGTCAAACCACTTCTTATAGGCTATTGCCCACTTTGATTTTCTAACATCAGCTAAGTTGGTATACTTGCACTTACATTATATTATGGTGAGTTAGCACCCAATGGTCTATAGGTAGTTATAATCATCACCTTGTATGGAGTAATATATTTAATCACAAAGTTTCAATCCAAGTTTTCAAAATGTCTAATATCAAAGTCATCAACATAGACAATTATTGCTTCTATACTTTCTTCAAGTGGTGGATCTAGTGCATAAGCATGAATCATAGGTTCAAAGGGGGTAGGCACGCCAAGTGTATTTGTATTCACCAAATCTTATAATAACCCAATAAATTCCACACCTATCAAATGTTGAGCGTAATCCATTGCTTCATTATATTTCTCATCCTCATGTTACTATATTTCAAGAGATCCTTCCCCATGCCCTTTTACTCATTATGGGTTCTTTTGGCACTTTTAGGTTCCATATCTTCCATCAATTTGCATCATCTCTTATTATAAGTCTATCTTATAATATTTTGGGTGTCAATCTACTCATCCCTTCCATTATGTCTCACATATACATCCCATTTTCCCCCTTTGTGTTGATCATATGTGAAAGCACTTTAGCCTTCCATCCCCAAAATTTCAAAACATTAATCCACTATTAGATTTTTGATATTTACACCAAATTCCTTCACAAATGTGCCTCTAAGGTCACATAAAAATGAGTAATCTATTTCCTTAGGGTACGAGTAGGTTGAGACTATGAACTCAATTATGTAGTTATTTAGTGCTCCTTGCCACCATTTATCTACTGCTCTAGTCTAATTAGAATCTAGGGTCTTAATTTTCTTTAAGTGCTCCTTTTTCCACTCATAACATTATCCATAGCATCTTTTATGGGTTGAATATGAAGCCAAACACCTATACACATGCTCAAGTAACTCATAGAAAAAGACCATGTACAAAGCATCATTTAGGTTGTTCTAAACCCATTTTATTATCTTTTATCCTTGGCAAGTTAGTTTGTTTAACACAAATCCATCCTCCACCTATTACAACTAGTGTTTGATGTTTTCAAAGGAAAGTCAGTACATTGTTATATCATACCATTGTAGCAACAAAATTCAATAAGGGTCTTGGCAATATAACCAAAATGTTATATAAAAGGTGAACAAAGTTGTCTTAATAAATTTTTAGTTTATTACAAATAGGCACAAGTAGGGGATATTAACTTTGTGCTCAAAATTTTAACACTCAATTATGTTGGAATCAATCCACATAAGGAATAGGCCTTATGCACTCACCCTAAGTGCAGCTAAAAAGGAATCAAGGTTTTCATTAGGTTAGTTGTGCTATGGAATGAGACTTCAATTAAGGGACTTGATCAATTCCTTGAAAGCTTTGGGTAGATCCATAGGTGTAAGCCTTTCATGGACTAATCCTAGTGTCATGTGGGTGTAAGCCTTTAGTGGAATATGCCTAGTGTCATATATGTTCTTGAATGGTCAAAATGCTAATTTTATTAAAACTACTCATGCTATACACCTACTCCTAATAAGGATGGGGATACTTGGCACATGATCTATATTCATTCTCTCTATAAATTTATGATGATGTCATCATTTATTATAGGGAATCCATTAAAAATTTAATTTATAAACATAAATAATCATTACTTAACATACATGTATTGAAACTATGACATTATATCCATTATACATCCCAATAGCAATACAAAATATGCTCAAACTAGATACATTATATGTTAATGTAATAGTATTCATTATTAATCATAGTTTAAAATAGAGTAAAGATTTCATGGTAGAACATATGTTTAATTTATACTAATTGATGACTTAGAGGCTCACAAGTGAGCTTGGGTACTTAAAAATGGAGCCTTCATGGATTTTTAACTATTCATATGCCTTAATGGTTATTGAAACAAATGTATATAATATTTTAAGATTAATTTTCTAGAGCTTCACTACAATCTCTTCTTCTCTTTTCTCCAACTGGTTCAATCTCCTTAAATAGATTTTAGGAGCATATTCACGAGGGTGGAAGTTGTATGCCAAGTGCCAAGCTAGATCATGGTCATCATACCTACTAACTCTATGACTCCATGAAGTCTATGCTTTAGTCACTATGTATCACCAATCCTAGAAGATGCCCTAAAAATATTGGAGATAGTTAGTTGTCTGCCAACTAGCACAAGGTATGTAATGTAACCTATAGCTAGTGCCAAAATGCCAATCATTAAGTAGATTGATTCCCTTTCACTAATGTGGAAGTCATGTTGGTGTGAATCCTATACCTAATGAGATAAGGGGCCTAACAAGTTACATATGGAGTGTGTTATCAACTCTACTAAAAATAAGGGAAGTTATCTCTCCTACCAACATTAGATGGACCCTCTAAAGGGTTGAGACCATAGTTAAAATTATTGATAATGTGCTTACTATAGGGGGACACAATTTGTGGATAGGTATGAGGTTTAGACCACCCCATTTATTCACTCCTATGTCTTCTTGGAAAAACACAACACCATAGGTAGAAGAGCAGTTTAAACTATGACATCACTTTATATTAAGATATATGGGTTTCACCAACCCATTTGAAAGGATATCAAGAGAAATTTATTCCATCTATGACTTTAGTCAAAGATTGGAACAATGGACTTATAACTATGAGGAATGGAGAAGATAGTTTGCAATGGGACTTGCAAAAGGTAAGGTTTGGATGAAATGATGAGTCCAATATAGAACTCATTATAACCATGTGTTATCTCCTTCCTATTTGATAATCTAGCATTTGGATTGAGCATTGCATGCACCTTTAGAACTTATAGGTAGTCTGAGGTATTTAAAATAGGCAATTTTATCTCACTTAGTCTATGTGAGTCTAAGTCATTATTATTGACATCTTATTATGACCATTTTCATGTTTTAGTCCTCTATTTCTACACATATATGTATTATAAGATGTAATAATAATAACAGTAGATTTTTGACATGGTTTTATGGGGCTACAGAAGATTCTAGTCAAAGATATAGTGTATTGGCTGAGTTACAGACTTCTATAGGCAAGCTAAGGACTTTTAAAGGCTTGCTACAAACTTCATCAAGCTTATTATAAACTTCATCAGGCTTGTTATGGGCATCAACAAAACCACTATAGGCTCAGTTGGAAAGCATTTAATTCAGATTCCAAGATGACCAAGATCATTTCTAGTTGTCAAAATAGTAGTTTCTATTTATAATTTTTCTATAAATATATATTTACAATATCTTTTTTCAAATGCAAATTTATATCTAAAAACATATATAAAAGGAAAGTATATATATATATATATAAAGTGTATATATACTTTATACACTTTATATATATATATATATATAAAGTGTATATACTTTATATATATATATATATATATATATATATATATATATATAAAGTACACACACACACACACACACACATATGTGTGTGTGTGTGTGTGTGTGTGTATATACTTTATATATATATATATATATATATATATATACTTTCCTTTTATATATGTTTTTAGATATAAATTTGCATTTGAAAAAAGATATTTTATATCAAGGAAAATAAATATTTGGTAACATAATTAGTTTAGATATGCAATTACAAATCCAACACTTCCTCAAAGTGTGTGGATATTTATTTTAACACCTATCTCCTATTTTGGTAGTTAAAACTAATCTTAGCATACACAATATTTTTGGAACAAACTAATAGTTACCAAGATCTATGAAGTTATTAGATTTATAGCTAAATAAAAGGTAGACCCCTATCTATTCAGTGTGTAGATTTTGAGCAATACAACTAAAGTTTTTTGAATAGATAATATTATCAATCTGTAATTCTTCTTTTCATAAATTAATGAAGTTGATTGTATTAGTGAAGTATTGAGTTATTTTTACTCCTAATCCAAATGTGAATAAGGGCCCACTCACCCAAGGAATCAGGAAGTGTGTTTGTTATTTATGTATTACTTTATGTTAGTGTCCACTATCAATTTAATAAAATGCATTTATATTCTATAGATTGTTAACCTAAAGGTATTGAATTATTAATGTGTGCATGTTCTCATTTGTTGTAGTGTTGATCTATTTATTTTAAAATCATCTTCTTAGATAAAGTAAATTCAATTATGCAATCTTAGTTTTAAGTGTGTTTCTATAATTCTAGATTTTAGTGTGTTTTCTTTTATTAGCATTGAGTGTTTATTAACAATTGTGTTCATTTTAGAAGCAAGTGTGTTCATTTCAAAATCATGATTTATTTTAATTCAAATTGATATTTATGTAAGAGTGTTTAATTTTTTTTAAAAAAAATAGATTAAAGGTTTAGATTATATCATTTCACCAAAACCACCCAAACACAATTGTTAACTAAATATTAAAAACACCTTATTGCAAATAGCTTTAGACACTGGCCTTGATAAATAAAAAAATCAATTGGATTTGATTAAATGAAGGGGTAAAAATGACACCCATGTTTTTTGGAACCATTATTGGGGACTTCATTTAAAGTTTTAGTAAGGTAAAAATCATAAGCTAGTAATAATCCTAAAAACCACCTTCCCTAAATATTAAATAAATATATGAGTAGAAGAAGAGACTCTCAAGGGATATTCATTCCAAACTACCCTCAATAGGATACAATATCTAGCTATATGATCCAAGCAATAGAAGAAAAACTATCCATATATATGCTTGCTATCCACATATTCATTTAAATAATTATTGTAGTTGTTATTACTATAACAACTTGGCTCATTATGATATTAGAAAATTGCTTAGTTCTAGGTAGTTGGAAAATTCATGCATGGTTAGTCAATTAAAAAGTCACTTATTGATGCAAATAAAGACCAATTAGAAGAGTTATCTTATAATCTAAATATCTTTATAGGTTTTTGGAACTTTGAGTAAAAAATTTACATGATCATGTTGTTTTCTATAAATAGAATCAAGTAAATCAATTTTGATCCATTGTCCACAATTTTCCTACCCATTAGCAAATCCATAATAATAATTTCATAATGATCAGCATCATATTTCTCATTAAACATTAATGTTATTCATATTCATGGTTAATGTAACTGATGGTACCCATATCATATGCAAAGGTGTGGTTTTGGACTGAATAAATGCACTTACAAATGTCAAACTTTGAAAAATGAGCTTCAAAATTATCATCTAAGAGAATGTTATTGTTGACAATTTTAACCTCATAGGTCAAATTGTCACCCCTACCACTTGAAACTTTTCTTTTCATGTTGTTTTCCCTATTAATTGGTATGTTAGTCTTGTAATTTCTTTGAAATGGTCATCCAAAACCTTTATTAGTAAATTATAAGGTAGATTTGATGAGTTTAAGGTTTTGATCATCATGACCATATGCTTGTCTAACCACCCTTTGACTAGTTTCAGGTTATTTCAAGAGATTAAAAGAGTATACAAAATCCTAATAGGCCTTATGGCTTGTGTCAAAGTCATATCATGCTATATAATTGATCAAACTAATTGGTGACATGTTTGACTAACTTCATGACCCTATTGACTACATTTTGGGTCACTTTATGGATTTTACAACAGGTTTTGCATGTGAATGTTAGTTTAGTATTATAATTAGGATATGTTTTAATTTTTCAATCAAAAAAATTATAATATATATATTTTAAAGTAGTCTCATTAAGCTTCTCAAGTGATTTAGGTAGTTTTAGTGCCAAAAGGCCTATTTTGAGGCTATTTGTATAGTTATTCAAGGTAAAATTGATCTTAAAGATTTTTTAAGACCTTATTTGTCCATGAAAAAAATAAAATAAATTATTTTTAAAGATTTTTATGTGTTATAATGAATAAAATTGACTTATCTCCCATATCGACCTCCTTGGCAGCTTTAGGAGGGCCATCAATTTTTGCTCAATATAGGTAAGAGAGAGAGAGATTCATGTCCAAATATCTTTGGAAATGATATTTAAACTAAATAAATTCAAGTTATTGGAATTGGTTTTCATATTCATCACCCCATATTTATAAACAATCATTAAGGCTGTAAGTGGTCACTATGTCTTAGTCATCCAAACAGGGTCCAAGTTTGTCTATTTTTATTCACTTTAGATCTCAATGGAGAAAAATGGTTTTAGGTGGATGATTAAATGATCAAATATTATATTATTCATGTTGTATTAATCATATAATTTTACTTTATAAGGAGTATTTTTATAGGAAACTAGTTGCCTATCTTATTTTTTAAGGATGGTAGTTTTCAAGCATGTTTGATATGTTAGTTAAATGTATTAATTTTTAGGTGTTTTTAGGTTCATGTTTTAGGTAAAATACATATGATTAATCCAATAAAAAAAATTATGTACCTTAATCTTTAAAATGTCTTTCTTGAGATAGTTTGGGTGGTCATTTGGTCCTTTCACAAGGTATAGTTGTAGGTCTAATGAGATTCTCAGTGTGTGAGAGCATATTAGTGATTTTATAATGATCTTAAATGGATTATAAAGGAAAATAAATTATTAATTTACCATTATAGGATATTACAACATATGAGTTGTTAACACCATGCACTCTTAAAAGCTCAAAGTATCTCTTGTAGGCCTAATGAATAGACTAGATAGATATCACGACAGGTAATAGAACATTTTAAGGAGATATGAGGTTGAAGGAGTTTTATTGGAGAGAAATAATTAATTTCTAAATGTTCAAAATTTCTTCATGGTGAAGTAAGATAAGTTGAAGAGATTAATTGGACCTCTTTGGAGCCTCAAACACCTAAATAACATAGTAAGGACTATGCATGATTGTGTTACCATCTTGAGAGACCTTCAAGGAACTTGGTGTCTTCATAAATATGTTTATGAGGTGTTATATGAAACTTTAAAGTGGTATAAGATAATTTAATAAAATGAGAGTATTTATTTTATCTCCAAGGTACATCAAATTCATAAAAAGAAGCCTCTCAAAACATTATTTAGCATAGTTTAAGGTAAGTTAATAGTTATTAAGGTAATATCAAAAGCTTTGGTATCCATGTTTATCAATTTATTTTGATGATATTAAAGTTGATTAAAATTATATAAAAATCATTCAATTGTTTGGGTATCATAAATTGGTCATATCACAAGCTATGTCACATAATCACCTACAGTCTATATAGTGAGTACAACTATGCAACTACAATAGTCCTCTATTTTGAGACTATATATTTCAAAGAAACATCATGAATACAAGAGTTTTGAGTTAATGTTTCAATTATGAGTTTTAATATGATATAATGTTATAAATTTTATCTATATATCATGAAGTAAGTGAAATGGCATCCTATAGTTATAGTTAAGCATAAGAATACACACTGACAACCATATACTAAAAGACATAGTCACGGTTCAATGAAAAGTGAACGTATGTCATTCATGAGATGATTCAATGTATGCTTATGTGATGGATAAATTGATAATAATCATGAATTAATGGATGAATAATCCAAGAGATAATCACACAAAAGTAAGTGTCATGACATTTTTTAACCCATAGTCTGTATAAACTCTAAAATTGACACCTACAACTAAGCTTAAAGGAGCCTAGTAGAGCTTTAAGGAAAATAGGGTGAAAGATAAAAATGATAAAATTTTGAACCTATATTCAATGAATATTATATTTTATATTTTTTTATAAGGTTAAAGATCCTTTCAAATCATGAACGTATCTCAATAAAAAGCTACAATCAAGCCTAGTAAGCAATAACCATGATGCTTCAGCACAGTCTATCAAGTTTGCTATGAAATATAGACTTATGTGATGGATATGAGAGGTTTATTGAAGTTAATGTGAGATTAAAGGAAATAATTTGGTTTCCCTTCTCAATTCAAGAGGTTTTGGGCCTCAAAAGACCACCTACAACCAACTAACTGATCTTGACTAAGCTCTAAGGCAAACAACATAAGTATGAAACATATGGTTAAAAATTTGGTTGATAAATAATCTATTTTTGGGTGGATTTGGGTATAAATTCATACTAATAAATATTTTAAATTAAAGAGATTCTTTTAAGGAGCTATAGTTCGGTAAACAGTCACCTATAGCTAACCAAGTAAATAACACAATCATCTATGCCAACTAATTGAGATATCTTATTTGAGATATGTTTAATAGGTTTAGTGTATTTAAAAAGATATTAAAAGTTTTTAAACTTATGTGATAGACCTAAAATCATCTAATTCATTATATAAGCCAAATAAATAGGCCTATACAACCTACAACCAGTATTATATCACCTTTAACAATATTTCATAGGAGTAAATTATTGATAGAGGTAGAATTTGAATTTGATAGTATATCTTTGATGAATTTTTATGATCTTTTATAGTATTAATTGAGTCTATGTCCACGAAAATTGTCTTAGTAGATCATAGAACTCAAGAACAATGCATAGTTGAATGATAGTCTTTTAGAACCTTGCAAGACCATTCACAAGTTCAAGGGTGAAGAGTGTCTTTATCATTGAAATTATTAAGTAAGATAGTGAGTGAGTTTATATGAATAGAAATAAATCCTTTAATCAAGTTTCATATAGCTCAAAGGGAGAGTGACTTAGTCCATAGACCTCTAGGGCCAATAGTTCAACTTGCATACAAACCCTCAATAGTGGAGATCAAGGTTGCAAACCTATTTGAGAGGTCAGTATGGTGAATTATCATGAAAAATAATTTCATAAACCATTTTAAACATGTTTTAAATATTTTTTTTGTGGAAGTGAGTTTTGAGGATTTAGAGACCCAAATAACCTGCCTTGGCCTTTATGCACAATCATCCCAACTGAGTGGCAATTTTGAAGAGGTAAGAAATTATTTTAGAGGATAAATTAATGATTGAGGTTTTAGGAGGTGTTGTATGAGGTAATATTCATAAATTCATGCCATTATTTTAGTCCTTTGTTCTCACAACTTCATGAACAATCAATTAGAATGCATAGAACCTTATTTTGCTTGAAAAGGAACTTGAAGAGGTAACTTTGTTTGCTCATTTATTGCATGAAGTTTTTCATGATAAATCAATACCATATGATATGATATTAGGTTCCCCCTACCACAAATTATTGGAATTGGTTTTTTCAAAGGACCCTTGTACTTTATGAACCATCATTAAGAACTTAAACCCTCATAAACCCTCCTAAACCCCTTTAATTGACCTGATTCAAGAGATATGCCTATTAATAAGCTAAAATGTAGTATTTTAACTTAAAAATGATTCTTATAATGTTATTAAATCTATTTATCTTCATTTATAGGTATTTTTTCATAGGTGTAGGTACAGTACCATATGGTACACGCAAAAAATGTGGGTTTTAATTTGTTTATGAGGGTACAATCCATAGAGTGATCTCCAAACCATGTATAGATGCTTATTGGAAGTTAGTAAAGTGTTAATTATAATATAAAATTTTATACAAGTCTTCCAAAGGGTTATCCAGCTCCTACAATATGGCTTCTAGCTCAACAAGTGTGAAAAACTTAGCTTTGCAAGACAACAACTAATGATGAAGGATTGAGAGTGCTATGAAGGACTTAAATATAAAGTATTGAGTTATTTAGGAGTCATAAATGTATTATAAGGTCACATTAAATCATAAAATATACAATTTTCTTGAAAACCCTCTTGAACTACCCTTCAAGCACACAAAGGCATCTAGGCTTACAAATGTCCATTTCATGGTTTGCCCATCTACAAGATGTTCCATAACTTTAATTTTTCATGGAATATGTTATTATAATAGGTGAATTGAATTAAAAAGAATTATCCAATTTCACACATGTCGGTGGTCATTTGGGCCAAATTTATCTTTTTAGGCCTAGGAGGCCTAGTTAGGCCTAATTAGAGAGGAAAATGAAGGGAAAAAGATACTTCCACTTGGATTTGGATCAATAAATTTTTTATTAATATGTAAGGGGATAGAGGGTACTCAAAAATGTTATCAATGTTTTAATATGATATGTACATTCTTTTGGACAAGGAGCTTTACCAAATTTTAGGGATAAAAGGAATGAGTGTTATGGTAAGCAAATGGAGAAAAATTGCATCTTTTGGGATACTTGATGGTTCTAAATTCATTGTTTTAGGTTTTAATTAATGTTAAAAATCTTTCCATGAATAAAATTTTCCTAGTTCAAAGCAAAACCCATTTTTCTCTCTCATATGCCTCTTTTCTCATGTGAAGGATAGAGTGTTCAAAGCACTTAATGGATCCATATAAGTTAGTAAAAGGATTTATTTTATTGATCCCTCCTTCCTATGTCAAATCAAGCATTAAGAATTTAAATTTGGTTATAAATAAGGTTTCAAAGGTCTAAAAGGTCTCAAGGACTCATAATTACATCTTCTTTCCTTCCTATGCTTAGCATGTTGAAGGAGTCAAATAAGCATCAAAGAGATTATACCAGTCCATTTAATGTGGAGGGACTTCATGAATATTATATAATAAGTTTTAAATTAATAATGAATGAATACTTAAATTCTTATTTACAAGGAGGAGGACTACTTCAATAAAGACATATGAGCTAGTATATAGGGAGTCAAACAAGGATATAGGCACCTTCCAAGAGGTCAAACTGGACCAATCAATGATAAATACATTTTCAAGTCTCCTAAATTCATGATAATCTACCTCTACACCAACCTAAGGACATGAAATAAAGGATAGATTCAAGGAGGTACTACATAACATTTGAGGGGTTTTGAAGACTAAGTTGACATCCCTATTTTGGGGTTGCTATGTCTACCCATCATTTGATTTTCTATTTATACTCTTATTTCTATAATTTTATCATCACTCTTTTGCTTTGGCTATCCTAAAAGGTTTCAAAATTTTATAGTCACCTTTTTAATAAATAAGAATCATTTTTCCTCTATTTTTAGGTTTTGGTGAAGTGTATGGTGTTTGACATTGATATAACATTATGAAGCATTATTTTTCCTATGTTATTATCTAGTTTTTGTACCTTCATATAGTATATTTGATGTTATGTAGGTCATTCCAAGTGTAAATATCAGCTTTAGTCTGAGTGTGGATGTGAGTTCAACACCTTTTCATTCCTTCCATATAAAGATTGACTTTGTCAAGTATTTCTTGTGAAACACTATTGTAGAGGTCATATACATGAAGTGAGATAATGTTTGTAATATTATCCCTTTATTAAGAGTGTCTATTTCAATAATAAGTGGTCTTCATATTGGTGAATCACCTTTATTCCCAATTTTCATTTCAATTCCATTACAAACAATATCCCTTTCACTCTTTTCATAGTCAAAATTAGTAGTTAGTAGGTTTAAGATCAAGATTTAGTGAGTGAATCAAGGGAACCAATACTTAATCTAGATATTCTCTCCCTTCCAAATCCACCCAAACTTATAAAATATTCCATGTTTCATTAAGAGTGAGAAAAATTAGACATTCTCACAAGGGCACACAACTGATTGACAAAAAAAATTGGCACACTTGGTGGGATGCATTCTACTTAGCATAACTAAAGTTTGGATTTGAATAAAAGCATTTGCAGTAGTAGAGAACACTCATCATCATTTGGACTAGATTATTCCTTGGATTTATAACATTCTTAGCATCAGGATAATAGAACTTTCATGCCAAAGGTTACCTCAAGATCATCCAACAAAGGTATTCCTTTTGAATTCGTTCATTGCCTTATTTTTATTATAAAAGAATAAAATTTAATAAGACAAACCCATATCTTAGAAAGATATTTCTATCTCCTGGTCATCCCATTTTCTAAATAGTGAAATCCCTACTATCTAGATGGTAGTTATAAACCAAGTGTTTGTCTCATTTAATAGAGGAAGCCCACTAAATCTTGCCTAGTATGATGATATGCCAGCATCAACTCTTAAGATCATTCCTTTATTCTTAGGATAAGATCAAACCATGCCTATTGAGCACATTAAGGATTTTTCTAACCTTTTTTTAGTCTATAATGTTATCCAAGAGAATATGGTTATCAGATTACTTGTTGCTTCTTTCAGAGGAAAAACATTGTCGTGATATAGAGACCTCCCTCTGAATATCAGTACTTAATGGGATGACTTAGGTGTAGCCTTTTGTAGGTAGTTTGAGGGAAAATCTGATCACATGTCCTTGGTTGAACAAATTACCACCATAAAGAGGGATCCTCATGAGTTCATGATTAAATTTAACCTTAGATTCCAAAAAACATAGACTAGGATACCTCTAATGATCAGGTCATCCCTATAGTATGCCTTATTATATTATCTAAGAGCCCTTAATTTAGAAATTAGTGTCATGATACAATCAATGGGTGTTACTAATTTTTTAGATGTGTATGAAGTAGTAATAAGAGTTGATAATAGTTTGATACAGGCTATAAAATTGGCACCTAGACATCTTATGCCTTTTTGCCCAAAAAAAAAGCCCATACCAGCCCCTCAAGCTCCTCCTATGGCTCCCATTCTAGTTCTTTAGGCATAAGTTTCAGTATTTCTTATCCAATTAATTGATATTGGAGATCTAAAAGTAATGTCATAATCCTTTGGGATTGATATTTTCCAATTAAAAAAGTAGTAATACCAAGCAAATGGGCCTTACCAAGCACTTAATCAACCTACCTATCATCCTTTCAGAGATAATATACCACTCTATCAAGGCTTCAAACAATAGAGACCATCTTATCAAGCTTAAGGAAATATATCTCAATCCAAGCCATATACAATAGTGGATCCTAATGCTCCATCTTCATCTAAATTTACTATTCTTATACCAACTCAGAATAACATGATTTTATATTCAGGGTGGCTACCCTCTAATTAGAATACCATACATAATTAGATATTAGTCAACCAATCCATGGTAATGCCTCAAATGATTCAAGAATATGATTATCTTGAAGAGAGGAAATATATTGAGGTTATAAAATTAAAAAATAATTGGAATCATGGACAAAGGTAGCTAGATTCCACTTTTTTGAATTGGTAATTTGATGATCATGTAGCCTTAAATCAAACTAGTGATTCCGGTACTTCAAGTAGTGTGGTTGTAGTTGTGACTAGAGAAAAGAAGAGAGAAATTGAAGAGACTAAGGATATGAATCACATTCCAAACACACCTCATTTTATTCTTAAGAATGGAAATACTGAGTTTGTTTCCCCTGCATTATAGAAAAAAAAGAACATAGAGGTTGTTAAGCCTTATCAAATACCATAAGTTCAGGATCAACCAATTGTGCAAAAAGTACAGCCAAAGGTAAGTATAGTTTATTATAGTATTATAGATCATATGAAGAGGTTTAATTTTATCATTATCATGTGGGATTACTTAATAATCTTAGGGAAAAAATACATACTAATACAATAGCTTTCATCCCTTAAATTGTCACTAAAACCAACTGGGAATGAGAGCATAGTGTTGACAAACTCATATCAACCAATGAGAAAAAAAGTGTAGCAAGTAAAAAAAAGAGGTAAAATTGGGTGAATATGAGGTAAAATATATTTTAAATTTTCATTTTCATCTCTCTTTGATTTTTGGTGATACTTTAGTCCACAACTGTATGGTGGATAGTGGAGCTATTAATACTGTCATGCCCAAAAAAATTATAGATAAGCTTATTTTAGTGTATGAACCAAACACCAAAGGGGTATTTTATCTAGATGTATCAACAAAAAATAAAATTTTCATGATCAATGACCTAAAACTAACATTACATGCTTGCCTAAATGTCACTATTCATCAGGTTGTAGTGGTGGTGGATTTGCCTTCTTATTTTGCCATGTGTTTATCTAGAGACTTCACCTCAAAGATTAGTGGCTATTTATTAGCTCATTGGACATATTTTATGTTTATAACAAGATATGGGAAAAATTTAACTATTAATTATTATTCCATTTCACAATTCCACTTAGATCCTTACATGCCAAGTGTTGTAAACACTAATTGTGTCATCTCAGATGAGGTGCTAGAAGCTAGTAAAGTGGAAACTAATTCACCTCTAGAGGGACTCCCTGACCTATTCCTTGATAAATGGGATTAAAAATTTCATGAACATAATCCATAAAAATTGATTGAGGAGGATGTAATTGGTGTCTATTTATTCCATGAAAATGATGCAAAAATTATATCCATGGTGAAGGAAGAGAATCTTGTGATGCTCTTTGGCAGCTCTACTTTGATGTGTTAAGGAACAAACATAGTACTGGGGAAGGAATGATGTTGACATCACCTAAAAAATAAATGTATTTATTTCTATTAAATTTTAGTTTGGATATTAAAATAATGTTATAAAATATGAGGCACTAGTCCACAATTTGAAATGGGCTAGCAAGATGGGAATCAATGCCTTACAGGTTTTTGGTGATAGTGAACTTGTAGTTCACCAAGTAAGATGACCTAATGTATGTAAAAAACCTTGCTTAGATCTTAAAATCATATATTTTGGTATTTACTTGAATATTTTTAGGCTTTTGACATTTAGGCAGTGCTAAGAGAAAAAAATAAACATGTAGATAGGTTGGCTGCCATAGGAGATCAATTCAATATTCTAGCTGATGTAAGGAGTAGAAAAATTAGTCACATATTAAATTTTTTGTGAGTCCTTCCATTCCTAAAAACCATGAGAATTGGAAAGTTTTTGAGGATGACAAATATATTGTTAGATTTTTGAAAGAGGAGGACGAATTCTCTTTAAGGAATTAGTCAAATTTATTATAGTAATATAGGGATCAAATTATTCAACTAAAGTCCAACAAGCTAAACAAAGGTCTGGTCACTCTTGAAAATATCTTTAGTGAAGATGATGAGATGAGGAGAGATAATTCCACATTTTCAACCAAACAATAGCATGATGCCAATGTTGAGATAAAAAATAGAAAGAGTCTTAAATTAGGTAAAGTGTGCACTCTTTCACAAAAAGAATCCTTCATTGAGTTATGTATGAACTTTGTTGATGTATTTGCATGGCAATATAGTGATTTGAAAGGATTTTATCCAAGTTTACCTCAATACACCATTGAGCTAGAGGATGAAACCAAATCAATTAGATAAAGGCAAATACCCATAATCCAAAACTTGAGACTTTGATGAGAATTAAGATTCATAAGATCATTGAATTAGCCATCATCTTCCAATCAAGAACTCTTCTTGGGTGGCAAACCTTATTCCAATATGGAAAAAGAATAGTGAAATTAGAATTTGTGTAGATTTATGAGATTTGAACAAGGCTTATCTAAAGAATCATTACCCATTAACATCCATGGAGAAAACATTGTAGTTAGTTATAGGTTCAGATAGGTTCTCATTATTGTATGGGTATAGTGGCTACAATCAGATTTTGGTTAAGGAGGAAGATTAGTTTAAGACAACCTTCAACACTAAGTGGGGGACATTTTCCTGTAGAAAGATGTCATTTGATTTTTCTAATGATCGATCAACCTTTTAGAGGACCATGAATATGGCATTCCAAGGTCTTATAAATAGGTTTTTTATTTTCTATTTAGATGATATAACTATGTTTCTAAAGAGTTCAAGTGAACACATGGTCCATCTCAAAGAATTGTTTAAAACATGTAGGCAATTTGGGGTGTCTCTTAACCCCAAAAAGTGTGTCTTATCGATACATGAAGGTAAGCTTCTTGGACATATGGTTTCAAAACATGGTTTAAGAATAGATCCTAAAAGGATAGATTCCATTCTTTCTCTTTATTTATCTAATCATAAAAAGGCATTACAAATTTTTTAGGCAAAATCAATTTCATAAGGAGATATATTTCATATCTTACAACTTTGGTAAAGCCACATACAACAATGTTTAAGAAGAATAAAAGTTTCATCTATTCCAAAGAGGATATGAGGAGTTTTGAAGAGATAAAACAAGAAATAACTAGTTTTTCTACCCTTATAAATCCTTATTTCACAAAATACTTCATCTTGTATGTATATGCTAATGTGGACACCATTTCATGTATTTTTATGCAACAAAATCAAGAGGCTTTGGAGCAACCAATAGCCTTATTTATTCAAGGCTTGGAGGAATATGAGATAAAGTAAACTTATGTTTAAAATAATGTTCTTTAAGTGATCAAATCTCTTAATAAGTTTAGATACTTGTTATCTAACAATATGATATATCTAATGGTTTCTCTTCCAAGTATCAAGGAGTTATTATAGAACAAGGATATAAATGAGAAGAGTGCATGTTGGATAAAAAGAGTAATGGAGTATGATGTTGAAATTAAGGTCAAAAAACTAATTAGAGTGAATGGATTATGTGAACATCTAGCCCAAGACTTATAAGAGAATAAGGAGGCAGTTTTAGTGTTGAATGATGGAGAAGTTATAGTTGATCATACTTCATCTTCAAGTTGGTTTCATGACTTGGTAAGGTACTTACAATATATTTTATATCCTCCTAAATTAAACTCATCAAGGATAAGATATTTCAAATTGTAGTCCATCCCTTTACTTCTTATTGATGGTGTGATTTTCAAGAAGGACATCAATGGTATGTTATTGATGTGCATAGAACTAATCCAAACAGAAAGGTTCATTGAAGAGTTACATGATGGACATGGTGGAGGAAATTTCTTAGAAATAAATATGACCCTTAAGATCATGAGAGGTGGGTATTATTGGCCAAGTATATTTAGTGATTATCATGCTTGGGTTAGAAAATGCAAGTAATGTGCCATGTTTGTAGGAAAAGTAAGACTTACAACATTACCTCTCCAACCAATTTTAGTGGATCATCCTTTTATCCAATGGGGTTTATAATTCATTAGCCTCATTAATCCACCTTCAATCTCAAGTCATAATTGGATCCTTACTACTATGGATTACATCATAAGATGGACAAAGGCAGTAACTTTGAAGGAAGCAAATGAATCTAATGTACTATACTTTTATGAAGGATTATTTATGAGATCTAGGGTTCCTTTTACCATCATTTTATACAATGTCAAGTATTTTTTGGGATTTAAAATTATTCAATGGGTTTTTCAACATGGTGTTTACCTTAGCACTTCATCAAACTACTATCCACAAGGAAATGGCCTTGTTGAGTCTACCAAAAAGAAGCTACTGAAGATCATAAGGACTATTGAAGATAATCAAAGATCATGTAATTTAAAGTTAAGTCAGTTCTATGGACTGATAAGATCATATGAAAGAGATCTATATCCAACTCACCATACAAGCTAGTTTGTGGTAAGGAAGCAAGATTGCCCATTTCTCTTGAATTTCCTACTTTAGAACTAACACACCAGTTAGAGTTGGTGGAAAATGAACCAATGGAGGTAAGGTAAGCTAAGACTATATATATATATATATATATATATATATATATATATATATATCAGTCCATGTTAGCCATGGAAGTTCACCAAGCACAAGTGAAGAAAGCCTTTGATAAAGAAGCTTCTTCATGGATTTTCAAAGAAGGATATTTGGTTCTCAAGAGGGATAAGGATAGAGATAAACCAAGAAGGCATACTAAGTTTGATTCCCTTTAGATTTTCCCATACACAATCTTCAAATTCAAATACCATAATGTTTTTTATCTTGCAAAGATGGATGGTGAGGAGCTTCCAATCCCAATCAATGGGATAAATTTGAAACATTGCTATTGAGAGCTAAGTTCCTTGTACATAGTTTTTTTTCCTCCAGGTGTTGTCTTAGCACATCATTTTTCTTATGTTTTATTTAAAATAAGTGATTTTATTTAAAATTTGTATTTCTAGTCATTTCCCCTTATTTTGTGTGTTTTCTTTCTTTATTTTAGAGGAAAAAATTAGTATGATTTCAAGTCAAAAATCTTGTAGTCATAGATCAAATTTTTTATTGTTCATTTTAGAATGTAAGAGTGGTCTTATGATCATAAAAGAGATTTCAATGGTTTGGTTCTTAAGCATAGTAGGTATGCTTCCCACTTGAGTCACCAAAATGTTGACAATTTTGACCTCACAAGTTAAATTGTCAACCCTACCACTTTAATGTTTGCTTGTCATGTTGTTTACCTTGTTAATTGGTATGTTAATCTTGATATTTCTCTAAAATGGTCATCCAAAACTTTTATTAGTAGAGTTTAAAGTATATTTTATGAGTTTAAGGTTTTGATCATCATGACCATGTGCTTTTCTATCCACCTTTTGACCAATTTCAGGTTCTTTCAATAGATGAAAAGAGTCCAAAACATTCTAATAGGCCTTATATCTTGTGTCAAAGTCATCTCATGTTGTATAATTGATCAAACTAGTTGGAAACATGTTTAACTAACTTTATGACCTAATTGACTACATTTTGGGTCACTTTATGGCATCTAGATTAGGTTTTGCATGTGTATGAAAGTCTAATATTAGAATGAGGACATGGTATACTTCTTCATGCATGAAAATTACAATATATACATTTTTTAATAGTTTCATAAGGATTATCAAGTGATTTAGGTAGTTTTAGTGATAAAAAAGACTATTTTGAGGCTATTTATACAAAGTCAAATAAATAATTTGGAAAGAATTTCAGGTGTCAAAATAAATAATACTGAATTATCTCCCATATCAACCTCTGTGGTAGCTTTAGGAAGGCCATCAATTTTTGATTAATATAGGTAGGAGAGAGATAGAGAATCAAGTCCAAATATCATGGGAAATGATAGTTAACCTAATTAAATTAAATTAAGTTTCATTATTTTTCATAGACATCTCCCCATATTTATGAACAATCACTAAGAATGTAAGAGGGTCATTATGTCTTAGTCATCCAAATAGGGTCCATGTTTGTATATGTTTATTCACTTCAGAGATCAATGGATAAAAATGGTTTTAGGGGATTATTTTAGTGTTAAAGAGGATATATTTAATGTTTTAATAATCATCTACTTTTCCTTTATAAGGAGTTTTTTGATAAGAAATTGGTTTCCTATCTTGTTTGTCAAGGATTACATTTTTCAAACATGTTTGATATATTGATTAAATTATTCATTTTCAAGAGTTTTCAGGATCATGTTTTAGGTAAAATATATCTCCTTAATCCAATTAAAATTTTTAGGTGCCTTCATCTTGAAAAGGTATTTCTTAAGATAGCTTGGGTGGTCATTTGGTCCCTTCACAAGGTATAGTTGTAGGTCTAATGAGATTCTCAGTGTGTGAGAGCATCTTAGTGAGTTTATCATAATATTGAAGGGATTATAAAGGATGATAAAGTCTGATTTTACCATTGGAGGATATTCCATATGAGGTCTTAGGACCATGCCCTCCTAAAATCTCAAAGTCTCTCTTGTAGGCCTAATGAATAGACTAAATAGATATCATGGTAGGTAATAGATCATTTTGAGGAGTTATGAAGATGAAGGATTTTGAATGGAGAGTAGGGAGTTATTTCTCAATGTTAATAAGTTATTCATGATGAATTAATATGATTTCAAGAGTGTAACTGGACCTCTTTGGAGCCTCAAATGCCTAAATAACACACTAAGGACTATGCATGCCTGTGTTGCCATCTTAAGAGACCTTCAAAGGATTTGGTGTCTTCATAAATATGTTTATGAGATGTTATATGAACCTTTAAAGTGGTATAATACGATTTAATAATATTTGAGTGCTTATCTGAGCTCTAAGTTAAATCAAATTCATAAAAAGAAGCATATCAAAACACTATTTAGCAAAGTTTAAGGTAAGTTAGCAGTTATTAAGGTAATATCAAAAGCTTTGGTATCCATGTTTATCAAGTTATTTTGATGATATTAAATTTGATGCAAGGTAGATCAAAATAATTTAATGGTTTGGGTATGATAATGGTCATATCATAATGTGTTTCACATAATCACCTACAATCCATATAGTGAGTACAACTATGTAGCTACATCATTCCTCTATTTTGAGACTATATTTTTCAAGGAAGCATCATGAATACAAGAGTTTTGAGTTAATGTTTCCATTAGGATTTTTAAGATGAGATAATTTTTTTAAGTAAATATAGAGAGCATGAGGTAATTTAAATGGCATCTTACAGTTATAGTTAAGTATAAGAATACACAACGATAGCCATATATTAAAAGTCACAATTAGGGTTCAATGAAAAGTGAACTTATGTCATTCATGAGATGATGTAATATATACTTATGTGATGGATAATTTGAGCATAAAAATTAATTAATTTAGGATCAATAAAAGATATAATCACACCAAATTAAGTGCCATGACACTTTTTAGCCTACAATCCATACAAACTCTAAAATGAACACCTACAGCTAAGCTTAAAGAAGCCTAGTAGAGCTTTAAGGATAACAGGATAAAAGAAAATTATGATGAAATGTTGAACCTAAATTTAATTGATATTATATTTTTAATTTGTTTAAATGTAAAATAGACTTTCAAATCATGAAGGTATCTCAATAGAAATCTACAGTCAATCCTAGTAATCTACAACCATGATATTTCAACACAATCTATGAAGTTTGTTATACAATATAAAATTATGTGAGGTAAATGAGATTTTTATTAAATTTAATGTGATATATGTCAATATAATATTTATATTAAATTATCTAACATGGTTTCCATTCACCACCTATAACCAGCTGATTGAGCCTGACTAAGCTATAAGTTCAACAACATAAGTATGAAACACATGGTTGCAACTTTGGTTGATAAATCATATTTTAAGGGGTGGATTTTGGTATAAAGTAAAAATAATAAATATTTCAAATTAAATATCTTCTCTTAATTAGTTATAGTCAAATAAGTAGTCACCTACAGTTAACCAAGTAGATAACATAGTCATTTATGCCAACTACTTGAGATATCTTCTTTGAGAGATGTTTAAGAGGTTTAATTTCTTTAAAAAGATAATAAAATGTATTAAACTCATTTTATAGACCTTAATTCATCTAATTAATTATATAATCCAAATAAATAGCCCTATATCACCTATAACTAGTAATATTTCACCTACAGGTAGTCTTTCATAGGAGTGAAATGTTGATAGTGGTGGAAGTTAAATGTGATAGTATAGCCTATGTTATGATTAATTTTGATGAGATTGGATAGTATTAATGGAATATATGTCCATTAAATGTTTCTTAGTATATCATAGAACTCAAGAATAATGAGCAGTCTTAATGATAATTTTTTAGAACCCTGCAGGCCCATTTATAAGTTCAAAGGTAAAGAGTTTCTTTCTCATTAAAAGGAGTAAGTATGAAAGTGAGGGATTTTTGATGACTCAAAATAAAGTCTTTCATAAATTTTCATGTATTTAAAATGGAGAGAGACTCAGTCTATAGACCCCTTAGGTCAATAGTTTAACTTACATACAACCCTTTAATAGTGGAGATCAAGGTTTCAGACCCATTTGAGAGGTAAGTATGGTGAATTATCATGAAAAATAATTTAATAAACAATTTTAAACATGTTTTAAAATATTTTTTGTTGTGGAAGTGAGTTTTGAGTATTTAAAGACCCAAAGAATGTTCCTCAACCTTTATGTACAGTCATCCCAGCTGAATGGTAGTTTTGAAGAGGTGAGAACTTTTTTTAGAGGATACATGAATGCTTGAGGTTGTAGGAGTTGTTTTTGGAGGTCATATTCCTCAAAATAATTCCATTATATTAGTCCTTGGGTCTCACAACTTCATGAAAAATCAATTAGAATGCACAGAACCATATTTTGATTGAAAAGGAGCTTGAAGAGGTAAATTTGTTTTCTCATATCTTGCATGAAGTTTTTCATGGGAACTCAATCCCATAATATATTTTATTAGGGTCCCCTTACCACAAATTATTTTCATTATTTTTTGGAAAGGATCCCTATCCTTTATGAACCATCATTAAGAATGTAAACCTTCCTACAACCCTTCAATTGCCCTGATCAGAGAAATATGCCTCTTAATAAACCCAAATGAAATAGTTTGACTTCTAAATTATCATATTCATGTTATAAAATCTTATGAGATTCATTTCTAGGTATTTTTTCATAGGTGCAGGTAAAATACCATACAATGCAAGGCATAAAAGGTAGTTTTTAGCTTGTTTGTGAGGGTACAAGCTATGGATTAATCTAAAAAACATTTGGATATGTTTACGAGAGATTAATATAGTTTTAATAATCATATAAAGGATTATAAAATTATTAAAAATATTTACCCAACTCCTGTAATAAGGCCACTAGCTTAACAAGTGTGAAGAACTCAGTTTTGTAAGCCAAAAACCAATTATGAAGGATTGAGAGTTCCATGAACGAATTCAATATCAATTAATGAGTTTTTTATGGGTCCTATAGGTATTATCAGGTCACATTAAATCATAAAATCATGTAAATTTCTTTAAAAACCTCTCAAACTACCCCTCAAGCATGGAAAGGCTTCTAGGCTTGCAAATGACCATTTCATGGTTTGTCCATCTATAAGATGTTCCATAACTTTAAATTTGGCATGGAGTATGGTATTATTATATATTAAGTGAATCGAACACTTTTGGCTAGTTTCACACATGTGGGTGGTCATTTGGGCCAAATTTTTCTTTCTAGGCCTAGGAGGCCTAATTAGAGAGGAAAATAAAGGGAAAAAGATACTTCCACTTGGATTTGGATCAAGAAAATTTTTATAAATACTTAAGGAGATAAATTTTACTCAAAATTTTTATCATTAATATAATATTATTCTTACATTCTTTTGTACAAGGAGCTTTACCAGTTTTTAGGGTTATAAGGAATGGGTGCTTTAACAAGCAAATGGAGAAAAATTGCATCTTTTGGGTTACTTGATGGTTAAAAATGACTTGTTTCAGGTTTTAATTCATTTATATAATAATTTAATGGATAAAATTTTATTGTTTCAAATCAAAACCCATTTTCCTCTCTCCTATTCTCTTTGCTCATGTGAAGGAATCAAGTGTTCAAAGCACTTAATGGATGCTTAGAAGTTATTAAATGGATTTATTGGTGTTGATATCTCCATCCTACACCTACTCAATCATGAATAAGTAAAATTAAATTTAAAATAAGGTGGAAAAGGTCTCAATGACTCCTAACTACATCTTCTTTCCTTCCTATACCTAACATGCTGAAGGAGTCAAAGAAGCATCAAATATCTTATAACAACCCATTTAAGGTGGAGGGACTTCATGAATGTCTTATAAGAATTTTTAAATTAATAATGAATTAATACTTAGGGTCTTATTTTCAAGAAGTGTGACTAATTATTCAAAAAATACATATGAGCCTAGTATATAGGGAGTCAAATAAGGATATAGGCACCTTCCAAGTAGTCAAGCTGAACCAATCAATGATAAAGACATTTTTAAGTCTCATAAAATCATGATACTCTACCTCTACTCAACCCTATGGACATGAAATAATTGAGATATTGAAGGAGGGGTTTTGAAGACCAAGTTGACATCCCTACTTTAGGGCCACTTTGTCTCCCCATCATTTGATTTTCTATTTATACTCTTATTTCTAGAATGTTATCATCACTCTTTTTATTTGGTTATCCTGAAATGTTACCAAATTTTGTACTCACCTTTTGAAGAAATAATAACCTCTTTTCCTCTATTTTTAGGTTTTGGTGAAGTGTTTGGTGTTTTTCATTGATATAACATTATGAAGAATTATTTTTCCTAAGTTATAGCCTAGTTTTTGTACTTTAATACAATATATTTGATTTCTATAGGTCATTCTAAGTGTCAAATCAATTTTAACCTGAGTGTGGATGTGATTTCAACACCTTTTCATTATTTCCATACAAAGATTGTGTTTTTCAAGTCCTTGTGAAATATTGTTACAGAGGTCATATACCTAAATTGAGAGAATGTGTGTGAGCTTATTCCCTTCTTAATAATGTTTATTACAAGAATAAGTGGTCATACATATTGGTGCATCACCTTCATTATGAATTTTCATTTTAATTCCATTGTAATAAATATCCCTTTCACCCTTTTCATAGTCAAAATCTGTAGTTAGTAGGTTTAAGATCAAGTTTTAGTGAGTGCATAAAAGAAACTAACCCTTAATCTAGAGATTATCTCCCTTTCAAAGTCACTCACGCTTAGTAAATATTCCATGTTTTAATAAGAGTGAAAAACAACACACATTCTCATAAGGGTACACTCTTGATTGACAATAGTTATAAAGTCTTACATTTGTGATGAATATATTATAAAAGGGTGATTCAATAGACAAGCTTATCCAACATTGAGACATCTTATAGAATACGTTACTAGGAAAGTAAAAGGATATCCTTTCCAAGTGAGTAATAGTAGTTAAACATAAATTTTTTTTGATGTGATGGATATTTTATTGTACATATACTTATTAAAGGGAATTTGTAGGGGATCAGCTTGAATTCAAGGTATACAAAATAAGATATAGGGAATTAACTAGTTGTATCCCTCATTATCACTTCTGCCACTTAGTAATAATACCACTTTTATATAAAAAAAATCATATGATATACAATTGGCTAATTTTCCTTAGAATATTTAGAGTTGGTGCTATAAAATGGTGTTATCTCCCAATTTGATAAGATTTTTCATCTTCTTATCTCAAGGAAGAGAAAAAAATTAATTCTTAATAAATGGTGGTATGAGGATACTTATTCTAGTTTATATGTGTTTTCTCATATACCTCAACAACACCAAACATTTCATAGCATATTTAATGATGATACATATCTAAAAAATAGGTTGGTACTAACACTATTTGTGTTTAACATCACATGATACTTCACAACATGATATAACTATCTAGACAAAGAGTGGGAATATGTAAAATGCATGACCCTTTATATCACAATGTATAGTGACATTATATATTCCATTGTAAAATATTATTAAATGTACCATACATGAGAAGAGATAGTAGAAAAGTGACTAGAAGATATAGAGATATAACATATCACAAAATGGCATTTCTAAGAGACATGTCCCTTTATATTTTAATGTATTGAGAAATTATATATGTCATTGTAAAATATTAAAAAATGTACCATATATATATATATATATATATATATATATATATATATCATTAACAAAAATTAAACACTCGAGGGTGTACAAAATAGGATACCACCATAAGGGCAGTCAATGTCACACCAAAAATAAATATTACATGTTCAGAGCATTAATGATATGTCAATATAAAAAAATTCCTCGCAGAAGAGGTAGAAACAAAATGAAAAAGTGTTATCATAATAACATAATATTCATGGGCCATAGTTTTCCCTCAAAAAACAACTAAGAAAAAAATACTATGCATGATCATCTGGTGCCACACTAGAGGCAACACCCTTAAAACATTTACCAATATCAAATTTATCCAATCAACTAGGTCCCTTCTAAATAGAATCTATAGGTCCCATTTGAGCATAAGAATGAATATAAAATTCTTGGGGGGAGTACCTTGAAACTTTGTCCAACAAAGGAGTAATTCTATTTTATTTAGCAAATTGAAGCACATCATTCACTTCCTTTTGACCACCAACTTCAACTAATTTATCAAGCCAACTAGAAAACTAATTTATTTCTTTATGAATGATCCTCTAGGTTTCTCTCTATTATTTCTCATTTCATTTTATATTAGAAGTAAGTTATACTTAGCATCAAGATCAAGGTCTAGGCTCAATAGACCTATACTAGAAGAGTTCAGGTCATCAACAATCACCTAAGAATCTAGAGTGGGGTTGACACTATCAATACTCATATTATTAATCACATTCATCCAACTATGGAAACCATTTTTATCAGAATCTAAAAAATCAACCCAACTAGGAACATGAAACTTAGCCTAGTCAAAGTAAGAATCATTTATGCATGACCATTCATACTAAGAAACCTTGAACTTTTTAGCCATATTTTGGGAAAGGTTATAATCTGAGTGAGGAGACAATCATAAAAACCCTCTTAAGTCTAAAAAATAATATAATGATACTTTCAACATACCCATACTCATAAATTTATCCATCACCTCTTGAAGGATCTTAAACTTGAGAAGAATCTACACAGAAATAATGCTAGCAATGACTTCAATTGAGAAGTCAATAAGTATCTAGATTTAAATTGAAACCCCTCTTCATTCCTTTGTCTCCAAATAAACCATAAATTTTAAGTTAAAAAAATAAGCCAAAACTTATGAAAGAAGGGATACACTTTTATCTTATGACAAACATACCCAAAAGCAATATTCAGCCAAGAAAGATCACAACCAAAGGCATTAGACCAATACTGTAATAAGTTCTTCCAAAATTTAAAAACATAGGGACCAATAAAAAAAATGTTTAACAGATTAAAGTTCATCATAGACCAAAAAATAGGTTAAGAATCACCTCACTAACAACAAGTCTATTAAAAATAATAAGCCAATAGAAGCAAGATTTCTTAGGTTTGAAGAAAGACACCCACAAGACATTAAATCTAAGGGTCAACTATGGAGGGGATCATGCACCTTCTAAATATAGTTAAGAGAGAGGTATGGGGCTTGTGAAAATAAATATTTTTTATATATCCATTTAGTGGAAAATTCAAGCAAGGGAGGACCATTAACCCACTAAATACTCTGCTAGAATACATCCTCAATGTCCATCACTAAAATTGAATTATTATTATTTAAAGCCTTAGTAACCATAGATAAGGTCTTCCTTTGAGATAAAGGAATATGATATCTAAATATGATTAGATCCTAGGAGTCCCATACTTAAAATTATAAAGATCCTTGAAACTCTATAGACCTTTTTAAAACCATTGCAAGGTAGATCATCCCCTGGTAAGATAAGGGGCTAACCATTGAGGGAGAGGTTCCACTATATTGATCAATACCCCTGATAATAGGACCCAAACCTGCTAAAGACATATTCTATAGTGACTAAATTCTTGACTAAATCCCAAGATTTCCAAATTGAACCAAAAATAGGAGAACTAGGATAAGGGCAGACACTTATGTTTCTAGCCTCTTTCCTAACCCTTTAGCTTTCCAATTTTCTCTAAAACTAAGGTCATACTTAGTCACTATATCTAACTCCACAACCTTGGATTCAAGAATATAATGGAGAGAAAAAATCACTAGAGGTGACTCAAGATGAGTAATATCCTCCATAAAATAATTAAGAAGGTAGGTGGAGCTATTGCCAGGGGTTTGATCAATAATTAGAAAATTTTCATCTAACTTTCTAGTTGTATTCCCTTTTGAGAAGGGAATGATATCCACTATGAACTCATCTTGAACCCTAGAATAAAGATGATCATAAATATGAAAATATGACTTAATGAGTATCTCATAGGGTGGGGGAATCTCTTTCTCACTAGTCAACATAGAATCAAACTTCAAACTAGTGTCATTGTTCATCCTGAACTGACCAATACCTTTTGGACTATGAAAATCATCATAATTTTGTGGTACTTGAAATCAATTCTTACCCTCATCTAAAATAGGGGATGCTCTATCTTCCAATAGTCAACATTTAAATAGAGGGTTATTATTTGGATTTAACTTCTCAAACCCAAGAGGGTTGAGATAAACTAGACCCTCTTCACTGCCTAATTTAGAGATTAACTTTGAGGCCTTAACCTAATTTTTAACAAAACATGGGAAATCCTTCCTTAATTAATCATCTATTTTACAAAATAGAAAAGCATTGAGATCTCTGAGCCCTTTCATAGGGTAGATATTAGTACAAACCTAAATATTAAAGGCAAGTGTTTCAAGAAAGAAGTTCAATGGAGTTAGGGAAATTAAAACCCTAGCATTCAGGTGGGCTAATGAGTTCTTGTCATCTTAAATTTTGAGCACTTCAACTAAGGGTTTGATCACCTAATGTGAAAAATTACATATTTGTAGGGGAACATTTTCTATGTCAACCCATTTGGGTGAATTCTTAAAAATAAGGTCTTTAGAGTCCAAGTTTGGGTCTCATGGCACACTTTAAAATGAGATTGACCCACATTCCATAATGGCTTTTTGATAACTCTTCTATGTATATTATAATTTTTTAAGGTAAAAAAACACCCTTCTGGAACATTCTAAATTTTTTTACATATATCCCCATTTTATTTCCCCAAATATTATTTAACTAATTATCAAAAAAATAATAAGAAGAGAATTTTTTTTAAGACAAAAAAATACCAACATTCTTTAGTTTGGATTCTTCATTCAACAAATTTTTTATATAGAGAGAATAGGGTTAAGGAAGAGAATTTTGGAAGAGCTAGAAAACTTATCAATTTCTCCCACATTCCTTTCCTACTCTATCCTCTATAGATTCGACTTGGTAAACCATGCATTCTGCACCCTTATAATGTTTAGTATCCTCTTCCTAGTGTAGGATGTTAGAGAATAATTTTTGTAACTTCTTCCATAGACATTTTTCCCATTTATAGATACTCATCACTACCAATTTTTTCAAGGACAACCTTATGCAAATCCGAAGCATGATTCTTTCCATTACTATCTCCTTCAACATTACTCTCTATATAGTTGAGGTTGTCTTGCCCACCATCAGCCATATGTTGAATAATTAATTCAACCAATATATTTTCCTAAGGGGAGATAGAGTGAGGGGTGGAGCCAATAGATGGGGGGACATAGCACAAGCCATGGGTCATAGCACAGACTCCCTGGAAAGGAGAGCTCACACCACATTAAATAATAATAAAAGAAAATAATTCAAAAAATAAGCCAAACAATTATGACCATAAAAATAAGCATGCCAATAAAATCAAAAGATAAGATAAGATAAGATTCATAATTGACCTCTTTCATTGGTTCATTTTATAGACTAACAGTTACTTTGAAGGTGTAAGTTACGTTGGAAGGAATGTATATTTAATTTTTGGGATTTTGGTTGGTAAGTTTTTTTTTTTTTTTCATTTTTGGAGTGTATTCACATTTTAATTATACAATGTGGGCACCCCCTAATGATTAAGAATTAAACATACCAACCCTCCTTATCAACTAGGACTAATATCCAATAAAGCACCTTCTATCTCATTCAATGATTACTCTACCATGTAATTCACATTGTATCACCAATGATGCCCCATTATGCACCCATGTGGAAAGGACTTTGTGAATGCTTTAGTACTCACTTCATCTGTAACAAAAACAAAAAGATAGACTCCATAACCTCAATGTATTTCCCCACATTAGTGGCATTTCATTGTTTATTTGATCCACACATCAGACATGGAGTCCTCTTGTAATTAAAAAAAATACCAATCAAATATACCACCACCCTACAAGCTACAAACCCTTTATAATGGGTACAGTGTATGTAAATCCAAAAAATACCCTAAGCTCAGGGCATGTGTATAATATGTGCCCTTTTGTTTATGATATCACATGAAATTCCCCATCATTTCCCCTCATCATCACCACCCATCTTACTTTCAAATCCTTCACCACTTACAAGTTTTGTATGGCCTTGCTCTTTATTCCATGGATATAAGTATGATGTTTATGTATGTTCTTAACCCTGGTGTAATTTATCTAGGATTTAAAATATTGGCATCATAGACGAACATAAGTTATAATATAAAATTTGAAACCTTAATGTATTGTCTCCATATCATTGGTATTACAACATTGATTTGAATCGTACATCAGATATGGATCTTTCTTGTAATGAAATTAGTGTCATATTGTCTTCTTTGATCCTTCACAATAAAAAATGTCCAATCAAAGAACCTACCACCCTATATGTTGTGTACCCCTTTGCGATGGGTACAAGTCATGTAAATATAATAGATACCTTAAATCTAGGGATATTATAGTATATCATTTTCCCTCACCATTGCCACTTGACTCACATCATCATACATAACATTAGCACACCATAAAAAGGAGCACACAACCTCATTTTCTACAATCACCTCCATCACAAATAGAAAATTATTTTTTCTTAATTATTCATGCACAAAATGTGAGATGGGATCAATGATAATGGGTCTCAAATGAGGTACGACTACCAACTTACACTCATTCACTTCAAAAAAAAGTATATATTTATATTTATTATGAATATATTATATTTTATAATATATTATGTTATATATAATTATATATTAAAATATTATTAATGTTTTAATAAAAAAATTATATATTAAAACCATATGATTAAATAATTTTTTTGTGGTTGATTATTAACGACCAAAAATATGTTGTCAAACTACCTGCATTTATTTGTATCTCAACACTATGACCTCCCCTCCTGCTAATGAAATGCCCTCACCCCTATCGATGTATGTTCCTTTTAAAACATATTTGAATATGGTTGTGTGTGTGTGTGTGTGTGTGTGTGTGTGTGTGTGTGTGTGTGTGTGTGTGTGTGTGTGTGTGTGTGTGTGTGTGTGTGTGTGTGTGTGTGTGTGTGTGTGTGTGTGTGTGTGTGTGTGTGTGTTGATTATTAACGACCAAAAATATGTTGTCGAACAAATACCTTCAAGTTATCATTTAGAAGTGCCTTCTAGGTGAATGAAAATTCCACTCTTTTTCATGTTGAAGATAACTCCTAGTAGATACCTTCAATGTCCCCTTGAATGTATGGCAATGTCCTTCGAGGTATCTACTAGGAGATTCCTTTAAGGGCCTTGTAATACCTTCATGGGTAAATTGAATTTATCTCCTAGGAGATACCTTGAAGAATAAATCCACTCTTGTGCATGTTTTAAAGGTATCTCCTAGGAGATACCTTGAAGGTATTACAAGGCCCTTCAAGAGATCACCCAGCAGTGCCTTTAAGGTAAAGGAAAATTCAACTCATGTGCGTGTTGAATATAAATAAAAAATTCTAGAGGAGATTGATAAAATCACTTGGAATCCTATGATTATGTAAATATAAAAAATAATTAAGGAGTCACCCACACATGATGTTCTCAAAGTGCCAACTCATGTAATTAATTCAAATATGGAAGGAAGTAATGAAAATTAAATGGATTTATCTATAATATCAAAATTTAAGAGATAAGAGACAAAAAGTAATATATTATAACAATTATTACTTTACAAACCTTTACAATCATTATTAATACCAATAATGTAGTCTAAGAGCCAAACTATGTTGGGCATGTCATAACACATTAGGAGGAACAATGACTAGAGGTGTAGTAGCAGCTAACTTGGGCACTAATTCAGCTATGACACAACCTAGTGTAGAGATTAGTGTACCAAAATCCCCATTTGGAGGAAACATGGGTGGTATGGGTAGAGGTAACCTTGAAGGCAACCAAAGTTCAAGCACCTAAGAAACAACTAGTGTGTCAATCATGCAAATGCTAATCCTTCAACATTTCATTTATGAGATGTCATTGAGATTGATAGAATATAGAAAAATGGAAAATGATATAGAAAATGTCTAAAAATATGATATAATATGAAATACCAAGGGAATTACTACATTAGAGTAGAATCCAAGATAATTTACGGCCACATTACTGATCATGTTCACCCATAACATCAAAACTTCAACCCACAACAAGCTAATGTAGATGATGATCAACTCAAAGAAATATTTTTGAATGAATTTGATATCCTTGAGTTTGAGTATCAGAACATCTTCGATTTAAAGGAGATTAAGCAAGACCTTACTAAGAAAATCCACACTTATGATGCAAGGTTTAAGACCTTTATATATAATATCTTGTATGAGATCCATCTTATTTAGCACGTAAAATAGTTTTTTAGAGGGTTAATTTTACCTTTTAATCATGTTTTATCTAGAAAACTTCCATAAATCCATAAAAGTCTTGAGAAGCAACATTAAGTGTTGAGGAAGTTGGTAATGTGGATATGGAAATTACTCCATCCATATAGGCTCAAATTTCCTCATAGGCCTCCTAGCTAGAGAAGTTGATCCCCAATAGTGAGCATGACACTCTCAATAGTTTGTGGTGTATAAATTATGAGGTATAAGTCCACAACAAAAAAATTGTCTACAATGTAGTGTTAGTTTACTACTTAAGTCTTATTAAATTTTCCAAGAAGATAATGAAATACCAAAGACCCTTTTCATAAAATTGATAATGCTAAGTGAAAATTAGGACCCAAATACCGAAGAAAAATTTGGAGGACAAATTATGAAGGCAAAATCTTGATGCACAAATGTTGAAGATCCAATCAATTCATTAAATTATGAAGTGTAAATTTCAATGTAGAAATGCCATAGATTGATTTCCAATTCACAAAATGTGAAGACACAAAAGGGAGAGTCTAATAATTGCTCACTATCCCACCTCCATTCTTTTACTTTTGAAGCTCTATAAGTTTTTTGGGATGATTGGGTGCTCATGAAGAGTTAAATAACTATGACATGATTGTTGACATGCTGGATTACACCCTATGAAGGTAGGCTCAGCTCTCTTCATCCAAATGACACAATGGATACATCCCTCTTATTGTGGGTGTCAAATGTGAGGGATGAATCTCTAGATAAAGGGTTAGCTCCCCTTGATGCACCTTAAGGCCCTATATTTCCTAATGTTAAAAATGGGGGGGGGGATGAAAAGGGAGAGAAATACTATAAATTAATACCTAAACTAAAGTATTGATGCACCAAAATGTTTGGTCTACTCATCTTTGACATACACTTTACACCAAGAACAAGCTGATATACACTTCATTTGACATGAAAAACTCTTTTGCATCAGTGTTTCAATAGGTGTTCCTATGGAGATATAGGGAGGAAGAATTACCAAAGGTGTTCTAAGACACACTATGGCAGCCTATTCACATGTGCCTATACTCTGTTTTGGACACTTCTTGCTGACCTACAAAAGAAGAATTCAAAATACACTAGACATGCTAGAATCATTCTATGAAAGCATGAAATAAAATGAGTTAACATAAGATAAAACCATAGACATATGCAAAATTACAAACTCAAATGGAGGTTAAAATGTTATGTCTTGATTCAAGGTCAATTCCTATAGGGTTTTGCGATACAAGCTGAGAGATTTTTTTTCTCAAATGAGAAGTTACAAATATATAGAATACTAGAAATAAGATGGCTAAAATCACTAGGAATGGAGACCCATATTGAGTTAAACATTTTTTGAAATAAGAGACCATTACTATTGTCATATCTTTAAACTACATGTGGAGACCATGTTGTAGACTATCCAAACCACCACTTCTATTGTCCTTGGGCTGTAAAAGCATGGGGAACCCATTCCCATCAACTAACAAAGTTATTCCAAGATGCTGTGACTAACTGAGCCCTCTTCAATGTTTGGACAGAATTGGTTATGCATTAATGGCTTGGCATGAAAACATGGGCTATGGATCTCTATAGTTCAAAAACCAATCTATTTTATTGGTTTTCAGTAGATATATTCTACCTAAATATATTAACTCCCTTGGATGAGTTATCTATGCCACTTGTCTTATTCTGAATGTTCATTGATTCTATGCTTTGACTTTATCAAGTTGCTGGAACTCTTCTAACTTTATCTTTTTTGCTCTCTACTTACCCATGTTTTATCTCTTTCCTTTGATTTCTCCTTGCCTTTGCCTTTTCTTTGCTTGCTCTTTATGGGTCCTTTCTACAAGTGGGCTTTTCTTAGACATGTCCTTTATAAAAAATGTCTGAAGGAATTCCTTCAGACATTTTGTTTGAAAGAATTCTCTTTGGTTTTGTTCCTTGCCTTCTTGGCTTTCTCTCTACAAGGGCATTTCAAGCCAAAAGTACCCTTTAGGATTATGTAAATGGTCGCTATATTTCTCAAAGTGCCCTCTGCAAGGGCATTTTGAGCCTCTAATTTCCCTTTAGAACTTTTTTATTGGTCTTCACACCAATGAAAATCCCTTTGCAAGGTCCATTCTACCTTCAAACATACCCTTTATAAGTTTTATAAAGGTCCGTTTCATCTTTTAAGTTCCCCCCATAAGGGTACATACCCTTGAAGGAAATTGTAAATGACCTTATAGAATGCCCAGGTGCCCTCCTCAGAAAAACACTTGCCTCAAGAAGCATCTAAGACCAATTTAAGCTCTTCCAAAGGACTTACTCAAAAATCTTGAAGTAAAGATGTCTCAAAAACCCAATTGCTTCTTCCTTACCCTTTAGGTTTTTGAATGACTCCAACTCATGAAAGATCATAATTCAAGTAATCCCATAAACCTAAATTGAAATACTCTGAACCTTATTAGGTTTTTGAACTACTTTTACTCATGAAAACTGGTAAGTAAAGTACTTTGTAAAACCTGACTTACATTGGAACTGGCCATAGACCCTTTCAGGTTTGTCAATTGCTCCTACTTATTACTTTTAAAGTTTATAAGTAATGTTTTTTTGAGAAATTTATTTGCTTTGTGAGTGCTAAAAAATACCAATGCTTGATGGGACAATACCTGCACCTACACAAAAGCAACTTTACCTTGATTTTTAAAGGGCTAAGACTTGGTTTTAGGGCAAAAGGTCATGAATAACAAGGTTTCAAAGTAAAAAAGAGGGGGGGTGCCCATTTTGGCATGTATGATTCACAAAATGGTCAACAATGATCAATCATATTAATACTCTTTGTAAGTGAGTTCATCCATTAAGGATCTAAATTAAACCTCACTCCTATTTGTGCATCAATAATATATTTTAACTCTAGACTCAATGTATTCACTACCTACTATCACTTTTTTGCCATGATGGTGCCTCATTTGCATACCCAACTTAGGTCTCTCACATCCAAACTTAGACCAAGCAACCTCATGTCAACAATTGGAATCTACTCTTCAATAGTCTCCTTGAGCAATGGGATATACTACAAGCTTAGATAAATGTGAAAGAGATTTGTTCATAACTAACATGATGACCCTACTATAGACTTGGGAGATTGAGGAAAGTGAGTAGAAGTGATGGAGAGAGTGTGTATTGGATTTATCTATGCCAAATATAATTATTCTCATGATCTGATGTTTAGTTTAAATACTCTTCCATGATGATGACCTATAACACACTTCTTCACATAGCATATATGAGAATTATGGTCAGTTACTTGTGATCATGATAGGTGTGCCTTCAAGGCTTAATAATGAGCAATTATTTATAAAGAGGGATTAGGTTATCCCATGAGATAATTAATGATAGGCACAACTCTTCAATAATGTGTAAGGAGTTAAAGGCATAATATTCTTGTAAACATGGACTACTGACTCAAGACAACAAGATTGTGGACAACTCTTTGACACACGATCACAAGATGATCTTGTTTAGTGACCCAAATAGGGCATATATAAATTGGTCCTTATATATCATGGCCAAGGGCCAATTATGACCAAATGGTCAATAGATACCTTGAAGGAAAAATCAAATCTTATGAATGTTTTAAAGGTATCTCCTAGGAGATTATTTGAAGTTATTACAATTCCATTCAAGGTATCACCTAGTAGTGCCTTCAAGGTGAATTAAAACTCCACTCATGTGCATGATAAAGGTATTTAGATACCTTCAATGTCCCCTTGAATGTATGAGAATTTACTTTTAGGTATCTCCTATAATATTCCTTCAAGGGCCTTGTAATGCCTTCATGGGTAACTTGAAGGTATCTCCTAGGAGATACCTTTAATAAAAAAATCTACTATTATACATGTTTGAAAGGTATCTCCTAGGACATACTTTGAAGGTATTATAAGACCCTTAATCTAAATCACATAACAATGACACCCATTAATTTGAAATGATCTAAAGCTAATAGTTATGTGTTTTAAGGGGGTTTGGTGATTTGGTCTATTCTAGGTCCTTTAATCTAAAGTCTAATATAATTGACTGTAAAGAAAACACTCTTGCTTCAAAGTAAACACACCATTAGACATGGATTTTCCTTTTATTCAACTATCAAACTAACAAATTCCTAGATAATCTATAACTACTAACTTAATATAACAAGATTGTGTATTTTGATATTAGTTTTGACTATCAAAATAAGAGATATGTGTTACAACAAAGATCCACACACTTTAAAGAAAAGACATGGGATTCGTAAATACATATCTAAACTAATTCTATTACCAAACCTTCTTTTACCTTGATTTACAAGATCTTGTCTCAAATAAAAATCTATATCTAAAGACATCTATAAAAGGAAAGTCTATATATATATATATATATATATATATATATATATATATATATATATATATATATATATATATGTATGTATGTATGTATGTATGTATGTATGTATGTATGTATGTATGTATGTGTGTGTATGTATATATATATATATATATATATATATATATATATATATATATATATATATATATATATGTATGTATGTATATATATATGTATGTATATATATATATGTATGTATATATATGTATATATATATATATATATATATATATATATATATATATATGTATGTATGTATGTATGTATATATGTATATATATATATATATGGAAATCTATTTATAGACATATTATAAAAATAAAGTGTTCTTTTGATAGTGGGAAATGATCTTGGTCATCATAAAATGGACCAATAAATCATTATAATGCCTTAGAAATGCTTTCTAAATGAGTTTGTATCGGTTATGTCAATGTTCGTAGTAAGCTTGATGAAGTCTATAGCAAGCCTGATGAACTCCACTTTCCTCTAGTTAATCCTACTTTGGCTAGGATATGCCTTCACAAGCCTTGTCATAAATTAAGTGGGATGTTGAAGATATCTCATAGGATATACCTTCAACATGCTTATCAGTGAAAAGGATAGCTCAGTAATGACTATTTTTAAAAATTACAATTAGATCATTGAGTCAAAACGCTAAACAAGTATGGTGTTATACTTTTATGATATGCTTATTAAGTGTCTGATTTGTTAGAAATGAACAGTCAAGTTTTAGGTAATCCCCTTTGATTGAGTTTTACATCTCTCTATAAATAATTTATTTTTAGTTTGGGCATACATTTTTAGTTTATATCCAAGTTAGTGTATATATGATGAAGATTTAATATCTATTTTATATTCTAATTTATAATTTACATTTTTTGATATATAATTAATCACTAAATAATCACAAATGATTCAATAAGTGATACAATATGCAACTTAGATTTTACAAAATATCAATATTTAAATCATTTCAATTTCTTTGTACAATGTCTTCAGGTGAGAAATAAATTCCCACACTTAAAAAGAAGCAAAAGGTCTCAATCCAATAAAATTTGGATATAGTACCATTTGAACTACCAAAACTAAAATTAAATCCACGTCGTCACCTTCCATTTTATGGTGGTGACAAATTTTCTCTTGTTGATTGGTATTTTGAGTTATTTATTCCAACAAATATGCATGTAAATATTTATTTATTTAGCACTATATCTAGAAAAGAATCTTATCTAATTGGAATCATTCTTGCATGTGATAAGGGTAAACTTGAAGATGTTATTCAATTCTAACTAGAATTATGGAATAGAGAAGAGGGAATTTTCAATCATGCTACAACTAATTTCAATAAATTTACACCTAGTAAAATGGAATTTATAAAAATGAATCTTTCTCCTTGTGAAACATTTGGGTTTCATTTCAATAGCTATGATAATATTTAAATGTTTGGGTTGATAGATAGATATAATTTGGTCCTTAGAATATAAAATATATTGAAATAAAAACATGAACAAGGAGAAATAACTTCTTCTACTTACCAACATTGAAGAAAATAAGACAAGAAAGGGTGACATATTTGTATTGATATTTGAAAAATGTTAGTGGATAAATATAAGATCGAACAAAAATTTGATACACTTTTATTATCACAAAATTCTGATCAAACACATAGTGAATTATCTACATGGTATATTTCCTCTGGAAACTATGCCTTGAACATTCCTAGAGAGATCTATGAATTGGGGGACATTAATTCCAAAATAATAAATCTAAATCAAATAATGGTGAATACTATAATTCATTCAATTTTAAAACATAATGAGGTTCTAATTAAGGATGCTTTATTAAATTTTTTAAATCCAAATAACCCTCAATGTATTATCAAATCAAAAGAAGTCCTTAAATATATGGTGGAGAAAAAAATCATAAGGATCACAATTATAGATGGCCAACACATAATTACCACACAACAGAGAATTATTTCAAAGGAGGAATACAATTCACTATCATTGAGAAAACAATGTTCTATTAGAAGGGAAAGAGTTCTAAAAATAGTTACTCTATTTTATATTATTCACAAAATATGTAACCAATATAATAAATCTAATGAAACAATTTATAAGGATTCATTTGTGGAAAGAGTTTGATATGCATGTGACCTTATCAAACTGAGAGGTTGAAAGAATCTTGAAATAGGAGAAAAAGACAGAAGAAATACATGAACAAGATAGACACTTGTTCACACAAACGAACTGCTCATCCCAACAAATGCAGAAGATAAAATGATTTTTTTTCATTGAACAACCCATTTGGGATTGTTTTGATAAGGCATTTGATTTGTTTGAAAGTGGTACTTTAATTATTTTATATAAATAATATTTACATCTAATTGGTACAACATTACATAGAAATATTCAAGAGTTTTCAAACAAAAATAAATAGAACTAGCATATTTCCTTCTTGAAAACCCATAGGTGTAATAATATAGACACTTGGTATAAAAACATGAAGCTAAAAAGTAATATATTATAAAAAATTATAGATTATTTCATCAATCATGACTTGACACTTCCATTAAAAAAAAAATCACACCTAAAGAAGTAATGAAACATTATACAATTTTTGTGAAAAGGTTTAATGATTTGTGTATCTTGAATGAAAGTATTTCTAAAAATAAATTTTTTTGGGAAGCATTATCTCCATATTAAATAAGCATATTAATAAAATATATAGATGGTGATAGAGGTCATTTTCCTAGGACAGATACTTAAATTTTTAGATACCACTATGCCCCCCCCCCCCCATGTCTTTGGCCATTCATTTTATAAGATTTTAGTGAAATGTTCATTGTTGGTGTAAATGTTGATTTGATAATTATTGATCTTTTGAATGTCATTGAATATTTTAATAAATACATCTTCACCTATTTTTTTAGGCATTGATTGCTAAATTTATTTTTGGGGTTTTAAATCTATTCATCATTCTCAAACTTACCCATTTTTATGGCATTTAGAGCTCTTTAAAAAAGCTATGTGTTGGTCATTTCCATTATATGTAAAAAATAGGTGTCATACTTTGGGGTCCAAATAGTGATAGATTCAATTGGACTCATATTAGAGGTATCAATTTTCCTCAAGATTTCACTAATTTTTAGCTTGAATATTTCATCCTTCATTCATAATTAAGTAAATTAGAGGAAGGTGTTGACATTAGTAAAGACAAACCAAGATTTCAAATGATTGGTTCACATAAATTAGGATGGCCATTCAAAAATGAAATAGATAACTTCATTTTGGAGAGACTTATCTCTACTTTTAACAATTTAGATACATATAATATGCTAGGGATATAAAAAAGAGGTAAATTGGTGCATGCTTGTACACAATTTCAAAGGAATTTATCTTATATTAAATAAATTTAACAACAAACAAATTTTGATGTTCAATTTTAAAATTATTTGACAAATTTAGAGCCACTAATACTAGAGCAACTACTTCGATCAATACAAGGTGCATAAGATTATTAATTTATTTTATCATCATGTTTTATTTTTCAAATATAACATCTTAACAATATTTTGGTGTGTATGATTTATTTTTTAAACCTAACAACTTAGCAATCTTTCATTGTGTAGCACTAATGGCATTAAATTCAAGTGAATAAATAATAATAATGGAAGATCAAATCAATGGGCATGACACATTGCAAGTTAAAGAAGGTAAGATAAGATCATGCATATTTTTATAATTATAAAATATTTTATTTATCAAATTTTTATAATACTGACAAAATATTTCTTTGTCTATTGATGTCTCAATTAAACTAGTTCACAACACAGTTCTACAATTTTGTATCTCCAACAAAACAACCCAAGACACAACTCTATAGTTTCATGCCTCCACGAAAACAACACATGATAAAACTCTACAACAAGACACTTTTTTAAAATCAAATATAAAATCAATTGAAGATGAGAATTTTTAGTTACTACAATATATAATACCTTGTAGGAAATAAATAACAAGAGGTTCAAGGAAATATTGTAACTATAAAAACTATAAAAAGGGGAAAAAAAGGTGAAAACCCCCTTTCAATGAATGTGTAATTATACAATATCATATACTAGAATATATGAATTATCATTATTTATTTAGACATATTAAAATTAAATTTTTATTTATGGACAAGAGAGTGTAGAAGACAACAAAATATAGTGCATCAGCTTTAGATTTGGAAGTGTGGGTTCATTTGATTGTTGTGTCAAATTGAATGTGGTTTTATTTACCCATTTAAATGTTGTTTAAATGTTGAATTTACCCAATTTAAAATAACTCAATGTGTGATATATTATTTCTTGAAGACAATAATTTTTGATTCTAAGTATACATGATCTTTATCAATATAAAAACTATTTATTTAAATCGACATAAATGTTATGATTGTGAAAAATTCAATGAAGAATAGATTTATTATTAAGAATATTTTGATGAAAAAGGGTATGTGCGTGTGTGCGCGTGCACACACACACACACACACACACACACACACACACACACACACACACACACACACACACACACACACACACACACACACACACACACACACACACACACACACACACACACACACACACACACACACACACATATCTAATTATATAAATTTGATAGGTAAAATAAAGATAGTTTTACAAGGATCTAAAAACCAATAGTTTAACCAAAGTAAGATAAAATGTCATGAAACAAAGCCCCACAAGAAGTTAAGTGGAAGAATAACATTAAAAACATAAAAAACTACTAGAAGGAAGGTAAAACAAACACAACATGAAAGAAAAAGAACCATGGGCTGAACATTATACCTCCTTTGAGGAAGAATTCACCTTTGAATCAACTTGATCAATGTTCTTATTTTTATCCCATTATAGATTCTAAATGGTACACCCTCAAGTGCATTTGTAAGGGCCCTCCAAGGTATTTTGTTTGACCTTTAGCTCAAGAATTTAGATTCTTATTTTTTCCTTTAGTGAAGGATAGATGTCTTTAATAATATCCTCCCTCACTTTGTTATTCCCATATTTATTTAACTGAGAAACATTATTTTCTTTTTCTCTGTCCAGCTCCTACTGGAGATTAATAATTTTTGCCTTCAAATCATTCCATTATTTTATAAGGGTTGAAAAGGCCATCCCCATTCATTCCAATTTTTCCAAGAAGATCCCCAACTTCATTCTCTGATTAAATTTTTTATCTACCCAGCTGTTAAGGTCCATGTTTCTAGGACTAACTAGACATTTACTCAGATTGGTTAGGGTTTTATATTTTTTGCTTGAAGAGGTACAAGGAACATGAAATGGAATTTGGGAGGAGTGAACAAGGGAGGGGAGGTTTTTAATAGGATATGTATTAGGGAACCTTCCTCATTTCCTAATATTAAAATATTTTTATCAAGAGGGGCTTTAGGTAGGGGATTCTCAAGAGGGATGTTTTCTGTAGGAGTACCTTCAATCAAGGGGATAGATTTCCCATGTAATGTTTCACCTTATTGGACTAATAAGAGGCTTAGGCCATGGTGAATAAAATCATTTTTTTCACTAAACTAGAAGGCAAGGGTTGTGGCTTCAAGGGATTTCATTAGATAATAGAGCAAGCTAATTATATAACCATAGACATGATTAAGAAATAAAAAGTGATGTGAAAATAACAGAGTATGTTTCCCTTCCAAGGTTAGATATTTCAAAAATTATAAACATACCTATAACCTCTACAAAGAAGGTCCTACCTAGGAAATCCCTTTTTATCAGTCTTGGTCACATCATCTATTCTAATTTTTTTTGCATTAACTCTAATTTTTAAATTTTGTCTTTATAAGTTTTATCGCCTTCACATGATGTCCTTGTGGTTGTGTCAATGCTTTATTCAGACACAGTGATTTAAATCTCATGGATAATTTGTTCCATGTGAGAATTAGTTCCTTAAAAATAACCTCATCATGGCCTTTTAATCTTAGCATATATTTTCTAAGGCCTCCTTTTCTCAATTTCTTATACATTTTCCTTTTACCTTACACCTCAATGCAAGATACTAGTTCCAAATGATCATGGTTACCACCCATTTGAGACTGGTTTTTTACTTTTCACTGAGTAATGTGAAGGATAAATTTGGAATGAAGTTGTAATGAATGACTTATATGTTAGATGATGGGGCTAAACCTCTGGAGAAGGCCAGCTTCATCTTGATGGATCACCTAAAATATGCTATGAAAGGAAAAGGGTTAGAAAGGAGGTTAAGGGATCCTAAGAAAGCTAAAATATGATGTACCAAAGTTAAAGGGATACTCAAATAAGCTTAGACCCACACTAGATTAGCATAAGATAATTAGAGCTCACACAACCTCATACAATCTAGACTAGCCCTTCATCAATAAGTAACCTAAATTTTCTCCAATTAGTCTTCAATCTCTTCTCATTGGCTAAGAGATTTACTAGAAGACAAGGGTTTATTTTATAGATGATGAGTCATGATCTATTCAAGGAAGAAAGATCCTTAAGATCTAAATAGATTGAATACTCCAACTACTTTCTCTAATCCCCCAATATACTATGTGAACTTCTATGCCACCTTCCACTTGGCTTCATCATAAGGACAAAATCATCATGTTCATGAACTTGATAGATCCATGCCATGTCTACTTTAGAAAGCCATAGATACCTATGTACCATAGTTATGACTATTTTGATAGATGAGACATTTATCCATAATCACATATCTACCCCTACTTTAAATCTGAGCATAGGTATTACTATATATTGAAAACCAATTCAAAATATTGGTTTTCTTATAGTCACTATATCAATGAAAAACCATAGGCTATATAGTCTTGTCTTGAACTATATTAGGTTTAAACAAACCTATTTTGCCTTTAAACCTTGTGGAAGCTAATATTTCATCATATGCATAGGTCTTATTTAAATAAAATCAAGCATAGTCATAGATTAATACTACGACCTAAAATACGGACCTTATATTTATAAATCTTCAATGGCATCGAAACTTCATCGTTAATCATCTTGACTATATGATTGCATCTCATGCTTTAGTGGTGTTCAATTTAAATCTAATGGTGGCATAACCCTTTGAATCCTTTGATTTGGTTCAACCTTAACCATGTTTGACCTCTAATTGAAGTCTAATAACTTTGACTTTAATTATTGGTCATCAATCTGTTTGGACCCACTAATGTCATCAAGTTATTTCTCACTATTGGATCTTTGATTCTAATTGAATGCCAACCATTAATCTTGTTACAAGCACTTTCTAACTCTTTAACCTTACATGCACCATTGATATTTCTCTCTATGAATGAATGTGAGCCATAGATCTTCTATTATTTTAACATGTTTAAGACACTTATTACGCATACATTTGATTTTAGGATCCATTGACCTCTTAATCCATCGCTTACCATTGGATCTTTGATTATGATTAAACATGAATCATAGATCAACTTGGACCCATTGTCAGTCACTATGAACCATTAGATATTTAATACATGATTGAATTTACACTGTTGGATCTTCAAGAATAATTTAATTTAAATGACTATTTCATGAGGTCAAATTTGAAATTTGTACACATGTCCCACTCTGCAAGTTCAACTTTGAAGTTTTATATCTTAAGATAGCAAGCTAATCAAGATAAAAAATTTGGAGAACATGATCTAGGCATGAATAACTTCATGTCCATGCAACTCTTTAACTTGAGAGGCTTCTTAAGTGAATTTATCAAATGCACAATCAAGCTGACCTATCTATTTCTACATGACATTTGATGATGATTTGGTCCATTAAGATTACCAAATTTATACTCTAATCTTATTTAAAGCATTTCAAAATCTTTTCAAGTGACTTGATCCTCTCCTAAAGTCTATTTGCTCCTTGTGCCAATGTAACATTCTTCAACCAGTAACTTACTAAACTTCTTGCCCCAAATCCATCAAAGTTTTATTTGTAGGCCAAATTTGGCCAACAAGAAGACTCCTTGAAGGTGGATATAATGCGTCAAGAATCATTGATAATATATTTGATAATATGGGATGGTATGATTTTGCTCGATATAATAATTATTTAATATAAGGAAATAAATTAATAAAGTAGATTGTGCTAGAAACAATTATATTACTATTGATTTAAATAGTTTTGAATTTGATGTGTCTTGTTAGAAGTATATGTAGAGGGTTTAACTGTTACTAGGTGTATATTCATTTGAAATTAGTGATAGTGAACTTCAGCTTAAAATGAGTAAATCCTATTTTGTTTGTTGTGATGGGTTGTCTAAACATATAAATATTTATTGATATGCATAAGAACATTTGATACTTAAATCATTATTGTAATAATATAGATGTTGGTTGTTTAATGTTAGATTTATATCAATGTTTATGAGAAATGAGTTATGGCAAAACTAGATTGTTTCAAAATATTATGAGTTACATCTATTTTAACAAATACATAAGAAGTTTTTATTATGTTCAAGTTATAGGGATTAATTATAAACATGTATATGCATATTTATGTTACAAAACTAGTGATAAAAATGGTACATCTATGTATAATGAATATAATTGCATGTGCCTGAACATGTGTATATTTTTGTATATGTTTATATGGATCTTTATAATATTTAAGGAAATGCAAATAAAAAATGCATCAAATGAAAAGCAATATATTTATATGTTACAATATGAAATGTAAATCAAAAGTGCATCAATGATTAATTTAATATGTAAAACATTTTCTTAGAAAATTTACATGTTATATTTAGTATAATAAAATATTGTTAATAAATGATTACTTTCTTTTTTAACAAATTTCAAAAATTTAAAAGGATGATCTAAAATCAACTTATAAAAAACTATTGATTTTGAGGTTGGATGACTTATTATTTGTTGTGCATAAAACAAAAGATATGAAAATTAATGTTACACGAAGTAATAAAGATTATATAATATAAAATATGTCATACTACATTCAAGATCATTATAAATAAATTTTGAAGGTGGAACTGTAGTCTTTTTCTCACGTTGGCCTTTGGTCAATGATAAAGGACAATCATTTGAGGCTACTCCTTCAATCCATGGATTACAAAAATTCAAATTTCATGTTTGTTTGGGGGAAAAAGTATTCTAATCCCTTCAATATAAATATAAATAAATTGGATGAAGTTATTTTTAAAGGGACCTCTGGAGATGTTTTTTCAATTACAAACATGGTTTTCATTGATTGTAATTCTCAAAATTGTGTTACAAAACAAAAATTACAAATGAGTTATGCTACTTCAAGTAGATATACTAAAAATGGAAGTCAAAAAGATGAAAAGAATTAGAGAATCAAAATGATGTATATCATCAAATTCTTAGGAGAAAACATAAAATCCATGCCAAAAATTGTGAAACATTGTTTAAAAGGATGTAACTATTGTCACTTGGATTTTCAACCTTTGAGGAGATATCTCATCTCTCCTCATCTAAGTGGCACAATTGAAATAACTCTAGGCTTGTGGGTAGCCTAAGGATGAGGTGAATCTCTATATAGGACTGGCTCCCTTGATGTATGACTTTAGATCACTACTACACCTAAAATTTGTGAGGGAAAAAGGAGAGATAAAAATAAAATCAAACTATACTAAGGGGGTGATACACCAAACTAATTGATGACTACCAATCAGTTGTATGTTACACATGAAACCAAGAGACTAATTGAACATACACTTTTATAATCGAAATCTTCTCACATCAATATTTCATTCTAAACTTTGTGAAAAATGTTTAGGCTAGGAAGAATAGACAAGAGGCATAAAATGGCACTATTTGAGTAGGATAAATCATTAAACCTTGGCACCTCATAAGACACTTCACATGACCTACAAGAAGAAGCTTTCAAACTACAAATAGGTGAGAGAATGAGATAATCATGCTAAGGAAACAAGAGTCATCACTTATGAAAAATTAAAAATTCAAAATGAACACACTAATAATAGTCATATAAGAGGTAAAATTATTAGTCTTTATTGATCAAATGGTATGCAAATGAGAAGGGCTTCGCCATACTCATGTGAAGCATGATTTATAAAGGCTAAAATGGCTAGTTCTTATAAAACTTGTGAGAGAGGAGAAGAAAGAAGTCCAAAGGTCACAAGAAATGTATTAAATATGATTAAATGAGTTACATATGAATGATAATAATATTTGAAATGAACCATGCAAGTTTAGGAAGAAAAAGTCTCACCTAAAGTATTGAAACTCATGAAAAGTGGCATGAAAGTTCTATTTATGGCTCAAAAAACTACCTTCATGATTTAGCCCTATTTTAACATCCAAAAAATAAATAAGGATAGGTATGATGATTGTAATTATAGGGAATTATTTTAGACATGCCTCTCCATGCATTGGTTGCAGTCTTGGTCATCTAAAATCTTCCCAAAATGAGCTATCAACATCTGTAGTCAAAATAACTCCTTTTTCATATACCCTTCACACTTCACCTCCAAAAAGGCATAAATTTTCCATAAAAATCCATACAAGGAAGTTAATGACACTTTTTAATACCCTCCATGGCCTTATAAGCATTAGGCACACCTTAAAATTAGCTTACTTGAAGTTTTCCACCCTTCTCACTAGCCCTGTCACTATGCCAGTTTTGAATGGATGAGATGAGAGCTCTTGTTGAGGCACTTACGATTTGTTATAAGGAATTAAATTGACATGGGTAGTTATATTAATCCATAATATTCCATTTCATGTGATTTTCATCTCTTTAAACCTCATATAATCTACACAACACACAAAATATTCAAAAAAACCCTATTTTGTTCTCCATCTATACAATTTTGTACAACTCAAAAGGATGTGAAGGAGCCTAAAAGAGTCATTTGAAATGTTAAAACACTTTCATGGTCAAAATATCTCACTTTAATATCCCTCCAACCTCATTTTCCCAATCAATTCCTTCTAAGGGTTTAGTAAGGGTTTTAGGTCTATTTCCACTCTTAAGCTTCATTCATAAACATGGGACATTATAATTTTTAAAAAATTATATAAAAATGATCTTTAGGACCCTTGATAAAACCTATAAACCTATTGGATCTCCATGAAAGTCATCAAATGAGATATGAGCTTCCAAACCTCTCCTATTCTTTTCTTTAATTTAAACAGGCCTGAGTTGGTTTTGCATCCAAAAATTGATTCCTTTGTGCCTTATCTATAATTTTGAGGATTATATACTTCTGAAGTGACCATATAAATATTTTATAATCCATTTATATGCTTAATTAATGTTATAATTGAATATGACTTCTCATTTGGGCACTAGGCCTAACCATGCCTAATAGCTTGTCTACACCTTAAAGCCCAAAATGAATAATTTATAGATTAACCTACATCTCAATAGCCTAGATAATTCTATAGTGATCCCAAAAAAAATTTCCAATTGGTTAGGATGCCTACCAAGATCTGTAAGTGAAGTTGGACCCCCATTTGGCTTTAGGCCTAAACCTTGCCTAATAGGTCTAATTGTAACCCCTATGGTCCAAGCCACCCTATTGAGATTTATCATTTTTAAATTATTTTTCCATGTTATATTGGGTTTTTTTCAACTCAAAACACCTATCCTAAATTTAAAATCATATTTTTCCCACCTTTTTGTCTCCAAAGCTCAAGACTATAGGGTTTGCAACCTAGGGGAGTGCCCTCTATTTGAGACAAAATAGAGGGTACTTACCCTATTATCATAGACAAAATACTCATTTTATGAGATTATAAAACTAATATATACCTTTTTTAATAACTTTTTACTCTTGTTTTTATGATTTGACCTCCCAAATTCTCAAAAAACCAAGATAGACTATGTGGGAGGCAAACTATGTGCAAGTTTCAATTAAGTAAATTGTATGATGCATTATTAGAATATTATCCCTACTCTATATCAAATATTAGAGTTACATGAGACTATTTAATTCATTATTAATGTTTTTTTAACTTTAAAATCACTTCAACCTCCATAAACTTTATCCTCACACTTGACCAGTCAAGATTGTGTGTATTTTTTACTGTGTCTCTATTTGTTGTACTGCACTTGTAGGTCAAAATGTATGGATTAGGATTTGAGATACATGTATAAAAATTTATAAATCCATATAAGATCCATTTCATCTATACTCTTGTTCAATTCATATTTTGGGGTTGAAATGTTCTAAGATCAGTCATAGGTAGTTGACTAGTTTTTCATGTTTCCTCCATAGAGATGACCCCTATAGATGTTCATGCTCATTTGGACCCTAGGTATAATTTTTGAAGATCTCCTCAATATTTTCCTGATCTCACTAAGTTATTTATATACTAATCCAATCCATATTTATACTTTCAACCATTTTTTCAAGCTCATATTATGCACTTGTAGAGCTTCACAATCCACTGTACAACAAGATCTCAAGTGAGAGGCAACTGTAGCTATGAATAAGAAATAAAACATAGTAAATAATAATATTTTAATTATATTTTATATAATATATATAAATTTAACAATTTTAAACCATTCTCATATGGTGGCATGATATATTTTTCAACCTTGGGTGCTAGGTCATTTCAAAGGTGAAATCCTGGAGATGTTATTATAAGAAATCAATACATAAATTGGCAAATTTGAGGCTTATAACAACCAAACTCCATCAGCCCTCTATCTTCCAAACATTATATATATATATATATATATATATATATATATATATATATATATATATATATATGTAGTTGATACTAGGAAAACACATTTATAAGCCTAAAAACACTTGACAACCCTGTTGTAAGATATCTATAAAAATGCTTGGACCTTTATTTTCACCTTTTAGGGACAAGGGGCCTGAATCTACAGTCATCTTCTTGAACATGGTATCTAAATCTATTTTTTAAATATGTCATCTCAAAAAGGTTTTAAATTCTCTCTAAAACACATCAAGACTTCAAATATGGATTCAAATTATGATCCAACACTTCAAAATGGCACTATAGTTCTCCGCCAAGCCACATGTAGATGAACATTTTTCTATCAGCAAGTAGTGAGTACAGTCATAAATAGTGTGTGTTGCATTTGACCTTCCAATGGATATTAACCTATTTCAATGATTTAAAATAGACTATTATTATTCCGTAGGACCTTTTTCATCTTAGTTACTCTTCTTCCAACATGATTTTCTTTCTCTATGACACCTATAGGTGCATGTTCATGGTGACTATGAGAACATATGTTGCACATGAATACAATATCCTTATTTTTATCCCACTTATAAATACATATTTATTTTATTGAGACCTTTACTACTTGTACTTTAGCATGATGGATAGCTTCATACACATGACTACAAGTGAGAAAGGGCACGGAGTTGACTATGACCATGACAAAGATTGAAAGTTGGATCCAAGCATGATGTTATGAGACTTAAAAATTAATGGAGATGATCAATATGGAATTGTTACATTGTAAACCCCATATCTTACTCACATGAAACCCTTTCATAAAACCAAACATCTACAAACAAGGAAACTTGATCGTGACTTCATATGGTGGCACCCTTTTACAACATAAGATGATTTACATATAAAAACATCATGTAACATGAAAATAAACATGGGTATCATATTAAAATATATTAAACATCTTCCATAGTCAACATCACCAACTAGGTTGTATAGACTTGTCCAAAATGGATCAAAACTTGTAGGGTACACATATTAGCAAGTAGAAAAACATAGTCAACTTCATGAGGATGGTTCATAAATCATAGGCCAAAATTATTTTAAATATTTTTATCTAAATTAATATATATAATTTTTATTTCACCTCCCAAATTCATTTTACCTGGAAGTTCTCCAACTATCCGTACCAAGCATAACCCTATTGACTGGTTTTATGTGTCTAGAAGGGTGAAAAGTAGAAAAACTATTTTGGCTTAAAATTGGGACTAAAATAGAATTTAAAACATTTAATTTAGATTAAATAAGTTTTATATAAATTCCATGTCCTTCTCCCATGTGTCACCTTCCCCCATAGGCCATACAAGTGCCAAACTCTTCTCTTTTCCCAAGAAAATTGCTCTTTCTTCTAAAGAACCTATCACTTTTAGTTATTAATAGTTGATTTAAGGAAAAATATGACACATTTAATGTTAAAACACCCTTTTTACACCTTCACACTTCCCAATGAGGATGTACAACTCATTTAATGCTTATTTTTACCCCCAAAATGACTCAAAAGGACATAAGGACTAAAATGACTAATGACCAAGGCTATTATAATGTGAAATCACACTAACTGACATATAATACACCTTTATACATATATATTAGACCCCTAAAACACATAAAAATAAATTTTTTCCTATATGGGTCCTAATTTGACCTACAAGGTCAAATTTGGTCAATAAATTGGTGACTCATAGGGGTAGTATGCCTACTATACTAACTATACCAGTAGCCTTATCAATACATTGGGCTTAGGGAATCATATGAATTCTAAAATACAACAAGATAAATTTGACCATTGAGAACAAACTTTGATAAAAACAAGACCAATTGACTACCTCAACCATATAAAATAAATGATACACATAAAGCAAAACAAACACACTAATAAGACACACATGTGCTCAAATCACTTAAGCAAATTAGAAAGCGAAAAACTATGCACAACTAGCAACTAAGCAGACCTCCTTTCTAGGATCAAAAGGAAATTTTCTTGAATCTCTTTTTTGGTGAGATGTATCACGGTGCTAAGAATGTTGCTCTTTAGATTGAATACTTGGTAGATCATACCTTCTTCTTGGCACTTCACTTGTTATTCTCTCAAGTATACCATCTTAAAATAGGTCTACAATGTGAATTTATTCCTCTTGGCCTTGTACACATACCTCATATTTTTACCCACACTTCATCTCATTATCAACTTACATCTTCTTTGTAAGCATGATTTCAAGAGGAATCATTTTTTATTTCTTGGAAGATTGAGGCCAATATAATATTTTTTTGACCTTCATAGGATAAGGTGAACTTTTCTTTGGATCTTCTATGACATTTTGAAAAATGTCATCTTGCTTACCATCACTTATAATAAGCTATAAGGAATTTGTAGACCCCTTGAGAGACTCAAACTCATTGAAAATGTTTTCAAACTACTACCACAAGTCCTCATCTTCTCTTTGATGAGAATCATGAAGGGTAACAACAAGATAATCTCATTCATCCTCTTCTTTAAAATCTAAAAGGACTTTATCTAAGACTTCTTCTTTGACACAAGGAAGGTATTCCTCATTATCAACTAAACAAGAAGACTCCACACAAGGACTCACCTCTTTTTTAGCACTTAGGACCTCTTGAGGGCTCTCAAATTTTATATAAATTATCATAATCTGATCTTGGTTCTCAAGGTCTGTAAGATATTCAATTTGTTTGTCCTTCTTAGTGATGCCAAGACTAGGCATCTTGAAATCTAGTGACCTAGACCAATGAGGCTGCCAAGGAGATACACGTTTTTCAATTAAGAGTTATAAATTTTATTCAACCAAATTATCCTCTTTATATTCCCATACCATATGTCCATTATGTAAATGGTGATGGGGTGAGGATAAGATGAGCTAGTTGGTGGAGGTGGAACATAGGGCTCAAAATTAGATTAAGAATGCATTGTAGAGGATTCATTTGGGAGTTCTTGAGGAGGGGTAGGTAGATCTTGGGTTGAAATATCTTGGTTATCTTACTTACACTTGACAAAAACTTCATTTAAATCTGATCCAACTTGAGAACTCTCTTGAGGGAGGTTAGATGGGGTGTGTTTAGGCATAGGATCTTTTTTTGGAGCTAAACCTTCCATTACACCTTGACTCAAAAATTCCATTATTGAATCTAGCTCTTAAATTTTCTTAGCTAGGTTATCTTTGAAAAGTCTCTCTTGAAGTTGATATTAATTATCATGAGGATGAGGAGTACAAGAGGTCTGACATGGAATACAAGGAGTCACTTAAGGAAGGGTGGGATGGGCTTGCATAGGATCAAGTTCTTTCTCAACTTCACACTCTTTATGTAGGCTTCTATCTTATTTCTTTCTCATTTATTCCACTGCCTTATTCTAGCTTAGGATGTTAGGATTAGGAGTCTCTTCTTGAGGTAGTGATGTAATTTGAGGAGTGGATGAAGTATTTAAGAAACTTGGAATATCCTTAGGTTTGGATTCTCCACCTTGTCTCCAACTTGGAATCTCATATCTTGATGTCTCTTCTTGAGGTGGGGATGTAATGAGAGAGGGCAATGAGGTCTTAAATTCCACTTATTTTACTGATAAGATATATTGATTGATTTTCATATTGGATAGCTTAATATTCCTATCAAGGTTTACTTCAAAAATAAGGTTTATCTTCCCAACTCTCTCTTCTAGCTGATTGGGAAAAAGATGGATTTGATAAGCTTGATTTGAATCATAAATATGGGTTAAGTAGGACTGACTTGGGGTAGTGGATATAAAGTTTGATAGGTTTGGTGAGGTTGCTTCTCATTAATTTTTATCTTATTTTCCAAGGATGAAATTAGGCCACTCACATCTAGCATCTCGGTTGTGATCCTTTGCTAAGTGGATCTCTCAATAGGTTCCCACTCTATTTTAACTAGTTATAATGCATCTTTAAACTTATGAATTAAATGACTAGGAACAACTTGACCATGTCCCCTTAGTGTACCAATCTCTATCATGTACTTCTCATATCCCAAAAGAGTTTGCTTGAAAGTGGAAATGGATTGACTTGAGAAGTGACTAGGTTGACTAAGAGGAACAAGATATTGAGAAGGCTGGTTATAAGGTTGATACAACTCATAACAAGGATGATAAGATTCATGTTATAAGCTTGAAATGTCTCACCAAATGTGTAAAATAGTACTCAACACCAAGGTCAGCCATGAAACTTTATTAAGAAGTAAGAACATAAGGAATGGTTATCAACAATATTTAAAAGGAATACTTGGGTTGCTTGATCAGTTGATATAACTTTGAAGTTGCCATTGATGCTTAGATAGATGCCTAAAAATGATGATGTGTTGAAAGACAACACAAAAAATCTTTTAACTTCTTGGACCAAAATTCCTACTAAGTGTGACAAAAAATATTATGACTTGGATTTACAACCTTTGAGGAGATGTCTTAGCTCTTCTCATCCAAGTGGTATAATTGAAACACCTCTAGGCTTGTGGGTAGCCTAAGGATGAGGTGAATCTCTAGATAGAGATAGCTCCCTTGATGTACCACTTTGGATCACTACTACTCCTAAACTATGTGAGGGAAAATGGAGAGATAAAAATAAAATCATACTATCCTAAAAGGGGTGATACACAAAATTTATTGATGACTACTAACCAACTACATGTTACACATGAAACCAAGAGACTAACTGAACATACACTTTTCAAATCTAAATATTCTCACATCAGTATTTAATTTTTATGGTTATGAAAAAATTTAGGCTAGGAGGACTATACAATAGGCCTAAAATGGAACTATTTGAGTAGGATAACTCACTAAACCTTGACACCTCATAAGACACTTCACATGACCTGCAAGAAGAAGCTTTCTAACTATAAATAGTGATAGAATGAGACAATCATGCTAAGGAAATAAGATTCATCACTTATGAAAATTCAAACATTCCAAATGAAAACACTAAGAATAATCATATAAGACATAAAACTAGTAGTATTTATTGATTAAATTGTATGTAAATGTGTAGGGCTTTTCCATACTCAGGTGGAATAAGATTTAAAAAGGCCAAATTGGCTAATTCTTATAGAACTTAAGAGAGATAAGAAGATATAATTCCAAAGGTCACAAGGAAACTTGTAAATATGAGAAAAGGAGTAAAAAATGAATGATAATAAGATGTGAAATGAACCATGCAAGTTTAGAAAGCACAAGTGTCACCCCAAGTTATGAAACTCATGAAAACTAGCATGAAAGTTCTCATTCTGGCTCAAAAAACTAACTTCATGAGTTAGCCCTATTTTAATGTCCAAAAACTAATTAGGGATAGGTTTTATTTTTATAATAATATGTAAATATTTCATACATGCCTCTCCATGAATTGGTTATAGTCCTAGTCATCTAAAATTTTCCTAAAATGAGCTATCACCATTTGTAGTCAAAATTATTCTTTTTTCGTACACCCTGCACACTTGGCCTCCAAAAAGGAATCAATTTTCCATGAAAATTCATAAAATTTAGTGTATGATAATTTAAATATCCTCCATATCCTTAGAGTCATCAATCACACCTTAAAATGAGCTTACTAGAAGTTTTACATCCTTTTCACTAGCTTGGTCACTATGCCAGTTTTGATTGGCTAAGATGAGAGCTCTTATTGAGGAACTTTGGATTTTTTTTGTGGCATTAAATTTACATTGAGAGTTAAAATAATTCTTAATATTCCATTATATGTTATTGGCATCTCTTGAAACCTCCTATAACTTGCACAACACGTTAAATAGTCAAAAATACCCTATTTTGTACTCCATTTGGTATAGTTCCATACAACTCAAAAGGATGGGAAGGATCCTGAAAGATTCCTCCACAATTTTCAACACTGTCATAGTCAAAATATCTCACTTGAATATCCCTTTAGCCTCATTTTCCCAATCAGTTCCTTTTAAGGGTTTTAGGCATATTTCCTCTCTTAAGCTTTATTCATAAATATGGGGCATTGGAATTTCAAAAAAATTCAACAAAAATGATATTTATGACCCCCTTACTAACACCTCTAAACCTCATGTATCTCCATACAAGGTATAAAAAGAGATATGAGCTTCCAAACCTCTCCTATCAAGATTTTTTCTCCAATTTGCATAGGCATGAGTTGGTTTTGAGTCAAAAAATGGCATCTTTTTTGCCTTCTCTACAATTTTGAGGCATATAAACATCTAAAGTGACCCTATAAACACAATCCAATCCATTTATATGCTTACTTCATGTTAGAATTGAAGATGAATTCTTGTTTGGGCATTAGGCCTAACCATGCCTAGTAGCTTGCCTACACCTTAAATCCTAAAATGATTTTTTAATGGATTACCCTAAATCTCAATAGCCTATATACATATTTAGTGACCCCAAAAACATGTTTCAATAGGTTAGGATTCCTACCAAGAGTTTTAAGTGAATTTGGACCCCCATTTGGCTTTGGCCTAAACCTTGCCTAGTACGTCTGATTGTAACCCTTGTGGTCTGAGCCACCCTAGAGATTCCTCCTTCTGTGATTGTTTTTCCGTTTTTTCTTAGGTATTTTTCAACTCCACACACCTCTCCTTGGTATCCAATCAACTTCTTGTCCAACCTTTTGTCTCCAAATCTCAAGACTGTAGTGTTTGCAACCTAGGGGAGTACCCTCTATTTGAGATAAACTAGAGGGTAATTACCCTATTATCTTAGATAAATTATTCATTTTAAGAGATTATTCAACTCATATATACCTTATCTACTAATTTTGGGATCTTGGTCTTATGATTTGACCTCTAAAATTATTAAAATACCAAGACAAATTGTGTGGGAGGCAAACTGTGTGTAGGCTTCCATTAACTGAACTATATGATGCATTATTATAAGCTTATCCCTAATATATATCCACTATTATAGTTCCATGATACTATTTTATTCATTATTAAGTATTTTTTATCTTGAAAATCACTTCAACCTCCATAAATTTTCTCCTCACACTTGACTAATCAAGACTATGTGTAATTTCTAACTGTGTCTCTATTTGTTTTACACCACCTATAGGTGGAAATGTATGGATTAGGATTTTAGAACCATGTATAATAATTTATTAATCCCTCCAAGATCCATTTCATCTATACTCTTTTTCATTTCATAGTTTTGGGTTGAAATGTTTCCAAGATCAGTCATAGGTAGTCAACTGGTTTTCCATGTTTCTTCTGCAGAGATGACCCTTATCGATGTTCATGCACATTTGGACCCTATGTATAATGTTTTAAGGTATAATAAATATGTTATTTATCACACCAAGATATTTATATACTAATCCAATCCATATTTATACCTTCAACCATTTATTCAAGCTCATATTATGCACTTGTAGGGCTTCATAGTCTATTGTACAATAACATCTCAAGTGAGAGATAGTTGTAGGTGTGAATAAGAAGAAAGGCATAGTAAATCATCCTATTATTATGATATTTTATATCATATATGTCACTTGAACCATTTTTAACCATCCCTATATGGTGGTATGATCTTTTTTACAACCTTGGGTGATAGGTCATTTCAAAGATGAAATCATGTAAATGTTATTACAGGAAATAAGTGCATAAATTAGCAACTTTGAGGCTTCTAACAACCAAAATCCAACAAACCTATGTCTTCATAACCTTTTTTATATTTTTTATTATGTATGTGATACTATACAAACACATTTAGAAGCTTCAAAACACTTGAAAACCATTTTTTAAGATATCTATAAAAAGGCTTGGACCTCTGTTTTTACCCTTTAGGGATAAGGGGCCTGAATCTATAGCCATCTTCTTGAACATGGTATCCAAATATATTTTTTAAATATATATTCTCAAAAATGTCTAACATGATCTCTATAGCACATCAATACTTGAAGGTGGGCTTCAACTCATGATCCAACACTTCAAAATAGCACTGCAGTTCTCTGCCAAGCCACCTATAGATGAACATTTTTTTGTCAGTAGGTAGTGAGTACAGTCATAAATAGTGTGTGTTTAATTTTAATTTTTAATGGCTCTTGACATATTTAAATGATTTAAAATATACTATTCTTACTCCTTAGGACCTTTTTCAGCTTAGGTACTCTTCTTCCAATGTGATTTCTTTCTCCATGGCACCTATAGGTTCATGTTCATGGTGACTGTGAGAACATATGTTGCACATAATTGAAATAGTATTATTTTTACACTCTTTATGTAATATAACTTGTTTTATACCACTTATAAATACATATTCATTATCTTGAGACATTTACTATACCTACTTAAGCATGATAGACAGCTTCATACACATGACTACAAGTGAGAAAGGGTAAAGAGTTGACTGTGACCATGAAAAAGACTAAAATTTGGATCCAAAAATGATGTTATGAGACTTAAACATGAATTTATATTATAAATATGTAATTAATACATTTTAAACACCATATCTTACTCACATGATACCCTTTCATAGAACCAAACATCTACAAATAAAGCAACCTAACTAAGACTTCATATGGTGGCTCCCTTTTGTAATATGAGATGATTTACATATAAAAAAATCATGGAACATGAAAATAAACAAGTATATAATCTTATAATATATCCAACATCCTTTGGATTCAACATTACCAACTAGTTTATACGAACTTGTCCAAAATAAAGCAAAACCTGCACGGTGCACAAATTAGTAAGTTAAAAATCATAGTCAAATTCATGAGTATGGTTAATAAATCATAGGCCATCATAATTAAAAATATTATTATTTAAATTAATATCTTTGAGTTTAATTTCACCTCCCAAAGTCATTTGACTTGGAAGTTCTCCAACTGTCTGTACCAAGCATAAACCTGTTGACTAGTTCTATGTGTTTAAAAGGGTAAAGAAGGAGAAGAATGGTTTTAGATAAAAATTTTAACTTTAAAATAATTTAAAACATGTAATTTATCTTTATTAATCTTGAGGGACATTCCATGGCCTTCTCCCATGTGTCATCTTCCCCTATGGGTCGTACAAGTACCAAACTCTTCTCTTTTCCCAAGAAAATTGCTATTTATTCTAAAGAACCTATCACTTTCAATTATTAATAGTTTATTTAAGGCATAATAGGATATATGAAACATTAAATCACCCTTTTCATACCTTCAAACTTCCCAAATAGGTCGTATAACTCATTTAATGCTCATTTTAACCCCTAAAATGACTCAAAAGGACATAAGGACTAAAATGACTAATGACCAAGGCTATTATAACATTAAATAACACTAAATGACCTATAATACACCTTAGTACATATATATTAGACCCATAAAACACCTAAAAATAAAACATTTCATATAGGGGTCCTAATTTGACCTACAGGGTCAAATTTGGTCAACAATAACTTTGCCATATGATTCTTTCAGGTGTATTTATTGATTATAAACTATAATTTTAGTAACGTTATTATCAATTTCATATAAAAAAAATTTAAATTATTTCAAATGTAGTCCAATTTATTTCAAATTTATGGATTTTAATTTAGTAATACTTTAGTCTCGTTTCATCACCTATGATTTAGTGGACCTATGACATCACCTATGATTGATGGGACTTTCTAAAATTATATTAGTCTTGTTGCACTCAATTTTGGGCATATTAGAGATTCAAAATGCGTAAATGGATTTTCACTTCATGATTTCACATTAATCTATCGAGTGTGAAGTTTTTCATGATAGGTGGTAACTCACTCAAAGTGATTAACTACCAACATTTCTCTCTCCTTGTCACATTCATTCTTGACTTTCACCCCTATTTGGATTGCCTCTATTGTTAATATGTATTCTAATGTGTAAATATTGGTCATTACTACCCCTATTTTGTCTCTCCATGTAGAGCATCCTAAAATGTATTTCTAAGATAGTGTCTCAAATTGTAGACTCCATTTAATATTTTGGCTTCCAAATGTGGATGTTTTGGAGGTAATTTAGACTATTACTAGTAAGGATTACCTTCATCTTTTTTGGCATTACAAAACTAATATAGATGTGGCATCGTCCTTTACTAGTAACCTGCTTTAGGTGGTCTAAAATAGGTAGGATGCTCATTGAGTAGTAGATGCCTTAGTATGGAAGGAGTTTTAGGGTGGCATCATTGGTTGGCTAACTCACTTTAAGGTGGTAAGTGGGCATACTCTACCTTTTTATGGTTTACATTATCTTGGTTCGGTTCCTCTAAGTGTCTTTCAAGAGTTGGAAGCTTTTTGTGTTCAAATACATGATCATTACATGGATATGGTGGAGGGTGCATAAGTTATAACCCTTTCTACACATTATTTGTTGTAATTGATACCATATTTTCTCCCCTTCATCAACAAATTTAACTTGAATGCCCTTATATCAATAGCCCATTATTTGGTTGACTTTTGCTCAAGTTGGGGTGTGGTGGTCACTTTGTATGTGAAAATTGTTAAGGCACAGGTTATGGTCACTATAGGTCTTCTCAATTGATTCAAATCATCTTTAATTTATGAACTCCATCAGGTTGGTTAGTTTATATGGACCTAATAAATGAAATGGCTTAGTGATTGGAAATCTTGGACCTGCATACAAAGTAACAAGGTCAAAATTCATCCTTGATATGTAATATGTTTCTAGATTGATCTTTGTGATGTATATTGATTGCTTCTATTTTGTCTTTGAGGTTATCCCTCAATTTTTGTTCCTCTCCCTTTTGGGACTTGCATTTTGGATTTTGATGTCCACTAAGTTTGGACCCAATTGCATTTTGTATTCTGGAACATCTTTTTATATAGAAGATGTCCCTTACCCTTAATATTGATTAAAAAAATATATTTGCTAATGCCAAGTTAGTTACCTTGGACTCATGCAAACCTTAAAAACCTAACGAGAATGCAATTGTAGTCCTTTATAATGTTGCCTTGGTTCCAAAATTGTTATTGGTTATCCATCAAACCTAACATGTTTTTGATGACTAAGTAACCCTGGGAAATGACTAAGCAGGTATAAGTCCAAATTATTCAAAATTATTTGTGCCCAAATGGTTTAAAATAGTCCAATTTATTTGGAATATAGAAAAAACATTCTTGGAGAATTTTTCCTCCACTCCACTCAATTGTGTATATGTCTAAATTATTCAAAATATTCCAATTTATTTGAAATGATCTATGCCCAAATGGTTTGAAATAGTCTAATTTATTTGGAATATAGGAAAAAAATTGGAAAAAAAATATCCACTCCACTTTAGTGGGTATAAGTCCAAATTATTCAAAATAGTCCAATTTATTTGAAATGATATATGCCCAAATGGCTTGAAATAGTCCAATTTATTTGGAGTATAGAAAAGTCATTTTTGGAGAAAATTTTCTCCACTCCACTTTAGTGGGTATAATTACAAATTATTTTAAATAGTCCTTATATGTTAGTTATTATGATTGAATTGATTACATGAGGAAAATACGAAAAGGTTATGATAATAAATACAATATGGAGACTACATATTGTCTTTATAATGGCATAGGTTACATCAATTAGAGGTGAAAATTTTTAATTCTTTGTACATTTGTTTAGTAATCATTTAACATATATCATTATATTAAAGGATTGAAATATAGATGACTATGTAGTGAATGTTTAACGATTGTTAATGAATTTGATTTATTAGTGCATTTAAATTTAAAGGTTAAAAATAAATATATTACTATTAATTATTGGATTAATAATAATTGTAATATTGGTATTAAAGTGACTCTTTATATTTTAATCATTTGAAGAGTGCACAAACATTGATTAGTTCCTTGTTAGTCAAAATGATAAAAACCCATGCATAACAATACATTATAACTAAATAATATTGCCTAAAAACTAGGGGGAGCATAACATAATGAATAAGATCACAAAATAGAGATAAAAACAACATAAGTAATTTACCTCCTTTATTTAATTTGATGTCCACTTGTTGGCATAAGGATGTTCATGATCAGTCTATGAAATTAGAGACTTTTGTTAATGCTTCTCCATGGTGGTAGCACTTCTCCAATGGTCACTTGTGGCTTGGTGTGAATCTTGGCATAAAATGGGCATTATAAAATTAATCCCAATGGATTCTTCAATACATTCATACAAAATAACCTTACACACAAAATATTTTTTGAAAATGGTGTGGGAACATCTATTTATATCTCTAAGAACTAATTCTAACCCTAGGGAGGCTATATTAAATTCTAACTTTGGTTGAGTCTATAATAACCTAGGTTGAGTTAGGCTAACCCTGTGTTGGGCAAAGCATTCATGAAATCTTAACAACTTAGTTTTAGATATTTATGAGCCATGAAAACTCACTTTAGATATTTTTGAGGTTGTGACTCACCTTTTTGCAATATTTAGCAATTAATAAATCACTTTATTAGCTCTTTTGACCTTTAACTTCATATTTAGTTAAAAATTCATTTTTTGATAAATAAAATTCACTAATTCAACTTTGAATTTTTACTTAGGTAATTTAATTAATATTTTTAATGTAATTAATCTTATTTAATGTTTTTTACCTTTTGGTAATTATTTTAAATGTTTTGAATTAATAGCTTGACAAGCCAAAAGTGTCAAATTACTAGATCATAATTTGACTAGGGTTGAAATCAGACTAGGTTATGGGTACATATAGATTAATACCCCAAATAAGAAAGCCTTGCCACATTTCTAGGCAATTAAATCCTTTTCATAGATAAATTTGGGCACTTTAGGTGATTCTAGGCTTATATTGCATCATGTGCTAGAAATTGAATTGAATCGTAATTTAGGCATGAAAGTAGCTAAAACTAAGTGTCTATAGTTTACTCCTATTTGAGAAGGTGTTGTGAGACATAGGCATAGTAACATATTTTCAAATAATTCAAAATTAATTAATTCAAATATTTCATATCCCAAAGGGTATTCAATTATCCCTTAATGCCCCCTCAAGGGAGTAGGTGACAAAATAAAGTCATCAAACCTTCCCTAAAATAAATAAAATGTCAAGATCTAGTGGCAACAAGGGTGGAATTACTAAATTTAATAAAGGTAGTTATAAATAATAATGACAGTAAATTCCCTAATTTGCCCAAAGGTGGTTATAATCAGTAACAAAGAATGTGAAATTGGTTTGCTCAAAGGCAATTATAAATAGTGTCATAGGTATTTACCCTAATAAGGTAGTGGGTAAATCATTGATTTATCTAAAGGTAGTTATAATCAATAACAAAATACAAAATACTAATTTTCCCAAAGATGATTACAATCAGTGATGCAGGCATTTACCTCGATAGGGTGGGTGGAGTGTTAAAAATAATGATCTACCTAAATGTGGTTATAATCATTAACACCAAACACAAAAATAATGGTTTTCCCATAGGTGGTTATAATCATTAAATTGTTTTAAAAAATGGTTTACCCAAAGGTGGTTAGAATAATTCACATGTCTAAATCACATGATTTAAAATAACTTTTCCCTAGAAAGGTAGAATATATTATTGATCTATTACAAAATAATTTCTACACTGGGGCAAATTTTCAAGGGTAGCTTATACAAGAAATCTGTAAAAACAAATTTATGATGAGCTAGCATAGAGTAATAACATGTTTCTAGATAAAATGTGAGTCTGAAGATACATGTTCAAACAAAAATGGGTTATAGGATAAAAATATCATTATTAAATGGGTCTTAAGAGAGGCCCAAAAAGATGATTTGGTTATAATACGGCCAAAAAATAAGGCACGTAAAATCAAACAGTGCACAAAATAGACCATGGATGTGAAAAATACGCTTATTAGAGTACATAAAATGAACTATAGGCCCTAATGGGTAGAAATTATTTTTCTTAGTTTTATATTTACCCCTAGGGGAAAAATAATTCATTTACACTCTAGCCTATTAGATTTCATTTGATCTTATTTTCTACGTAGTGAGCTAAGAAAAATGACCTATAGAGGAGCTCAATGCCACATTTCTAACCATGTGAGAGAGAACATACAACCACCCCATGATGTAACACCAATAAGTGATTTAAAATTAGTCATTAATGTCATTTTTATCACATTTAATGTTAGTTTTAGGTCAAAAAATGATGAAGTCACCATTTACATTTTAGGCCAAATGGTGGATTTGAAAAGAAAAATGGTGACTTCATGCGAAGTCATTATTATTATACATGATAGAAATTCAAAAATTGGTTGGAAATAATTTAAATAGTTATTTCACCCATTTTTAGGTGAAGTCACCATTTTCATGAAAATAAAAATGGTGATATCGGCTAAAAAGGTACAATATCACCTAAATGATGACTTCACCATTAGGAAAATGATGGCTTAATGTTAGAAGCTAAAAATAGTAGGTTTGGGGGTCCAAAAAGGGTCTGAAATCTTAGAGAGGGTCAATTAGGCTCAATAGGCTAGGCTTAGGCTCATGTATCAGCATATATTTAGACTGATGCTAACTTTTTTATGATTATAAGAAAGACTATCTTGGCATGCCAAGAATTACATTCACACTATCTACAGACCCCTCAAGTTTGGATAGAGAATATGGTTGCATTATTATATATGTTAGACCTTCATGATGTGCCCTAATGCTAGTCATCCAAGAAGACACAATAAGACTTCCACCTGCTTACTAGAGAGGTGACCATGATACTTGAGGATACCTAGTGTATCCTCAAGATGTTGATGTGTGGATGGTGACTAATCTGGATGCCACCATCATATAAGTACGTGGTTATTTATGACTTGATAATTTAGTAAGGTATCCCCATGTTTCAATGGAAGGTCAATATAGAAATTATAGAGACATACATAGATATACACCCTAATGATTTACCTATTAGATATCCATCACCACCAGCTCTTGTTTGAATGGAGGTATTTATTCTAATGGCCATTATTATAGGCATCTTATTACCTAATAATAGTGGTTGGTACTTTCATATGGTCCTTAGAGTTTTAGTGTAGTATATGATTAATGATTCTACATGCTTTGCTTGGGGGCTATCTATCTTGGCACAAATTTAAGGGGATCTTCATATGTTAGCATATTATGGTGGATGAAACATTAAGGCTTCCACTCTTCTAATGCTTTGGGGCTAGGATCACATTTTTATGAAATGACCAATAGGGATGCATTGATTAAAGGATTTAAAAGAGCCATTGACATATGACTAGACTTAGACAAGAGTAATTAGGTATGATCAAAGGGGATATATTCCATTTTATCATTAGATGTTCGATGATATTACACCATAGTTTTTAATTTAGATACCCTACCTTGTATACCTTTTATATTGGTTTTGAGATGGGTGGTAAATAGCTTTCATGACGACCAGATGCTTTTTGAATAGGAGACAATCCCATATTATCAAGGAGTACTACCCCGATTGGGTACTCTAACAGTTTGGGTTCACATAAGATGTACTTGAGGGGTTGATATGGTTTGCACATGTGACACAAGATAAAAATCAAGATACTCCTATGATCTAGAGGGGTGAGGCTACTATGATCTATATTAGTGTTTCTCAAGTTGCCTAGGCATATGTAAGAGGAATAGTTGATATAGGGTTAACTCTATCCCATATACATTGGTGGGTATAGTTATGCCTTCTAAAGCTAAAAATTATAGTATAAGTATGGGGATAGGTGTCCATGGATATTAAGGAGATAAAGGATGAGACATCAAGTGTTAGTGTCAACATCTAGAAGGATAACAATGGTAAGGTAGGTGGTGGTGATGATGATGATGATGATGGTGATGATGATGATGATGATGATGATGATGATGATGATGATGATGATGATGATGATGATGATGATGATGATGATGATGATGATGATGATGATGATGGTTTCAATGTAGGAGATGGTGGGGGAGATGGTGGGGGAGATGGAAATGGAGATGAAGATGATGGGAATGGTGGTCAAGATGTGATGGTGATAAATCCAAGCATGACTTTGGTTATAGTGGATCATGTTGATCTAGGGTAGGTAAGGCCTTCTAGCACAACTATAGTAGGTAGATATATAGACATGATAGAATAGGAGATCACTACTTGGATAGGGGAGATTATAGGTTTATAGCAATAGGTGGATAATTTACAGAGCACCTTGGATATGTGGGATGATGACATAACTAAGCTATAATTAGAGATCACTCAATCAAAGGTTGAGATAGACAAGATGGTAAAAGTGTAGGGCTAGCTTATTATGGATAGGTATTAGGTCATTAGTGACATAGATTAGGCATTGGTCACTATTAGGAGGCTCTAACAAGAGCAAGATGTGAATATTGGAGCTGTGACATATTTTTAATATTCACAGACGGTTATGGAGTGCCTTTGGGCTAAGGATGAGGCCTCTTATTATTGCCAAATCCATAAAAATGTAATAATATAATATGAAGTTATTTAATCCATAATTTGGACACACATATCCCTAAATGCACTATAGGTTAAGGGCATATTAGGACCAACATAGAAATATATAACCTAAATATAGTGCAAAATTTTCCCCTAGCATAGGTATGTCTCTAAATTTATAAAACCATGTGTTGATGTTGGTCCTATGCACACCCTTATATTTAATGAGGTAAAATCTAATCTAAGGCATGAGTTGTAGGTATGGGTTAAACAATCTAGTGGTGTAATAGCAAGTTGAGCATGCAGGTTGTTAGCTAGGTGTGATCGTAGTGAGATGAATCCTAGTGAAGAAATAAAAACCTAGTGGAGATGGATGGATGGAAACTATTATAAAGTGGGTAGATATCAGTCAAAGAAACTTCAAAAATGAGGGAAGGATAGAGTAGAAAAGAAGGCTTTATGGTCTCAAGGATTTTTTTCTTAGATTGGCTCCTCTATGTAAAAGTGTTTCCATAATTGATGCTTATTGCTTGTAGTAGTTTCACACTCATAGACAAACATGGTTTGGAATTCTAGGAAGAAATGATATAAGAAACTTAAGGGTCTCAATTTAAGGTTACTCCTTTTAGACTATATTTTTCACACCCCTACTTGGGAGAATACATCTCAGACCAAAAATATATCTAGGGTAGCTATGTCTAACACATATAAAACTAACCAAAGGGAAACACTCTTGCACACTTAATAAATTAAGATAGTCAACCAATTGCTTAAAATCAATAACATTTACTAATTATTCAATAGTTTTAGCACATATATAAGTAGAAAATATCAATTATAAAAAAAATAATTCTTCATAGATATTGCACACTCAAATTATTGAATTAAAATAACCAAAGGAAATAACACCTTAATTACATAGACATGGAAGGAAAATGCATGCACACAGTTGCATGATAATCTAAATGATTTCTTCTTATATTGATAAAAATATAACCCTTTAAAATAAGGGATTATATGTATATATAGACTTGGAGAGGGGTCACCTCATCTTCCAATTTCATGAAAACTCAAAGTTACATCTAGTAATTATAACTTCATTTCTAATTTAATGTCAAAATTACATGCATATTTATAGTTAATTATAACTGTGTCAAAAAATAAGTTTGCCTGCATAACTCCATGAAATGTGTGCATGCTTATAGATTTCCCAAGATAAATTTTAGATTCATATATCAAGTTTAAGTAAACTATAATTATGTATATTAATAATATATGCATGATCACATACAAAATTAGCCTTTAATAACTAAAGCTTATTTATGCTTGGTGACTACATGCCACTACTTGTTGTAGGTAGTACTAAACTGGTAGTTGGAATTGAGATAGTGGTTGGAGTGTTAGATTTATTATTAGACTCCAATTCTTGAAAATAATCAAAATTGACATCATGTTGACTCTTAAATATGCCATTTTATAGAGTGACAGTCGATGCACCTTACTCATTTATTGCATCAGATGTACATATTCAGCTTTGGTATTCTTGAAGTTAATTCAAAATATCTTTACTTATATGAATTTATTCCATGCAAAATTCAAATTTGATTCATTCTCCTCCAAGGTTAATTGTTTTAGATTCTAATTAAATCTATTTGAGGCTTGTTGGAGAAGTTGGTCAAAATTGGCTCTACATATTAACTTGCATATAGAGTCCCTCACCTGTGAGAGATTCAACTCTTCTATAATTTTCCAAATGAGACTCTCATGTTATACATACTTGGACATTATTACTTATGTTGTTACAACCCATTTCATTACTTCTTGTATCTGGATTAAAACCATGTTAAGGGCATTTGAACCCTCTAAAGGTGTCATCAAATTGAGATGGTTATATGCCTTAGTTTTTGTGTAAAGAATGAGGAATTTGATATTATTATCATCCTCCTTAAAATAATTAAATAATCTAGTTGCTTCAATGATTTAAGGGGATAATTTAGGCCTCATTGAGTTAGTGGCCTCCAAAATGTTGTACAATCTCAAGGCCACACTTTGGACATGTATTTCAATCTATATGAGAACATGGATTATTTTTTGTTGTTCCCTAACCTATTCTAAATCTGTCTCAATATCCTTTCTTTCTATATTTGTTCCTTCATGTATCTTGAGTAGAGAATATTTGTTTGTCTCAAAATAGGATATGAAATCCTCAATATAGGGGAGTTTCCCCAATTTCTTGCTCTTCCTCTTTGACAAAGTGAACACCTCATATCTTTCCTCTAGAATTATCCCCCTTCCAATCTCATGTTCAATTTTTATTTTCTTTACCCTCTAGACACTCCCTATGGATTTGTAAAAACTAGAGCTTACAATAAACACCCCATTTTGGCCACAACTGGCTTCCAATTAGAATTTAGATTGATTTCTTTTAAATAGTGAAAATTAATCCTAAGAATCACTAAATATCCCAATTTCATCTACACATTGAACATTAATGCTCAAAATCATGTTAAGGCATCCTTATTTGGAGTATTATCATGTACACAATAGTAACCTCTCATGCATTCATCTCCATTCAACTTGTAACTTATCAAATTGATAGTTTGACCTTTGGACCCATTAAGTGGGGCATTTAAATAATTCCTAATGTGTAAAAATGCTAAGCAGAATGAATTAATAAAGAAAATCAAATTAAATGCTTAAGTGGAATTTCCATGTGTAATTAGTGAAAATCAATTTTGTAAAAATGAGGTCATGATGATGTCACCATCCTCAAAGTCAAGGAATTGAAAATATCTTCCCTAAGTCCATAAATTCAAAAATAAAGAGCCATGTTTAATAAATGGGATCTATATCCCAAATATTAATTGTGTCCCATCCTTAACTAAACTAGGGTTAGTTCGAAATCAATCAGAGTTAAATCTAACCCAACTACACTTGGGTTAGAGTTAGTTTGGAAGGATATAAATACAAGGCTTCACCCATTGATAAACAAGATTTCTTGGTGTAAATTTATCATGAAATAATACATGCAAATCTTCCATTATTATAGTGTTAGCATGCCCATTTGCTAAGCTAAGCCAAAGCCAAAACCAAACTCAACAATACCAAGGTGACAAGGAGAGGTGGTACAAGGAGATCCATTTCTAAAGAATTATTAATCACATAACCAAGAACATCAAACTAATTTCCAACATACAAAACTTGCTCTCATAGAAGGTAAAGTCTCTTGTTTTGCTTTTATTTGATAGTTTCGTGTATTGTTCACTAGCTCATTGAGTGTCTAGGCTAGAGGTGTAAGCTTTTATTAGTGTATTTTTAATTTATTTTGATCATAATAAAATGATACTAATCTACCCTATTATATTCCTATTGATCACATAATGGCATGCCTAGTGGGACTTGTGCCCCACAAAGCTCTCCTAGCTACTTTTTAGGATGTTTTACTTACCATTTTCATGTCAAATTTTTTATTTAATTACCAAAAAATGTGAAGTTTGACTCTTATTCAAGCCACAAGGATTGGTGACAATCATAGAAAATTAGTGTCGATCTTCAAGATTAGTGTCAATCAATAGGAATTAGCCATGATTTTTGTGTCAAAAACACAATCGAACTAGAAGTTGGAAATGTCATAAAAATTCAAGTTTTTGTTATCTTTTTTACTCTTGTTTTTACCTAACGAGTGTTTTCTATCTATTTAATATTTTTTATTATAGGATAGGGAAAGGTGTTGAGTTTTAAATTAATTTTTTTTAAACCATTTTATGCCAAAAACATGTTTTTGCTTGTTGTGTTTGTAATAATTGCAGACAATTACACAAAATTGACATTAATAATAGGAATCAACCATGATCCCTATGGATCGGCAACAATTCTCTATGTTTTTATTTTTAGAAAACTCAAGAGTTAAAATTTGTGTTTTTAATTAAGCTAATTTTTAGGGATGTAATTTTGACTCAAACACAAATCAATCCCCTAAATTTTTTGTAAGAAACTAAGAAAAAGAAGAAAAGGTTACATGCTTTTTAAAACCAATCTTCTTTTTTACACAATCCAAGTTTTAAAAAATTTGAAACATGCATTCACATTTTGTTAAGGTGTTTTAAAATTCACTTAAACAATTTTTTTTAATTATTTTTACAATATTTTACAAGTGTAAACAAACAAGGGCCAAAAATTTCACTTTACATTTCTCTTAGTGCTTTTAAAAAGAACAACAATTTTAAACTAAGTGTTCCTAAGTGCTTTGTTTTTGTTTATTGTTCATTGTGTATTCTTACAAATCAGAATTTTCATGTATGATCTCCCCATATAACCTTTAGGTAACTTTAGTGAATAAAATTACTTTTTTAATTTTCTTGTCACTTATTCCAAGCCTAGAAAGAACATCATCTATGCTCTTCCCAAGTTTAAATAACTTGGGTGATTAAAAAAAGACCCTTAAAGTCCTAATTTTATTTGTTTCTTTTATGCACTTGGCTTGTGGGTGAGATTTCATCACCTTCACATACATTATTTAGGGAATCATTGACCCAATATTTCATCTCCTAACATTTTTTCAACCCCCCTCCATGGTGGGGTATATAAATTAGGTCACAGGATACTATGATTGCCAAGGGATTGAATGGCTAGCCTCTCTGATAGTAAAAAAAACCTAATTTTAGTTTGGATAAACATAAAACTCCACTAAAAATTACATGGATGGAGTCAATATTCAAATTAATATACCTTTACATAGTAATTTAGTTGGTACGGACTCAATTGATGTGATTGCATCTCTAGTGTTAACCATACTTGGGACCATCTAGAGCATGTGAAACTTATAGTTTTTATACAAAGCCCACTTGCCATAGAAATATTTTCATTACAAGGTGAGTATCCTAAATTTACATGTCACCATAAAAATTCTTGAGAGAATAATGGGCTTAAAAACCCTTACTTTTCATGTGCATCTAAATTTATTAGATTAACAAATTATTTCTTCTCAATAATGAGTATATCAATGGAATTTGATAATATGAATCAACCTTGTTAGTTTTTATGGATAATATGATGCACTTATGTATTTTTGTGTATATTTAATTTACTTACATTATTTTGAGTTTATAACTATTTGTTTTATCAAAAACATGTCAAAACAAGTCATGAACCAATCACATGTTTATACACCACTTTTAGCCTAAAGAGGTGTTATTATGTCCATTTGATACCACACTTTGCCTTAGACATTTTCAAAACATTTATGTATGCATGTCACCTTTTTGAAATGCATGTCATTATACTTCCCATTTTATCCCATGTTTTTTCTTGAGTTTTGAAATAAAAACCATTGTCATACTTTTTGAGTGAGATAACGTCGTTACATTGCTCATATTACTCCAAAACTTTTTGCTTTGTGTCAAATAAAATTTGAAACCATGTATACCTTTTTTATATGAATAGTCATGTTATTCCATCTATTTGGGTCTATAAATTTTTAAGAACCCAAGTCTTCTAAAACAAGTTTGAAATTTATCTTGTGAAGTTCAGATTTAAATATTGAGTGGTTTATGCTTATGCCTCACTTAATTTTGGCTTAGGTTTTTACCTATTAATTTTGAATTGTGAAACTTGGACTAATTTCATGATTTATTTAAAAACTCCTTTGCCTAGATTTATAAATTGGTTTCTTTTCCTTGTGTCTTGAATCTATTTTGTTGCTTAGAACTAAGATCGAAACTCTATTCTCAATTACAACCTTAAACACAATTAGTTTACAGTTGAGTCTTGCTTATCACTTGGTCTTGAATGATTTACTCATTGTGATTATTTTTTCTTACTTGAGATTAAATATCCCAATTATTTTTAGGCATGTGCCCAAGGTCTAATCTCTTTTTCCAAGGTCAAGTTTGTGTTTGAATCCATGTACCTAGTTTGACTCCAATTGTTTCAAATTGTTAGATTCATTGCCTTGCAAGTCTTACCTAAACCAGTTTTGTTTCAAGTCTAATTTGGTCCTTGTTTCCAAATACCTAGCATTTGCCTTTAATTTTTATATTTTGTTCATACCTTTTGAGCCTAGCTTTGTGCTTTATTTCCAAAGACCTAACATTTACCTTTCATTTGAGACCTAGTCATTTTCAATTCTATCTTTGTGCCTTGTTTCTAAAGACCTAGCATTTGCCTTTATTTTTTTGACCAAGTTTATTTTGATCCTAAATTTTTGCCTTGTTTCTAAAGACCTATCAACATTTTCTATTTTTAGACCTAGATTAGAGTTGTTTGAAACACTTTTCCAAGATCAACATTTGGATTTGTACTTAAAAATTAAACATTTATGTGTAATACATTAGGCCTTTATGAATTTTTTAGACCAAGTTTATCATTAAAAATTTTAGAGAATATATCCATTCCTAGGCCAAGATGAGACCATTTTTTTAATTTAGATTATGAAGTAAGAGATCTATACCTTTATTCATGAAGTTAGTCATGGATTTGGATATGCCTCTTCACACACATAGTGAAACCATGTAAAATCTAGATTATGATAACTTGGTCACAAATGATACCTTTATTTAAGACCCATATGGTGATGATATAGTTTTTTATATGGATCCCTATCCTCACACTTTTAAATATGTGGAATAAATCCAATATCTGTTAGCACACTACCTAGTTAATACACCTCCTTATTTAGGTCAAGACCAAGAATAAATAGTTTAATACCTTGCTAGTATGCCATATATTATCAAACAAGTTCCACAATAGCCTTACTATGTTAACTTTCCATAGACATATGACCCATACTTTTTTTATCATCACTTTTTTGAAAATAAGGATTAGGTTTTAGTCAGAGCTATAAAGGTAGGGGCCAATTTTCTAGAAGACTTCCCCTATAAAAACCTACCTAATCTAATCATAGTGCCAAGAAATATACCTTACACTCAAACTATAGAATAGGCCTCTATTAGTTACCCTCAATAACTTATGATAATTTCATACCAATATATGAATATTGTATTAAAAGGAAAGGGCCTTATGGAATACTAATTTACACAAATACAACAAGCACATCAGACTTATCTTAACCTAACACAAAATTTTAATGCCATGTCTATATCAAATGCTCAAAATCATATATATAACTCCTTCAATAGGAGTGTCAGTTGATTTGTTAGGTCAGATAATCTAAGTGTGGAACCATTTTCCAAAATTAATTCATTAGATGACATGTTCAATGTCCCATTCATTGAGGAAGTATTTGTGGCTTCTACTCAAGACAATGTGCCAAATATAATGGGTAACATGAAAGTGTCTTCCAATCCAAACCAAGGTGAGTTAAATGCACCAACAAATAATCTTAAAAAATAAGTACCTCTAGTCCATACCATGAGTGGTTCACAATATTAGGGGGAAGGAATGCCTACTTCCCAACCATAATAAGTACTCTTATTCCTCAACCAACAACTTCTTCAAGCATGTAACAATAGGGATAATTAATCAGGTGTTAACCAATATTTTGCCTTAAAAATCAATGAATGTTATCTCACCTCAATAGGTGATGGATAATATTCTATGTCCATAGGCATAGACCAATTTCCCACCACAACAAAGGTAAAATACTACACCACCTCAATAGGGGGCAAAAATGTTCCACCTTAATAGGTAATGACAAATGTACCTCAATAATCACAAATTTTATCTAATCAACAATGTATTTCTATTGGTCAGTGATAGATGTCAAACACTCAACAAGCATACAATTCATAATAGGTGTTTGTTCAACAAAGAGGTTTCAATGTCCAACAAGTACCTATTAGGCAATTATTGCCTTTACTCAATAAGTGTTATAGATTCAAAGACAGGGCCTTAGTCAGTAGCAAATTCCCTTTATTTATCCAAGTTGTACTAGTTGATAGTAAGTCCCTACTCAACCTCATAAAGCATAGTATATTCCATAAAGCCATATCCTTCTATCACAACCCCAATTCCCTCAAACCCAAGGCCACATTTTGAATCTAAACTAGAATATTCACTAATAACATATGTAATATCAAAAACCACATTCCAATCCATGGATGTATATTCTTGGTCAATTGAACCATAAAACCAACATTCCATAACACTTCACACCTCTATTATACCCTGATCAAGGTAATCCACCTTTCACTACCTAGCTAAAACCACATCAAAATATACCATCAAGTTTTTTAGCCCAAGAATTTCAATAGATGAAGGATGCAATTATAGCCATTCAAATAGGAAAGTATACCAAGAAATTAAAATTGGATGAAATGTGTTCATACCCATTTAACATGGAGTATCTTTAGATACAATTTGCTCCAAGTTATGAGCCACCAAAATTTAACAAGTATAAGGTTAAAGGAGACTCTAAGACCCATCTAATAGAGTTATTTATCACTTGACAACTAGTGGTCTATAGTGGCATCTACCTAATCCTTTTGTTTCCTCAAAGTATATCTCAACAATATTTGGAGTTGTTTCTCAAGTTGCCTAAAAATATAGTATCTAACTTTGATGATCTCTTAGATAAATTTGAGAAACACTTATCCTAAAATCTAAAGCATGAGATTTTAGTAGTATATTTGAGTCATGCCAAGCATAAAGTTGGTGAAATATTTGTAAGCTACTTATAGAGATGGAGATATCTTTCTAGTCACTTCACCCACAACTTATCAAATAAACAATTGGCAATTATGTTTACAAAAAAATTGCACAATGAAATATCTTATCACTTGAAGCTTCAATTTACACACACATTTAAATAGATCATTGAGAAAGGCATACAAATCAAAAATGACCTTATTAATAAAGGGATTATTAAGTTAACTTCCTCAAACTAGAATTAGAGCCAAAACCAAAATACAGGCCCAAGTCAGAACCCTACCCCAGTCTAAGTGCAGGCATCTGCACCAACTCAAGATAATATCTATGAAAAATACAAAACATGCAACTACAATAATAACTTTTTTAGTAATGGAGTAACTGAGTCATGTGATGTCTAAATGGTACAAACACCATCTTCTCAGTGTATGCCACAAATTTAGCTTATTTTGTATTAGCATCCTATCTAAAAAGTGTAACATATGCCTCAACCTATACAATCTCCTTAAATTTTGCATCCACCACCTTTGAAAACCCCTCATCTAATAAGAAGACCCACTGCTATCCTAGAGTCTTTATTGACCTTAGTGATCCTATTGAAGTAGTGTTTTGAAAACTAGCCATAGCCAATATGATTCGTTGGCCAAATCCAAAACACTATCTTAAGGGAATATTGTATCTAGATTGGTATAAATAGCATGAGTTCTATGAATATCATCATGTTCATGAATATATTATGCATTATTGTGTGCAGTTGAAGCACCTTATTGAAAATATGTTGGAAAATGGAGAGATCTAGTTGGATAATAGAGCATCTACTTCTAATTAAAACATGGGTATCTACTAAAATCCTTTTCCATAACATAAAAATGTCAATAAAAAAAACAACAATGAAGACCATAGCAACAACAAAAATAGTATTAGTAATAGCTTAAACAATATCAGCAATAATAATAACATCTACCAAATGGAAGGAACCAAGTCCAAAATGCCCCAACAACCAACAAACTTACCATGCAATTACACATGACTACAATAAAGTTGTAGGTCATATTATGAGTGGTCATGTTTGTACCATTAACATAAATTTTATACAAAATGAAAATAGACCAAGATCATTAGCTAATAATGTCAATCAAACTACCTATTTCAATAATCCTTCTATGACCTGTGACTATAGCTGAGTACAACAACAACTAAGGATTACCATTTTAGGACCTTATGTCAATAACTCTTCATTTCCCTATGACCACAATTAAGCACATTGATATCCAAGAATTATCCTCTCTGGCCCATCTCCATCTTTTTTTAGTTATGACAGTCATGCATCCAATCTGGATTAGTAATCATAACTTGGTGGTCTAAGATTACCATCCCATGCCTACAACCCCATACCACTAGATGTATCTAACCTAATATGTTGACTAGAAATAAGATAATTACCATTATTAAAGAAAATGTGTATGATATTATGGAATAATTCCAAAATACACTTGCACAAATATCCATTGTAGATTTATTATGTACATCTACCATCTAAAAGATTATCCTAACAAAACTCCTAGGTCAATCCCTAGTTCTAAATGACATAACCCTAGACAAATTTCAAGATTTGGTTGGACACCTATCACTAGGCCAATTGTTGACCTTCAACCAAAGTGATATTTCATCCCTTGGCTTTCTCCATAACAATTGGTTATACATTGAAGTTATCATCATACATCACAAAGATAAATGTGTCTTCATAGACAATGGATCATGCTTGAATATTATGTCTCTGAAGCTAATCAAGCATCTGGGATATACAAAAACTAACCTTTAGTCAGAGACTATTACTATCAAATCATGCAAAAATGAAGAGTGAGAATCACAAGGAACCATAAGTTTGCTAGTGATCATTGGGACTTCGACCCATGATACACTTTTCCTTATTCTATACCTATACCTATCATACAAATTTATTTTGGGTAGACCATGGATACATGAAATTCATGAAATCCCTTCAACATTGCACCAGTGTATCAATTTCCCTCACTCAAGGATAAAGGTAACTATCCATGGAGATTTATAACAATATGAACACTATAAGAATTTAGAAGCTGAGTATGAAATTTATAACTACCATTTTGGCCTAGACTCAGAACCTAATTAGGATAAATATAAAGAGATACTTATTGTTTTACTAGAGGCCAATTGGATAGTTCTTGATAGTCTTGCCTCATCTTCACATATGCCTCCTATTGAAATGTCTAATCATTTTACTATTTTGAATAATAGTCTAGGAGAGTATTTTACCAATGACACATTCCATATTTCCAAGCTTTCAAAAATTCCCAAGACCTATGGAAATCCTAAGGCTAATATAACTTGCATGGAATGGTGACAAAAGGGAAAAGGCAAGCTTCATAGCTTATCACCGATTATCTTCATACTTGCAACTAGCCAAGAAGAGGACCCACTTTATGATGATGATTACTGGTTGTATAATGACAAATTAGTTGATTTTTACCATATTATAAAGTATCCAATCCCTAAGAGGATAATAGATAACCAAGAATATGAAGGTAGAGGCCTAGGGGTAAATCAGCAGGATACTCTTAATCCATTTCTATGACCAGATATAAAGGAATTTATGGTCTTGTATTTAAACTATCTAGGGGTGACCCCACATATCTTATTTATGTTCCAACACTAATGGCTAGTGATAATAATGTAGGACAATGAAGTAGATTTTTATCATAGCATATATGAAGACCTTGCCAACACCAACTTGTTTGACCCATATACCATTTACACCATTACACCAGTAACCCAACATTCGATGCTTTACCTTTATCATTCTCAACTTATAGATTAGGAATAAAAATAATTTATGGTACCTTTATATGATTTTGATAATGATGAAGCCTTTTGTGATTTTCTATGCCTAAGATACAATGTTCCATTGGGAGACCAAAAATAAGGGTTTTCTATCAAACTAGATCCTATAGCCTATTTTAGAGATCAGGGGAACACCCTTATAAAAAAAAGAATAAAACATTAAGGCAACAAATTGAATACTTCTTTGAGGTACATTTGGAAAAATAAAAAATTAAAGAGAAATGTTAGTCTTTTGGTGAAAACTTGTTTTAGGTGCCACTAGATGGGGGTGTTCACCTTTCTTTGAATAAAGCTCAGGATACCACCAACTGCAACTTGATTTTGGATCTGAGTTTAGTACAAAGGAACAACATGCCTTTGATAAAATTATTTGAGAATGTCCTAAAACATTTATTACATGGAAATTTATACCATTAGGATATTTAGATTCATTCTGTTTGGGAGAGTTTAAAGAACCAGTTTGAACAGAGGACTTTTCCATTGTAGGCAAATTTACATCCTTACCAACTATTCTATAAGACGGCTTAACTCTCCTAGTATAAGATGTTATGAAAGTAAAAAGTATGACTCTAGATGACTCAAAGTGGATCAAATTAGGCACGTCTCTCACTAAAGAGGAATGCAAAGTTTTTACAACCCTTTTGAGGGAGTTTGTTGATATTTTTACATGGGCCTATTCAGACATGTCAGGTTTGGACACTACCTTGGTTTTACACTACCTTGTTTTACATCTTGATGTTAAACTTGTGAAGTATAAATTTCACAAAATGCATCCTTATATTATTTTATTAGTTAAGAAAGAGTTTTAAAACATTTTGGAAGTGAAATGTATCAGATCGATCGACTATTAAGAGTGGATCTCAAACATCATCCCTGTCAATAAAAACCTAGAAGTAATTAGAATCTGAACTAATTTTAAATATATCAATAAGGCCTACCTAAAGTATGACTTTCCTATACTAAATATTGACATGATATTTGACTCCACATCTGGGTATGAAATGTTTTCTCTCATGAATTCCTTTTTAGGATATAACCAGATTAGGATCATGATAGAAGACCAACATAAGACAATGTTTACCACTCATTGGGGAATATTTTTCTATCAAGTTATGTCATTTAGCCTCAATAATGATGGGGACACATAAAAAATGGTTATTACCATTATATTTCATGACATGATGTATGATATTATCGAAGACTATGTCAATGACATATTGGGTAAATCTAAAATATGTGTTAATCATCTAGCCATACTATGAAGGATATTTAAAAGGCTTCATGAGTATAAAGTTTGACTTAATCCCAAGAAGTGTCTTTAGTGTCACTTCAATAAAATTATTATGAACTTTTATATCTCACTGAGGAATTATTTTGATCCTATCAAAGTACAAGACATTACCAAGATGTTGCCACCTTCCACTTTGAAGCATCTATGTAGTTTTTAAGGTAAAAACCAATCTGTTAGATGCTTCATTTTATATTTGGTCGATAAATTCCATACCTTAAATCATTTATTGAAGAAAGGTGTTAAATTTATTTGGGATTAAGAAATTTATAAAGACTTTGAGCATCTAAAGGAATATCTTTCCAATCCACTTATCTGTTACCACCACTACCAAGAAGGCCATTTCTACTATACATGTTTGCCACTGACAAATCCCTGGGGGTACTTTTAGCTTATCATGATGAAAATGGAAGAGAACATGTCATGTACTATATAATTCATACATTGGTTTCATATTAATATAACTATACACCAATAAAAAAACTTGTTTAGATATGGTCTTTGCAGCCCAAAAGTTATGTCATTACATGTTTAAAAACAAGACCATAATCATTGCCAAAGTAGATTTGCTCAAGTATCTACTATCAAAGACATATTTACAGGGCCACATGGATAAATGGATCATGATTTTGAGAGAGTGTGAGATTGATTATTTCAATCAAAATTCCATAAAGTAATACGTACTTGTTGACCATATTTTTCAATTTCTCCTTTTAGATATTGAACCATTCACTTTTGCATTCCCAAAAGAGTCCATCATGACCATCTTAATCCCAAACTATTATGTATCATCTTTCCTTGTAATAATAATATAGTTGAATATTAATCACTTGACATAGGGAAATATCAAGAAGTATAATGGAACATTCAACATCTCATGGCTCATGGTGATTCTTAATTAATCATCAATCAGGTTACATACCACTTTCAGACCAAAGATGATATGTTGGTACCATACAAGGCCATGGTGGATATTCTAAAGAAGTAAATTTCCCATATTCAATTTGAAAACATACCTAGGGACAATAATTGGATAAAATATGCCATGGATACCATCAATTATTTGATCTAAAGCATAGAAAAGGAAAAATAATATCATTTCCTCATTAAACATCTTCTAGCACCTACTCATGAATCATCAACCATTACAATGATTTGTGATATTTTTAGTCCTAGTCCTATTTGGTATTCATACCTATATAACTACTTTCACAATCACATCCTTCCACCAAATGAATCACATAAACAATAAAAATCCTTCACACATCAAGCCTCTCAATATACCCTACTTGGCCTAACCCTTTACCGTAAAATCTTTGATGGTACTTTGCCTCATTTTTTGAATTTATAAAAATTGCATTGGCATTGAGGGAATTTCATGGAGTATGTAGAGCCCACACTAGTGGGTCTATCCTTTCCAAAATGATCTTACATATTGGTTACTATTAGCCAACCATGGATGTAAATGCCACCACTTATGTAAAAAAGTGTGACAAATGTCAAAGATGTGCCAATTTGTTTCATTATCCATCTAGAACACTCAAACCAATGCTCATACCATGGAAATTTTCAATGTAAGGACTCAATATTACTGGGAAGATTAACCCTACCTCCTCAGATGGCCATAAACACATCTTCACCACCACTGACTATGTCACTAAGTGGTTTGAAGATATACCCCTCACTTACATGATTGGAAAACAAATTTCCAAATTCATCTTCATTAATCTCATTTGTTGCTATGGTATCCCATTCAAAATTATATCTAATAATGTTACATCATTTCAAAACAAGGATCTCAAAGCATTCTATGATGATTACAACATCACTTAACATTTTTCCACCACATATTACCCCCAAGGTAATGGCCAAGTAGAGGTATATAATAAAACCATTATCAATATTCTTAAGAAGATTGCCAATGATGATGGATGTGATTGACACATACATATCTTTTTTGCCCTTTGGGTATATCATACTAATTATCATACTCTAACAAGAACCACACCATATTCCCTTGTCTATTGCACTAAGGCCATTATTCCCGTTGAGGTTGATTTATCTTCTCTATGTATCTCATTGAAACACATCCTTTTTTATGAATATTATAGATTTTCTCACCTGAAATAACTAGAGTTAATGGACAAAAATCACATGGCCATGGTAAACAACCTTCAATCATATCAGAACTAGCTATGTGATCAATATAATTGACATGTCAAACATAGATATTTATATCTTGGTGATATTGTCCTCAAACAAAACTAAAAGAACACCATGGTTGAAAAAAAGAAGAAAGGAAATTTCAAGCCTAATTGGATTGGCCTTTATGTCATTGTTTTTAATTATGGCTCTAGAGAATATAGGCTTACTACACCAAATAGAGATGAGCTTGATGAGACTATAAACACAATACACCTCAAGCATTATTTTAATTGAGGGACTTGAAGTATTGTCTATGAGGATCATTTACATCATACCATATTATCACCTTTCTTGTACCATACTTATACTATCCTTTCATACCTTCCCTACTGACCAAATTTATTTTACCCACCCTTTTTGACCTTGGTTATAATCCATTGGCTCTTTGGGAACCTTTAATGATTGGATTTAGATGAATTTTTAGCCATTAATTTAGTATTTCATGAAGAGATGGTATCTTGTACTAGTATGATAAAGGTTTGACAATTGTGTTATTCATTATTATCATGATCTATCTCATTCTTGATGTTACTAATTACAATCACCTTTGATAAAATTGGTGTCATTGACCTATATTATTTTTTCCTAATTCTATCCACTTGTGGTAAAATTAGGAATAACATGTTCACCATGCATTGTCAGATCACCTTTCCATTCCTATTTTATATTATTCCATTTGCCTAATTCATAAACTTGATGCTACCTAGTCAAATTCCTCCATTTTAAGGAGGAACCACAATGATTTGAGGTCTCATTCGAAACTATGTAAATAATGCTTGATTTATGTTGAGGTTAGCTCAGTCACCCCTTTCCCATGCTCTTGAAATTTTTAGAGAAACCTAATCCACACTCTCGTCATTTTATGAGCACTTTAAGTTTGAATTATCTCATTCTTTTGTGACCAACCTAAGCCATGCTCTCACCATTTCAAGAGTGGGACCATTTTTCCTTAAGGTTTCTGGGACTCCTAGCTATTTCACAAGTAACCACTTTCCCTTTAGTTTCCCCATCTTTATTGTCATTAGCCATATACTCTCACCATTTTATTATTTTATATTGTGAGTATTGTGTACTTGAATTTGATACATTAATGACCACTTGGATTTATCTTATGCTCTCATTTTTTTGTGAGTTTATATCATGAGTATTGTGTATTTGACTTTAATACACTAATGACCACTTTGATTTATCTTACACTTTCACTATTTTATGAATAACCATTTATAACACTTTTTTTTGAGTTATTTACACTCTCACCATTTTATGAGATCATTCTCCTTCTCAACCTTAGACATAGTAACCATTATGAACCCATTTAATGTGTAAACACTTGTCTATTTCCTTTTAGTTTAGCTTTATCCTAAACCATACTATCACATTTGTGTTATTTTTTCTTGATGATGCTTTCATATTTATGAATGTCATCACCTCTTTTTTCATGTTGCCATAATTTTGTGAGACCTTCCCTATTTTTCTCTACACATCAATCATGTTTTATAGCTCATCATTTTATTCTATCCCATATCCTAGGAAAACTACATTTTGCCTAAATTTCATGTTGGATATCACATCTATGAAACTATATACATAGAATCCACTTTCTTAAGTGCATATGGAGTTAGCTCAGCTACCCCTTCTTTTTATTCTATTCTCCCCACCATTTTTTTTCTTTGTTTCATTGTCTCTTATAGCCTAGGGGCAATGTTTGTGACCTTGTATGTGTGTCATTGTTCCCTATAGCCTAAGGGGAACATTGTTTATCTTTCTTTCTTGTTTTGTTATACCAATGTCATTCATGTCTAGACAAGGGGTCGAGTTATCGCCAAGAGTAACACATCTATTACACATGCATGAACAATTTATTTTTTATTTAAACTAACATTCTAATTAACCATTGTTTTCTTTTATCTTTTCTTTAGATTATTTAATTTTTTTTAATTATTTTGTTCACTTTATTTGTTTATGTCTTTATTTTTGTTTATTAGTGTTTTGTTGTGTCTTTATTTATGTTTATTGGAGTTTTATTTTGTTTTGTTTGTTTGTTTATTTGTTTGTTTGTTTGCATGTTTATTTTTTTACCTATTTATTTGCTTTCATTTTTGTGCCTTGACTTAGTATATATGCTTTCACTGGGTGATTCTTTGCACATTATACTTAAGTTCATCCATATTCATATGTCAACATTTTCATCATGGTTTTTACCATTGGTGCATCATTTTCCATTATTTATTAGATCGCATATCAGTCCTTATGCCCATTATGGATAGTTCACCATGGTGTTTTATATCATGGTGCATATCATCACATGCTACAAAAAAATTAGTTTGGTAGAGATCACAGGAAATGGTACCATATTACTTTTCCTTGTTCTCACTCGAAAAATTCATGGCCTATCCAAATATTACCCAAATATAGAGTACTTAAATCACAAATGAATTTTAAAACCTTGCTAGTTAGGACATGCATATCCATACTAACAGGTAGCCCAAATTCATGCATATATTTTGTACCAACTTACTCTTACTCTATGACTACATATTTAGTATGTAAACCCATTTTTTTTATTTTCCATATTGGGGTAAATTATAGTATTAATGATTATAACTACCTTTGGCTAAATCATTATCATTTTTTTACCCTAATAGGGTATGTTTTTATTATGTTAATGATTATAGCCACCTTTGGGTAAATCATTATATCTATCTTCCCTAATGGGGATTTTTTTCCTTATGCTAATGATTATAACCACCATTGGGAAAATAATTATTTTTCACCTCACTATGTCAATGATTATAACCACCTTTAGGTAAATCATCCTTTTTATCCACCCTACTAGGGCATCTCATTATGCCATTGATTATAACTGCCTTTGAGAAAATTAGTCTTCCCCCACTTTTTTTTACCTCTTGGTCACATCATTTCTTTATTTTTGAGGGAACATTCACCAACCTTATTTGTCACCTACTTCCTTTAAGGGGCATCAAGGTCTCATCAATCACCTTATAGGGAATTAGGCATTAATAACTTTTTCATTATTTGATAAGACATTATTGTTCATATGCCTTGAAATACCTTCCCAAATAAGGGAAAACTATAGACACCCCATTTTGGCCACAACTAAATTTCAATTGGACTTTATATTGAGTTCTACCAAATAGTGAAAATTTATCATAAGAATCACTAAATTTCCCAATTTCATCCTCACATCAGACATTACTGCTCAAAATAATGTTGAGGCATCTCTATTTGGGGTATTATCATGTATTCAATAGAAATCACTTACACATTCATCTCCAATCAAATTATGACCTAGAAAATTGATAGGTTGGCCTTTGGACCCATTAAGCAAGACAAATAATTCTTAAAGTGCAAAAATGCTAAGTAGAATGAACTAACAAAGTAAATCAAATTAAATTCTTAAGTGGAATTTCCATGTGAATTAGTGAAAATGAATTTTTTAAAAAGGAAATTATAATAAAAATGAGGTCATGATGATGTCACCATCCTCAAAGTCAAGGAATTGAAAATATCTTCCCTAAAGCCATAAAGTTGTAAATAGAGAGCCATGCTTAATAATTGGGACCTATATCCCAAATATTAATCTCATTTCCCCTCCTTAACTCAACTAGGGTTAGTTTAAATTCAACCATAATGAAATCTAACCTAACTATACTCGGGTTAGAGTTAGTTTAGAAGGGTATAAATACAAGGCCTCACCCATTGATAAACAATCTCTCTTGGTGTAAAGTTATCATGCAAAGATTCTATTATTATAGTGTTATCATACCCATTTTCTAATCCAAACGAAGCCAAAGTCAAAGCCAAACTCAACATTACCAAGGTGACAAGGAGAGGTGGTGAAAGGAGCTCCATTTCCAAAGAAATATTGATCACACAAATGAGCACATCAAATTCATTGTGAACATACAACACTTGATCTCATGGAAGGTAAAGTCTCTTAATTTGATTTCATTTAATGGTTACTTATATTATTCACTAGTTATTTGAGTTTATAGGCTATAAGTGTACTTTTTCTTTGTGTGTTTTTGATTAATTTTAATCATATTAACATGATACTAATTTCCCCTATTGGATTCCTAATGATCACACTTATTATGGGAAGATCTTTGATTGTAAGGTTTGGCCTTTGAGAATCCTATGATTCTAAATCAGTTGCCCATTATGGGATGACCAATTGGGTTGAGTCTATTGGTTGAGTGTCTTAGGTTGAAGTCTTAACCAATATATCCCTTAAAGACTGATTTAAGGCTTCTTCAAGTAATAGGTAAAGAAGGGAAGGCCAAATTAAGTTACACTAGTCCACACCACCATATTAGGGTAATGAGTGGACTATATACACTTATTCCTTCTTTTTAGCCTTCTTTAAAGATATTACAGTGGTATCTTGAGAAGCACTATAAGAATACATTGGAAATCTTAATTGAGTAGATGAGATATGTATTTGTGTACTTTTCAATGATCCCCTGACTTTATTAGATGATTTATTTTTAGTCTTTAGGGGTGCTAAGGTATGGGTTGAGGTAACCATAGTAGAAGTGGAGGGAATGGATTTTGAGGACATAATTAGAATAGGAACTACTAGGGAAGTAGAGATAGTAGGGCTAGAGGAAGCATACTCTACCTTTGAAACAACCAAAGATGGTTGGACACTAATCTCAAAGAAAACAACTTCTATTTTAATCACTACCAAGGAAGGGGAACACTAGGATTGAGAAACACATAATCAAAAAAATAAAAAGATAAATTGGAAACAAAATATATGATGGGACTGGTAAAAATTATATTGGTTTTCACCCTCACCTGATTTATCTCAATGTATTGGTGCTTTTCCTTTGGTATCTTGTAGTCTTAAAATCTTAGCTCTTTATATATCCTCCTCATATTTAGACTCACCTCCTACTAGCTATTACTCTCTTGATGGTATTTCTATAGATGTTTCTTTAATAGTTATACTTGTTAGAGGTATTTAAACTCTTGGCCTCCTATTATCGTAAATATTAACCTTTTCAGTTATGGGGAAACATCTTGAGTGGGTCTGGTTGAGACTTCCACACTTGTAATCTCTTAGGATGAAGTGGTAATAGGATTAGCATGACCTTCTAAGACTTTCACACTTGTGGTATCTTGGGATGAAGTGGTAATAGGATGAGAATTACCTTTTGGGTCTAAATAGTCAATGCAAATTGGCTCATCCTAAGCTCTCCCAAGTGAATTTAAAATGCTAGGAGCTTTAGCCACCCTAGTCTCTTGCTTCATAGTTTTCATTTCCATGGGGAGTATATGAGAAGGTTATCCTACTATGTTGATGTTTGGGAAGGCATATTGATCCAAAAATCTGAGGCAACCCATCCACCTAAGGGTGTGATCCTAATATGTGCATCCAAAATTGAAATATAGGGTTCCCCATAGATGATTTTTAAGAGTTTCTCACCCAATCTTGATGTTTGTGTTATCTCTAAGACATGGGAATTTCACTTGGAATTAAAAAATAATAAGTCATGGTTATAAGGTTCATGTTGGTATGGAATACCAAGGCCTTGAATATGATTTTAAACTTTATCATGAGGGTCCTAGTCTCTATGTGGTAGTGAGGCTAATGAGTAGTATTCTCTATATTTTCTAGCCTCCCAAAGGTGATTATGATTAACATAACACATTCTATCAATCATTGGATGAGAACCATGGAAGGCACTCTTATTCTTATTTTTCAAATTGTCATTAATTCCCCACCATAGTTGGTAAGCTATCTCCTATTCTACTAATTTGTTTGGTACATGCTTGGGGAGATGTATGCGTACAACCTTGTGGACAATAACCATACTTATAGTGTAGTTGGGATATAACTAGTAGTCCCATTTAGGAATCAATGTTGTAGCTATGTCTTTCTATACCATGGAAAATTTCTCTTCATAAATATCTCTCCAAACCTAAGGGTATACATCCTCTACAATTCATGTCATATTTTTGGTATATGCATATATATGCATGAAATAATATGAGTCACATACATTATTATTGATTAAATATAGATTTGGGATCTATAATGACCTATTGTGTATATATACCATACTCATCATAGCATCCAAGATGTATGACATCATATAAAAGTGGCCTCTCATAGGCCTCTTATCTTTTAAGACTTGTTCCTATAGCTTGGCACTAATTACCTCTCCTAGGGCAAATGTTAGCTCTAAGTTTATTAATAAATATAAAAGTGGATCCCATTTGAAGTGAAGGGATTAAATGCTAGGGTAGACATATAATTATTTCAAGATGTCCATCCCAATATATACTCCCATATAAAACTTGGTTATGGGCATTGGCTACTTGTCCTTCAAGGTGACAACCTCCCCAAGAATGATCCATTTACACAATGGTTTATCAATTGAGATCTCAGTTTTCCATGTAACCACTTTGTATAAATCATATGTAACATATATGATAGGTGTGAATAAATGCCTCTATAATGTATCTCCTGAGATGTAGGTGATTATATTTTTGTGCCTCAGGTGATGTAGGAAAGTGCTCTCAATCACCTTGTATATAAATAAAAGGTCTCATAGTAGGTCTATGCATGGCATAACCTTAGGATTTACCACCAAAACATGAAATCCCTATCACTTTAGAGGGAGAAGGTCTATATCCAATTACTTTTATGTAGGTGTCAAGTTTTCCTCACAAGTGTGTGTATCCACCTGATTGATTGCATCCCATAACATCGAGTAACTGGGATACTCATCCTTGAATAATGTTGGATCAAATATAATCTCTTTATATTCATTTGAATCATTAATAGAGAATATATATATTATAAAGTCTCTTCTAAATGTCTTAGATTAATATTCCATAGTTATTTCACTAAGATAATAGAGTTTTGGTTCTTCAATTTAGTGGCTTGACTCTTTTGGATGCACTTCTAGATCAAAACACATGTAGCTAGTGTTTGTTATCAATGAGGTAAGTAAGGTCAAAGTTTGTTTGTGATCAATGATCATGATGTTTTTTTCCAATTAATTAATATGTATTTGTCATTAAATTTCATTTCATGTACCATTAATTTCTAATGTCTATAAACTTGCTTTATTTTTTTATTCAAACTTTTCCACTTCATTTTGGCAGGTATGCCATGTAGATCTTATAGACATTTGATAAAATGCCACATCATTGCCTTTTATAGGTGTCATTATGTTGTTATTTTTATTTTATTTTACCTATTCCATTGAGTTTCTTAGTAGTAGAGAGTTAGATATTGCATTAAAATATTGTTAACCTGAATCCTTATGAAATAAATAAATCTATCAAACAAAAGTTTTAGAGACCTATGATGGGCATTTTTTTTTCAACACAAATGTTTCAAAGTGTTGTTCCTAAAAGGTTTTATTGCACATTTTTGTAGAATATGTACATACCAAAGATCAAAAAAATTAAACATTTTTACTGAATAATTTTTTTGAAGATTAAATTCTAAACATTTTCTCTAAAATGTCAAACTTTTGAAGACCAAATTTTTGAAGACCAAATTCCAAAATGAAAATTATGAAGACCTAGTTCCCAAAGGGTGATGTTGTGATGAACATAAATCCTGAATACTTTGATATGTGGCAAATAAAATTATGAAGGCCCAACTTACAAATAGAAGTTTTGAATAAAACTTGCAAATGAAACCTACGAGCAAAAGTCCCAAAGAGTTATTTTTCACCAAGGTTTATATCAATTCAAATGATTGAATATTGTATATTATATACCTTCAAACAAAATTTATGAAGACCTATTTACACAAATCCTAAGACTTCAAAACTTATGCATTTTTTGAATACCTACACAAATACAAAACTCTCAAAGAGTATTAATAGGTTAGACTGAATAAGTAAAGCATGTTCACTTCTAATTTTTGAATAGTGAAGTTTGGTGAAACATGTAAATATCTATTAAAATAATACTTCCAAAATAGGCTTGGACCTTTCATAGTGGGTCCCTATTTAAAAAATAATAGGGTTATGATGGGTACAAAAAATGGTGACTTACAAGGGGATACTCTTGAGTATTCGAGGACCCATAACCTTTGGTCAATAATTCTAAATCAAAGATGGGACATTTCACAAGAAAATAATTGAATCAAAGGCATAAAAGGGACTCCTAAAAATAACATACTTGCCTTGCTCATACCCTATATTTGTGTGTGAGGAAGTGATTTCCTTTTACCCTTGTTTTGAGGATTTTAGTAGACTTGGGATAATTGTAGGTTTTATTCTAGTTTCTAATAAAACATATTTAAACTAGGGAAGCTAGGCATCCATAACTCCACCACCATCTAGGCATCCATAACTCTGAAAAAGGTACCTTTGGTTCCTTTTATCCTCCTCTTGTATTATTGAATTATGAATGATACAATGATCTTATTTCATAATTTGAGCCTTTGATCACCTTTAGATTTTATTTAGGTTTAATTGATAACTCTTTTTAGGATGCATTGATATTTATTTTACTAAAAAAATGTAGAATATGGTTAAAAGAGGGAGAGTAGAAACCATAGTGAATTAGTATACATGGAAGCATAATAAATGTTTTTATCTATATTAATGGTTATTTCCTCAAACAAGGAATAACATGAGAGGTGGATTTGATCTAGTGAAAATAATAAAGCTTTCTAAATTTTTATGTAGTAATGAGAGTAGATTTTATATCCTTGATGTAAGCATTCAATGGTAGTATAGAAATGATTAATTTTCTTATTGCATACTTTAATTCTAAAAACCTTAAACACAAGGGTGTAAAACTTGTTGGTAAACAAATTTGTGTGTTTTAATTGATGTCTTTCCCATGGACTAAACTTTTAGCTTTTGAACATGCATAAGAAGTCCAATGGATCAAACACTTGCTTGAGTATACTAGGGAGAGTTAATCAGATTGTCATGAAACAAAAACATCTAATCTAGAAAGCAAGGAACTAAGCTAAGGAAAGCGAGATGCTAAAAATAGGAAACATTGACTTAGAAAGCAGGGAAACTATGACAATAGTTAATCTATTCTAATCTTACATTTACCAAAAAACCTATTATTACTTAAGGAAATCTCTATATGGTACAACCATGAAGTAGTGCTTCAAAAAATGTCCATCGACTAGATATGTTAACTCATTGCCTCCGAAGTCCCTTAAATGGAAAACATTTTTACTCATGGTCTTTTAAATCTAATAAGGTCCAATCCATAGTGGGATAAAATTTTCATGTTGTCCCTTACTTTCATGGGCTTTATCCCATATAATCACTAAGTCAGATATTTTGAATGCTTTTAATTTTTCTCTTCTGTCAAACCACCTTTTGATTGTCTTGATGTTTGTTAAAATTATATAAGGCTTCAGTCATTGAATATTATTTCTCTATTATGTATAATAATTAAGACTCCACCTTTTCACTTAGTTCTACATACTCCTACATAAAGTGATATGTTATCAATTTAAGCATGAATGTGAAAATTGGTTGTCATCTGTACACTATCAAGTGAGGTGAAGCCTTGAATGCCTGCTTCTAGCATGTTCAATCGATCCATAGTGCATACTTCAATAGATTGTGCCAATCTCTAGGTTTATTTTCTATTAAATTTTTAATGGCATAAATGAGGTTTTTGTTTGTTGATTCATCCAATCTATTTCCTTTTGGATAATATTTGGAAGATAATCTAATGATGATTTAATTATCATGGTCCATTTAGTGAATTTAACTGATTAGAATGCTAGCCTATTGTCACAAACTAAAGAAATGGGGGAGCCAAATCTTGTTGTGATGTTTTCTTCCATAAAGTTACATCCTATGCTCTGGAATTACTTGTGGTTACTCCTTTGGTCCATTATGTGTAATAATCAATGGTAGTGAGTTAAAATTTATGGCCAAATGAATAATTTGGGTTAATTACACCAATGAAGTCTAATCCCCATTGAGAAAATGGTATTACTTCAATAATAAGTTACAACAACATTTCCACCTGTACCTCCCTTTTTACTAAAACTTGACATTTGTGGCATGTTTTTGTGTGAACGTGTGAGTCCTTAAAGACAATTGGCTAATAATAACCCATTTTTAGAATTTTATGGGTCATGGTGTTCCTAAAGGGATGACTACTACCTACCTTCTGGTGTAATATTTCTAGAATTTATTGAGATTCCTCTCATGATACACATCTCAGGTATATGCCTTCATAATTTCCTCTATAAATAATCCCCTTCATGATCATGTAATGAATAAATTTGAGACTCAAATCTCTCTTATGTTCTCTATTGAGTTTTGAAGAACAAGTACCTATGAGTAAATATTGAATAATATTAGTACACTAATTTCCTATAGATACTTGGGTTTCATAAACCTCCTCAATGGTCATGCATGGGTCAAGTTCAATCATGACTTGAATGATGCCCTGACCTTTAACAATATTGGTAGACTTGATTTCTATGTCAAACTCTTACAATTTTACCATCCATTTTCCTCTACATTCTCCCAATTCTTTTTGCCCTAAAGTGAGTTTGACAACATGATTTGACATAATAGATATGGTCTTATTCCTCAATATTTAATATCTTTATTTCTTTACCACTTTGACAAGGGAAAATATTTTCTTATCTATCATGGAATACCTAAGCTCTGCTTCCTTCAAGTTTGACATCATGAATACAATAGGATTTTCACTTTTACCTTTCTTCTGGGTAAGCAAAATGGAAATTGTATGTATAGAAGTAAATGAGTATAAGAATAAATATTTAGTGAAGTCTACATTTATCAGCATAGGGGCCTGAGATATTGCATCTTTGGTGTCTTAAAAATACTTTTGGGCCTCTACTATCCACTCCACTTTAGCATCTTGATTGAGCATTGCATTCAAAGGTCTAACAATTTATGTAAAGCTTGAGATAAACTTTATTATGAAATTTATCTTTCCAAAGAAAGACTTGAGATCCTTCTTGCTATTTGGGAATGAAATATTTGAAATCCCTTGAAATCTATCTAGGTTGATTTTGATTCCTTCTTTAGAGATGATGTGGCCTAAAAACCTTGCCTTCAATAATGATAAATATGCTCTTATTAGGGTTTACAAAGATTCCAAACCTTCTACATCTTTCAAATATTTATTACAAGTGGGATACATGATCAATACTAGTCTTTGAGAAAATAGTGAGGTCATCCATGTAGATGATTATGCATTTGCCTATTATCCCTTGAAATGAATGATCCATGGCGCATTTAAAGTTATCTCCTACATTAATTAGGCTAAATGTGTTAGGATCTTAGAGTATAATTGATTACTTTTGTATAAGCAACTAAACACGAAATTGAAACCAGAAGTAATAAGTAACTAGAAATCAGAAACAGCAAATAATAGGAGATACAAGAGACAACCAATCTATATTAAACTCTTCCAGAAGGAAATACAATGAAGAAATCTCTCTCTCCTCACACCTCATAGATGTAAAATAGTTCTCCCTCAAGAGTTCTCTCTCTCTCTCAATCAATTACAATCAACTCAATTACTGAATTGTCTACATGCTATGAAGATCTAACCCTATTATATAGTATACTAAAACACTAGGGTTCATGAGCCATGCATTCACCACCCTTAAATCCACCTCTTAAATCAAAGGCTCAAATCTATTCTTCTAAAAATAGAAAAGCTAGAAACGCACAGAAGTTGGTGTCGATCTAAAGATGACCGATGCCAGCTGACCCCTAATCAATGTCGGTTGGTTCTGACCAATGCTAATCGACCACTAACCAATGTCAGTTGGTTCTGACCAATTTCAGTTACTATGTAAGCCCAAAAACCTCCACATTAGCTCATTAGTGAAGCTTTTAGCTCCACAACTCAATAATCTCCCACTTGGAGATAAATAGCTGCACCTGTACCTGTACAACAACATCCTCTAAACATCTCTAGCTTGTTTCTCCCTCTTCAAGTTTAATATTGAAGACCAACAAAATTTGAATGAAGATTCAACTTCTCCTTTGTTACCAGCTTTGTTAACTTATCAGTAGGGTTCTTATCTATATTGATCTTTTCCAGCTTCAACTGTCCATCCTTCAATACCTGTCTAATGAAGTGGTACATAAGCTATATATGTTTGGTTCTTGAATGAAAGGCTAAATTATTTGCCAAATGAATTGCACTTTGACTATCACTATATAATTTGTAACTCTCTTACTCCTTTTCCAACTCTTCCATGAACTGAGTCATCCAAATCATTTCCTTGCTAGCCTCTGTGACTGCAATGTATTATGCCTCTGTAGTAGACAAGGCAACAACCTTCTACAACTTTGAAATCTAGCTAACTGCCATTCTACCAATAGTGAACACATATCCTGTGGTGATTCTCCTACCATCCAAGTCACCTGCCATATCTGAATCTACATACCCATGTATAGAAGTGTTTGACCCTCCATAGCATAAATGCCTACTGTTGGTCCCTCTCAGATATCTAAGAATTCACTAAACTACTTTCCAGTGTTCCTTTCCTGGATTGGCCATAAACTTGCTGACAACTCCCACCGCTTGGGCAATATCTGGTCTATTACATACCATTGCATACATCAAGCTCCCAACTGTTGAAGCATATGGAACTCTACTCATGTACTCAACCTCATCATGTGATTTAGGACACTGTATTTTGCTCAACTTGAAGTGTCCAGCCATAGGTGTGCTTACCAATTTTTCATCCTGCATATTGAACCTCTCCAACACCTTATTCACATAATCCTCTTGAGACAAAATCAAATTATGATTTTTCCTGTCTCTCTTAATACTCATGCCAAGGATTTACTTTGTTGCTCCTAAATCCTTCATGGAAAATGTGTGAGCTAATTTTACCTTAAGCTCAATAATTTATTGCATGTGTGAACCTGCAACAAACATATCATCTACATACAGTAACAGGATAATATAACTACCATTATCCAATCTGTTAAAATAAACACAATGGTCAGATTGGCATTTACTAAAGCCATGCTCTATCATAAACTTGTCAAACCTCAAATACCATTGTCTTGGAGCTTGCTTAAGACCATATAAGCTTTTCTTCAACCTGAACATAAGTTTCTCCTTACCTTTGACCTCAAAACCTTTTGGCTGATCCATATATATCTCTTCATCCAAATCTTCATGAAGAAATGTTGTCTTAACATCAAGCTGCTCAAGATGCAAATCCTCAATAGCAACTAAAGACAATACACTCTGAATAGAAGTCATCTTTACTACAAGAGAAAAAATTTCACCAAAATAAATACCTGGTTTCTATGCAAATCCCTTTACTGCCAACCTGGCCTTATGTTTCATTTGTCCATTCTCTCCTTCCTTTAACCTATATACCCATTTTTTTTAGTGCTTTCTTTCCAGCTGGCAACTCAACCAAATTCCACATATGGTTCTCTTCTAAGGAATCAATTTTCTCATTCATGCTATGCTCCCACTATTTCTTGGATTCTACCTACATTGCCTCATCAAAATTTTATGGTTCTCCACCATCAGTGAGCAACAAGTAGTATAAAGAAGGGGAATAATGAATTGAAGGTTTACTTACCCTTTTAGACCTCCTTATGGGCATTTGAGACTCATTTATAGCTTGTTGTCCGCCTAAATTTTCTTCTAACAGTGATCGATCCTGGTCATCTCTGACCAATGTTAATCTGCACCTGATCGACGTCAGCTCCACCTGATCGACATTAATTTCCACCTAACTGATGTTGGTCTCCACTGATCGACATCAGTCTCCACCTGACCGACATCAATTTCTATGTTTTTATGTGAGTGATGATTTTTAGCCATGAGCTCATTTTAGATCATAACCTCTTCCAAATCAAGATTACCCTACTCAAAAATATTCAGCCTCTTGAGCTGATCACTGTACATCACCTTGTCATTGAAAACTACATCACAGCTTCTAATAATTTTGTTAGTTTCTAAATTCCATAACTGGAATCTGAAATCTCCAAAACCATAACCAATGAAAGTGCACCGCATAGATTTAGCATCTAGCTTCTATCTATTTTCTTTATAAATGTGCACAAAAGCTTCAGAACCAAAAACTCTGAGAAATGAAAGATCTACCTTTTTACCTATCTAATCCTCTTCTAGAATTCCATCATCCAGTGCAGTAGAAGGTCCTCTATTAATTAGGTAAACCATAGTATTTACAACTTCTATCCAAAACTGTAAGGGCAAACTAGCATGTAACCTCATACTCCGTGCATGCTCCATTATTGTTCTATTCATCCTTTCAGCAACTCCATTTTGCTGAGGTGTCCTTGGAACCATCCTTTCCCTATGTATTCCACTCATAGAATAGTAATTATTGAATTTATTGCTGCAGTACTCACCACCATTGTTAGATCTAAGGCACTTCAATCTCAAACCTGTTTCATTCTCAACCAAAGCTTTCCATTTCTTAAATGTGTCAAAAACATCAGATTTCCTCTTTATGCAATAAACCCATACCTTTCTTGTAGCATCATCAATGAAAGAAACATAATACTATGATCCTCTAATAGAAGCTACCTGAGCTGGTCTCCACACGTCTATGTGAACAAGCTCCAACTTGTGCTTCTTCTTTGTTGACCCAATTTTGAGAAACCTCACTTTCTTCTATTTCCCAAAAATACAATGCTCATAGAAATCTAGATCTATGTTTTTCAAATCTGAAAGCTTACCTTTTGACTTAAGAACATGCATTCCCTTCTCACTCATGTGACCAAGCCTATAGTGCCACAACTTTACATCTACATTTGAAGTAGATAAAATAGAATGAGAATAATCAGTAATGCAAGTAGATACATAAAGTGTACCTACTCTCTTACCTTTTTCTAATACAAGTGCACCCTTGGAAACTTTCTAAGTTTTAGCTGTGAGAGTTACTGTGCAACCCTCATCACCCAACTTTCCTGTAGAAATTAGATTTCTCTTTAGGATGGGTACATGCATGACATCCTTCAACACCCATGTGTTTCCATTCTACAATTTCAGCTGCATTTTTTCTTTGCCAATAATTTTACAAGGCTCATCATCCCCTAAATAAACTTTTCCAAAATCTCCATGGACATAATCATTGAAAAATTCTCTATTTGGGGTTGCATGGAAAGAGGCACCAAAATCTAAAACCCATGATTCTACTTTATTATCTAAAGAAAATATAAGAGCGTCATGTGCAAAAATACCTGAAACTTTTGCTTCTTTATTACCTTCATGCTAATTTTCTTTGTTATCCTTCAACCAACAATATTTCTTTGCATGCCTTTTCTTTCCACAATTCTAGCAGGTTATTCTTCCATTTCTGGATTTGGATCTACTTCCCATCTTTGACCTTGATTTCCCTTGCTTGCCCTTCTCTCTTTGCCTTCCCCTACTTTCAACACTTAAAGTATTACCTAATGTTTCCCCTGTGCTTTTCCTATGAATTTCTTCATTCAAGATTACACTAACAACATCATCAACTTTCAAGATATTTGAAGCAGATGCAGTATTAATAACTACCATTACCAAACTATGCCAACTTTTAGGTAAAGAGCATAAGATTAAGAGAGCCTTAATTTCATCATCAAAAACTATTTTGACTGAATTTAACTGATCTACTATTGTATGGAAATCATTAAGATGACTAGATAAAGATCCACCTTCTTGCATTTGAAAATTAAATAATTGCTTCATAAGATATACCTTATTCGAAGCTGAGATTTTTTCATATAAATTTTCCAAAGTATCCATTAACTCTACCGTTGTCTTTGCCTATGATAAGTTGGAAAACACAGAAGTTGCCAGGCTCAACCTTATAGATCCAAGAGCCTTTCTATCAAGAACATTCCATTCTTCATCTTCCATATTTGTGGGCTTCCTTGAAACCCCACCCAACGGTAAATATAGATATTTTTGATACAGATAATCTTTAATTTTCATCCTCCATAATTAATAATTCTTGCCATTGAATTTCTCCATTCTTAGTTTACTTTCTTCTACCATTGCTTTTCTCCCACTCAATTAAAAACCCCTGTGAGTGAATTTTGTAATCAACAAACACTAACATGCTCTGATACCAGTTGCCAGGGTCTTAGAGTACAATTGATTACTTTTGTATAAGCAACTAAACATGGAATTGAAACTAGAAGTAATAAGTAACTAGAAATCAGAAACAACAAATAATAGGAGATACAAGAGATAACCAATCTATATTAAACTCTTCCAGAAGGAAATACAATGAAGAAATCTCTCTCTCCTCACACCTCACAGATGTACAGTAATTATCCCTCAAGAGTTCTCTCTCTCTCTCAATCAATTACAATCAACTCAAAAACTGAATTTTCTACATGCTATGAGGATCTAACCCTATTATATATTATATTGCAACACTAGGGTTCATGAGCTATGCATTCACCACCCTTAGATCCACCTCTTAAATCAAAGGCTCAAATCTATTCTTCTAAAAATAGAAAATTTAGAAATGCACAGAAGTCAGTGTCGGTCTGAAGATGACCGATGCCAACTGACCCCTAACTGATGTCAGTTGGTTTTAACCGATGTCGGTCAACCACTAACCGATGTTGGTTACTATGTAAGCCTAGAAACCTCCACATTAGCCCATTAGTGAAGCTTTTAGCTCCATAAATCAACAAAATGGCTTCCTATTGTACACATAAGTAGCCCACTTTATGGTAAATGCAGGTTTCATTATTTCTTTGGATTCAACTAGCACCTGGTTATATCTTTAAAAACTTTCTAAGAAGGACATCATTCCTGAACCACTTACTATATAGATGACTGCGTCCAAAGAAGTTAAAGTATAGTTATACTTCTTAGAAGCCCTATTCAATTTTCCAAAATCAACACGAAGTCTAATCTCCCCATTATTCTTCCTAACTAAAACTAAGTTGGCAACCTAAGTAGAATTCCTGATAGGGAAAACTACTTTTGCATTCAGTAGATTTTCCACTTCCTTATAAATAAGAGGCTCCATGATAGTATTGACCAGCCTTTGTCTTTTCCTAAATATATTATGGTCTGGTGTAAAATTAGTTTTTCATTTTTTCATTTTAATTTAATTATCTACTAAAAACTTAAATTCATGCAGGGTTTATGAGGAATACGTGGAGATAAAAAGATGGTTTCACACCATTTGAATCTAGCCAATGTGATAACTCCTTGGCTAGGAAGGACTACCTACTCAATAAAGATAACTTAGACATAATTGATTAATAATAGAGATGGGTGGAATGCCTAATACAAGATCAATTTTATAAAGTGGTACACTTCCTTAGAGGGATGTTAGTCCATTATTTATGAAATCAAGTGGATAATACTGATAAACAAAATATAGATCATGCTAAAGATATTTGATAATATAAATGCATACAAATTATTTAAGATGGATAAGATAAACAAGATAAATAGATGTAAATGATAAAATCAAGATGAATGTAAGATAGAGTTTTATGACTAAATGGCTCAGATTCTAAAATAGAATATAGGAATCAATGTCGATCATATAGAATTGATACTGATTAAGATGAATTAGCATCAAATCTATTAAAACTATGTAAGGTCATAAATAGAAAATTAAAATATAACTAAGGAATTCTAAAATAAAATTGAGGATATCTAAGATGTTCTAATAGTGGAATGATAAGGAAATAGATAGAATTAAATAAGAAAATTAAATAGTCAAGATAAAGAACTTTATTTGAAATAGATACAGGTATATTATGTCCTTCCATAGGTGTAAGCAATATCCTTGGTTTGTCATTATTGTTCTGTACTAGGTATATCCTACTTTCATTAGCATGAAGCTAGAGGTGGCCTTTAATTCTCTTGAAGAAATCTTAACAGTGCTTCCATATTTAAATTTCAAGGGGGCCAAACCAAAGGGTCACTTGTATATATATAGATTGATGTCGATCTATGAATATTGATGTCGATCATGGGAGAATTGTTATCCACCTTTTTTGGAAAAAGCTTGCTTTGATCCATTTTGGCTAGTTCCAACTACAAGGTAATTTAGGATTTAAAACATGGGTTTGTTATAAATGGTTTTACTATGAGGGTAAGTTGTTGGAGGGTTAAGATTTGATATATTCTATGGGTTATAAATTAGATTTTGTTGGTTAATAAGGTAAAATGGTAATTTGTAAAAATATATTGTCGAGTACCTAATGGTAAATATTTTAGACTTTAGGATAGGCATATTTAGGATAAAATAATAATTTAAAGGCCTTAGACATAAAATAATTAATATATGACATACAAAATCATAGCATCTACATTTTCCCTTTTTTGTGGAGTGGTATGTAATAATGTGTTGTGAGACAAAAACTGAGAGGTCTAATGCCCTAGGTTTATGTGAGGACATATCCCCCCTCAAACTAGGAGCCAACATAAGATGATGAATAGGTAATGGGTTTTAAATATGGAGTAATAGATGGGATGAATAAATAAAAAATGGGAACCAAGAGTTTAGATGCATAAAATGAAGTATACTTTTGCATTGACAGGGTGTGAGATAGTACAAGCAAAGATGCCCCAAGATAATTCATGTAATAAATTGCCACAACTATGAAAAAATAGGCTTAAATAAAGGCCAATAAGAGAAAAAATGATATATTGTAGATAATCAAAGCATCTGATGTGTTTTATGGTGTGCACACTACCTATAGATGGTTATTCTCAAGATGAGATGCACTCTCGAGACCTATAGAGGTGAGATGACAAAAATAGTGTATGCCTTATGCAAGCTATGGGACCAACAAGGGTTATATGTCCATAAACCTAAAATGTAATAAGACAAAAAATGGGAAAGGTGTGGTAAGGTAACAAGACTGGACTTCAGAGCAAAATTGGATGCATGAAAAACTACAAGTAGTGTAAAAGAGAAAAAATTGAGCTAGATCAATGCCAATTAAAGAAATCAAAGGTGATCCATATAAATTGATGATGATATAAAAAAAATAGATGTAGATCTAAATATGACTATATAAGCAAATTTGACATGGAAATAATTCATTTTTTATCGATGCATAATGAGTAGAAAGCAAAAATTTGATAGTGATTTTGACGTGTGGTGTGATGAAAGAGAGTGATAATGGTTAGAGGTGGCGGTAGTCATCCCATGATGAGGTGGGATTTGATTTGATTTAAGTTTTTTGATATTTTTTTTATTTTTATGTTTTTTGGTTACAATCATTTGTAGGGTTTTTAGGGTAATATGGTGACTAAGGATTAGAGTTGATCTTAATGAATCATCATCAATTCATTGGAAACATTGTCGATTAGCAACAAAATGATGCTGATTTGTAGAAATGGTGAAAAACTAAGTAAATATTCTAGGGTTAAACTAAGTTAAATTTTAGAAAGTTTAAGGCTTATATAGATTATGATAACAGTCATAGACATTATTGAAGATGTGGGACTGAGTACCACCTCTTTTATAGTGGTTACATGATCAGCTAAGCAATGATGATTGGGCCCTTATGGAGGTCATGGGATTAGGAGGATTATACTTTCACTATCATATTCATAGAGATGTAAGCCTACTAGTAGCATTACTAGAGTAGTGGGATGTGACCACTAGGACTTTTTGGTTACCTATAGGAGAGATGACTATTATAGTGGAGGACATTTATATGATACTATGGCTCCTAGTGCAGGGGGTCTCTATTATACATATGGATGAGTGGGATTGTACAATAACACTAACATAGGTGTATGGTCGAGATGTCATAGATATCACTTTTATAGCAAGAGGATTTGTTTTTTTGGTACTATATGATGGAGATACATATGTTAGACTAGTGATGATGATGATGCTAGCCATTTCTTTCTATGCCCTCCCTGACTCAGGTGGAGGTAGGTTCTCATGAAGCCTCATAGGTTTCATTGCAGATATGTGGGAACAATGGATAGTATTTTACTAGGCCCTAACTTTACTATCATAGATATATAGGGAGTTATGCAAGTGGAGGACCCAGAGGAGATTTGGTTTGGATGTGACCTTCATTTTATAGTGTTGGGTATATAAGCACATTAGATTGATATGACCCATCGATACCCCATAGATAAGATAGTATGATACTACTTGGAAGGAAGATTTGGTACAGGCTTACACATATGGCATGACATAAGACAACATATTATCAGTGAGTCCTTAGGGAGTTGTAGGATGGTGATATCATTTGGAGGCCTTACATTAGATTTCTTGTATGGCTTAGGGTAGAGGTAGAGTTAGTAGATATTCATAGGGTGAGATGGATAACAAGGAAGAGGATAAAGTATGTAGAGTTTTTTCATTTTGGGAGAGTGAGGAGATAGTTTGGGTTGATTTAGGATATACCATGGTCCCCACAAGTATAAAGATGAGATGATACAGAGACCAAACTACTAGAGGCAGATGTTACAAATATTCCAATAGGGCCTAAGGAAGAGGCAATAGATGTAGGGATAGATGATGCAGGGTGTACCCTAGCATATTTAGTGTTGTGGTTAGGGTAGCTAGATGCTAGATAAGAGAGGGTGGTGTGACCTCGATAGGAGGGAGAAAATGAGGAGATGCAAGATGCATAATACTAGGGAGAGGAGATAGAAATTATAGGTACTATTATTGAGATGGATGCACTAAGAGTCTAGTGAATTACCCTATAAAGACACATGACTACATTACAAGGGGCTCTCACTACCATGCAAATAGAGTGAGATGGTCAGTCTATAGACTATACTGGATGCTTTAAAGGTATATTTTGACACCTTAAATTTGAGTCATGGTCTAGAAATTTAGGCTCAAGACACATACCATGCTGAGAAGGATGGTTTATGTTAAGGGGATGGAGGATCCATGGGGTATATAGGAGTAAGGGGAGTTAGATTAAGTACAAGATAAGTAGGTATTATGAGTGTGGATAGATACTAGGAATTAGTAGCCAATATTCACTATTATGAGCAAATTGTATTAGATTTGCATCTAAAGATTCCTTAGTATAACACACATGTGGCCACACAGTGCAGGTCCTCTTGATGGACACATACAGGTTCAGCCAACATAGGGAGTGTAGTGCAAGTTAGAGATCAGAGGGGAGACATAGGAGGAGATAAGTGTGGAGATGGAGGTGGAGGTGGGGGTGGAGATGTTAGGAGCATTTAGTTGAGCCATCTCTAGTTTACTGATTAGCCTATTTTGTATTTATTATACTAGCCAGATGGCCATATATTTTTTATAATGAGACTCAGATGATGTATATTTGAGCATTTATATATATAGATACATGATTTTTATTATGATTTTTGGTGCTATATTTTACGATTATGGATTTTATTATATTATGGATTGAAATGTTATGGATTTTCATGAAAATGGTTATGGATCATGGAGTTAGTTTAGGATGCTTTGGATTTAGATTATGTGATTATGGAATTAGTTATTTAGATGATGACATGATAGATTTATTATGGATTTAAATGTTATGGATTTTTAATAAAATCTTTCTGGATCTAGATTATGTGATTAAGGATTTAGCTTGGGATTTTATGGATTTATTAGATGCGATGGATTAGATTGGATTATGGATTTTTAAATTTTGTGATTATGAATTTAGATTAGCATATCATGGATTTATGTGATATGATTATGGATTAGATTAGATTATGGATTATGGATTTATGTTTTGTGATTATGGGTTTAGATTAGGATGTTATCAGATTGTTCGTTTAAATGATGCAATGAATTTAGATTAAATTATGATACTCTTATATTGTGATCAAGATGTATGTGGAAATCTTGCTTTATATTATGGGAGTGATAAATGATAGATAATTAATTAGCTCAATTTTGATTTATTTATGATAAAGAGAAATAAATATTTTATTGCTCGTCATTGGCTTGGACCATAACCTAAGAAAAACCTCTTTTAATAATTTCATGTGCATCCTTAACTAACTATTAATAAATATCCTAGTAGCTTTAGGTCAACTAAGTTCAAGATCTATGGGTTTGAGATGGAATTTTCAAGGGATTTACTTTTTTTAGGATTTTGATAAGAAATGGATTTTTTAATATGTTTTTCCTTGCATTACAAAGCTCAGGCTGACCTTAGGATCCTTTTATGCCAATCCATGTAGACTAATCAATGTTATAAATCTATTAATTTAGAGAAAGTTGATCAATGTGGGAAGATTTCTTGGGATATTTCATTCAATTATTACTTTATAAGGCTTTATAGGGATTATTTATATAAAACTGATCAATACATGAATTTTTCTTAAATATTTTATGCATGATAGCCATCTTTTGAGGGAGTGGTCTATATTTTGAGAGATGTTTTTAAAAATAGCTACCATTCAAGGAAGAATTATGCACTTTTTCTATTTTTATATATTTTACAGTTGTCCTTCGAGGGATCAGACTATTCTTTTTTCACTCTTTAGAGATTCTTTTTTTTTTTTTTTTATATCCTAGTGTTATTATTTTATTATAGATTAGCTTAAGGTAACCTATAATATTTTCCAAATATTTGTTGTAAAAGATGATATTCTTATTCCTAAAATGAAATACTGAGGTGATAGGGAGGGGTTTCAAAAAATAATGATTTAGGGCTCCTTCCCATTATAGGTAGAGCTTGTCCATTTAGAGCATACTATGAATAGAGAAGGGGTATTCATATTCAAGGTTAAAATAGACATGATGCCAGATAACTAGATGACTCTATATATCATTATTTGGTATTTTTAGGAATGAAAGGGATATGGTTTTAGGTAATTATCAAACCAAAAGAAAAGAAACTAGTTTGACCAAGGTGATTAAGACTTATTAACAATGGAAAGGATGAAAATGCAATGCATTAAGAGGTTCTCATTTTGGTAATCCATCAAGAGAGGCCAAATGATATGCCCCAGATCCATATTTATGGGTGATAATATATGGTCCAAGCTAATTTGGAGAAAATTTTCCTCATTTTATCTTTTCCATATTAGTGACATGTTGATTTTATTTCAAGAGAAGGTCACCAACATTAAATTCATTTTCTTTTAAATTTTTATTATAGGCACATTTTATTCATTCTTGATATACATGGATATGGTCAATGGTAATCGATTGATACTTATCGAAGAGCTCAAGTTGGGCTAAATGTTCTTGATGAAAGTCATATTCAAAAATGATGTCTTTAAGAGAGATGTGAAGTGAAGGAATTTGAACCTCAAGAGGAAGTACAACTTGAGCACCAAAAACTAGAGAGAATGGGGTATCACCTTTAGGAGTTTAAATACTAGTTTTATAAGCCCATAAGGTAAAAGGAATATGAAGATGCCAGTTCTTTTCATTCTCATTAACAAATTTAGTTAGGATTTTGACAAGAGTTTTATTAGATGCCTTGACCTGTCTATTAGTTTCAGGATAGTAAGGAGAGGAAAAGCTTTGCATAATTTTGAAAGAGTCATATGTTTTTTGAACCTTTTTATTTTTAAAAGACTTTCCATTGTTTTTAATGATCTTATGAGGAGTTCCAAAGCAAAAAATAATATGATGACTAATAAAATCCATAATTTTATCCACTTTAGTTGAGATAAGAGGAATATCCTCCACCCATATAATGAAATATTTAATGGTAGTGATGATGAATCTATGGCATTAGGAAGATTTAAGATTGATTTGACCTATAAGATCAATCCCCCACTAGGAAAATGGCCAAAATTCTTGTGTTGCCTATAATTTATGACTAGGAACATGTGATAGATTAGCCTATTGTTGGCATTTTATGCATTTCTTAACATATTCACAACAATATTGATTTAAAGTGGGCCAATAATATCCTAATTATAATATTATCTTAGAAATGGTGTGACCACTAAAATGTCCACCACATGACCCATCATGAGGTTCTTTGATATCGAGGGTAGTTTCATGATTTTGGAGATAATGAAGAAGGATGCCATTGAAACCACATTTATAGAGAACACCCCCTAGTATGAAAAAATGAGTGATGCATTATTGGAAAGCTTACTTACCATTTTTGGATAAATCTATAGGAATAATCCCCTTGATAATTAATCGAATCTCTATGTGTAACAAAGATCCAATGGGTTTTCCCCTATAATTTGGATGGAAAGGAAATCTATTTTGGTAAAATAAGATTGATTGATTTTGTGGATGAGAACAAATAACTTAAAATCCTGAGATGAAGATGGGATAAATGAGGGCATGGTATCCACAAACTTGTTAGTTGATTGGGGAATGGCTTGGATAACATAATGCTTGAAAGCATCTAGTAATTGATTAGCCAAGATCTTATATTTTTGGAGGGTATCATTTTTACATTGATATATGCCCTTTATCTAACCACAATTTAGTAGTCACCATAGATATTAAGTGGTTTAATACTTAAGGATAAAGCAATTTGGAGACCTATGATCAAAGCCTCATAATCTAGCATATTATTGGTGTAGTCAAAATCAAGTTTAAAAAATAAAGGTATAGATGTCCCCATAGAGGGATTAGGATAATTCTAGATGCCACACCATTCTTGAACTTGGATCCATAAAATAATGGAGTCATTTGATATTGATGATCTAATTGAGATGAGGAGGCTATGGACTCATATAGAAATTCATAATTGATTGGTTGATTATTAGCAAGAGGTGACTCAACAAGTTGATCATTAATGATTTGACCTTTAACTAATTTTTTTGGATAAAATCAAGATCAAATTCTACCAAAATCATGATCTATTTGTCCATTCGTTGATTCTGATAAGGCTTTGAATGCATAAATTTTAGGGGATCTATGTTCATGATTACATAGGTTTTGTGATTGAGTAGATAATAGTGACGCTTGAAAGCTATAAAGACTAGATCTAGGTATAATTTTTCTATGTATAGCGTGTCTTGTACTCAATGATATTGTGGCTTATTTATGTAGAGAATGCACCAAGCTATACATAAAACCTTGTTTCTAAATCCACTCCCTTTGACAAAAGCTTCTTAGTTCAATTCCTCATGCAATGATATCAAAATTCACTTAGTTATCTTAAGCTTTGAAATGCTTTGGATCTTTTCTAATAGTGTATTATCAACTCTTTGTTCTCAATCATCAACTCTTTTTACACTTTCCAAGTTTCATCTCAACCCTTTTCACATCTCTAATTACACTAGAGACACTCCTTATATCCCTTTCACAGTCATTAATGAATAGTACCATCAAATAATAATCAATTATGCATATCTAAAGATAATTTCTTATTTCCCTTACCAAAATATACCTATGTATAAATTTTATAGACCTAACTCTTCTCCTAAGTGATCTTTCCTTCTTTAGACCTAAAGAACTAGGTCTCTTTTAGGCCTTATCCACCTTAGACCACTAGATTCCATACTTACAAATCTATACACACTCTACAACAATGAAAATTAGTTAGGGCATCCTTAAAATAGTTAGATTATAAATTTTGAATATTTTTAGGTTGAATCAAGAGATATGCTTGAAACCTTAATTTAGGGCTTGTAGGTCTTATGTCTCAACTGAGAGCACACTAAATTCCTCTATAGGAATTTGATTGGGTTTTAAAGACTCAAAATAGGTTTACCAAGTCTATTTCAACTCTGAGTAACTTATCCAATCAATGGATTCCTCTTACCAATCCTTTGTCATAACTTTTCAACTCAAAATGTTCTTGAATGTGTCAAGAAACTATCTATCTACAACCTTATATCCCTAAAAAGGATGAGAAAAGTATATATCAAGTAAACAAAAAGTTCAAGAAAACCTTGAACACACTCCAATCACTTACCTCAATGTCTTCAATGACTTAATCATCAATTCAAAAACCACTTATTTCCAATGAACACATAATACATAGTCCAACCAAACACTGAATGCTATAGGAATAGGGTTCAGTTGGTATAATATTAGAATAATAAGTGATCTCTTCAACCTTATAGATATTTATCATCAAAAACAACAAAATTAAATTTATTAATGTGAAGCATAACAATTCCAAATTCCTTTTAATTCTTAGCAGTAAAGCACAGTCTATGTACAAAGAGTAACCCTCAAAATAAAGGTTTGTTCATAAATAAATATGATTACCAAATGACTTGGATACTATTATTTACAACATAATGTCTCAATATTTATTTCATCATTCTTCAATAATTTTTATATAAATTATCAAATTCCATTTGATTAACCAACTTGAAATATAGTTTGTAATCTAATCAAAATGTTGAAAATAGGGTTTGTATGATCCCCTTCAAGAATAGGGGTCTCCCCTTTGTATTAATTCAAAGTCTTGATTTATATAAACATTAAATAATAATATTATACATCACATTCAATTAACCTTTAAATACTCACCATGCATAACAAATTCCAAGTAGACATTATACTCATGTAAATTGATTACACATAGTATTATCATACCACAGACAGTCTTGTTTCAACAAGTTTATTTTCAATCTCCATTCATCATCATCCTCTAATGTAATGTGAGGATTACATCCTAAAAACTCACTCCCACACTATATTTTTTCTACCTATGATATAGACTCATAACTTGTAATTATTTTCTTGATCAAGAACTCACTAGCAACTCTTAGACCCACATAGGGTGGTGGACTGCCACCTCACACTTACATGACATATGTATCATATACACTCTAGTACCTTTCCTGAGACCATAAAGGTCTATTACCAATTTTTTCATCCATTACATATAATCAACTCTCATTTAAACCAGCTAATATATTATGAAAATTTGAAAATCCCTTTTGGCAGGATAACTAATTTTGAATTCAAAGTCAAATTTCACTCATTATCATGACTTCAAGACACACCCTAGACCAAATTTGAACTTTATTAAGATACACCTGCATCACTTATATAATAAATCACTTTATATTTATTTTTCTCATCATGATGGGCAAGCATAGATCCTAGGGTATGGTCTATGGATAAAATATACAATAAGAAAGGTCGCCCCTCCTTAGGAGGAATCACAACTAGTGGTGAGAGAAGATAGTTTTTTAGAGCATCAAAGGCCTCCTGATAGCTAGAGTCATAAATGAAGAGGGTATATTTCCTTAAGATGTGATGAAATGGCTAACATCGATTGGATAATTAAGAGATAAAATGATGAATGGACTCTAATTTTACTTTTAAGCTATAGAGTTGCTTAAGATTGGATGGGGGTAGCATTTCTATAATGGATTTAATCTTAGTGGGGATGACCTCTATTCCCTAAATAGAGATGATGAAACCCAAAATATTACCTATAAAAAACCCAAAAATGCATTTTTGTGAATTAATATGAACACAAAAATGGATTATGTGAGCGAAGATTATTTTAAGTACCAAAATATGGTCTTTTTGCAATTTTAACTTACCAAGGAGATCATCCACATAATCTTCAATGATTTTATGGATTATGTCACAAAAAATATAGGTAATTTCCCTTTAATAGGTTTCCCTAACATTATTTAATCTAAAAGGCATAACTTGATAGTAAAAGGTCCCCTAGGGAGTAATAAATGAAGTCTTATGTTATTGTTCTAGTGTAATGAGGATCTGATTATACCCAAAGAAACCATCCATTAGTGAAAACATTTCATGATTGGTTGGTAAGTCCAATAATTGGTCAATATTAAGGAGAGGGAATTATATTTAGGATAAGCAAGGTTAAGGTCATGAAAACCAATACAAATGCACAATCCTTATATGGGTTTTGTGATAGGGATGATATTAGATAGCCATTGAGGGTAGTCAATAGGCTAGATAAAATTTACGGATAAGAGATGTTGTAATTCTTCTTTGACCAAGCTTTAATTCAAGGATTCAATTTTTGAAGCTTTTATTTTATAGGTTTTTCACCAGGAAATGTGATAATGTTATAGATGACAATAGTAGGGTCGATACTAGGCATGTCACTATAGGACCAATCAAATGCTTCACTACGATCTACTAGAAATGTAGTGAAAACCTGGTGCTCTTGAGGATCTAAATATTTGATATCCTAAAAAATTCATAGAGTCTCATGAGATCCTATGTTAATGTTGACTATAGATTCATTTAATAGACTAGATATTTAAGATGGAAGAGAATTGCATAGATGGGAGTTCTCTATGCCTAAATGAGTTGAGATCAACTCATTATCTTAGCACTAAATAATAGGGATGGTGGGAAAATCTTTCCCTATCATTTTTGGGTAGGAGAAAGGAATGGTTTTAGTTTCCCCATTAATGTGATATATGATAGGTGTTATAGTGATGGCATTGATTAAAAAAAATTAGAGTAATGGATATAACCTCATTTATCTCAGAAGGGGTATTGGATGGTGAGGATGATGTGTCCTCTTTGAGAATAGGTAGAAGAGTGGTTGTTGGGATGGTTTTGGGATTTTTGTTAAAACCTAGCCTATGTTTTTCTTGGGGTTTCCTAAAATCCCCTAATGTGAAATTGTGTGACCCTTGTTCATAGCATCCTATGTTAAAGCCCTTCTAAGCACACCATTACAAGTATGTTTATGGAAAGTGGGATTTATCTAAGAATGAGAAGTTTGAGGTTAATGGTTTGGCATAGGCTCATCTATCAAGACTTGAATAAGGTTAATCAAACCCCGTATAGATTAAATGAGTGCAAAGGAAAGGTGGACCAAAGGGAATGAGTTCCTCAAGATTAGGATGATACGCATGTTTGTCAAGACACCCATATTCCTAGGGAGTGGGAAGAGTGTTGAGTATTAGTAACTAATATTTTCCCATCGATATTTGTTGAAACATTGAATAAAAGGAATCCTTACTAGTAATTCTTGATGTAGGGATTGTTGTATTAGATGATGATGGGATCACACTTTATAACAAAATTAAGATGTCATTTATTCTAAAGGTAAGGTTGAAATTTTTAAGTGGATGGGTATTGGTCAGGACATTATGAACCTTACCGTCATGTTTTAATTTAAGACATCAATGTGAGGTGGAGGGGATTTAATGCATAACATGTACCTAAGGCCATCCTAATAGGATATTATATTGAATCTCCACTTCTATTACTTAAAATAACTTAGGGAGGGTATGTACACCTAATTGGATGAGAAGGATAATCATTCCTAATGTAGGGGCCATAGTATCATTGAATGCTCATAAGATAGCTAGAGATTGAGTGATAATAGTTTCAAATAACTATAGTTACTTAAAAGCATGAGAGGAGATAATATTTAGGTTTAATCTATTATCAATCATTACTCATTTGATTTAGGACTAATTAATTTGGATAGTGATAAATAGTGGTGGATCCTGATCATCATGATGTAATGGTGATATTTTAGAATCATAGATGTTATGGATGATGATTTTTCAAACTATGTGATAAAATTTGATAGGTTGGGGTTCATTTGATAGTATCTTGGTAGCTTACAAGGATTCTATCATAGCCTCATGATGTTATAGATATTTTTGGATAAGTTCATATAAATACATCTTAACTGGGAGTTGATGAAGCTACTTTAGAACTGATATCTATATCAACTTTAAATCATTATTATTTTATGTTTTTCCTAAAATAGAAATTTTAGGTTTTAGGATGGGAATTATAGTAATATTTATTGTATAATCATAAGCTTTTGTAATATTTGTTTTGGATTTATTAAGATTTTAGGTTTTATGACCTTGGGTTTGAGATCATGTAACTATGTGTATTGCGTCTATCTAAAAAAATGGTGGATTTGTCATGTTTTTAGACTCATATAAATATAGAGGGTTTATAAGGGGTTGCTATTGAGTTCTATCAAAGATTATATCTTCCTTTGAAACTCATTTTGATCCTCTTGGTATTATACTAGTTCCTTAGGTGGACGTGACCCTAGTAGTTTGACTATAGTGATAGTCATGACCAAATTCTACCATTAAAAGATCATCCTCTTCTAATAAGTTTTAGACCATATCTTTTAGCACATTAAAACTTTCAATATCATGTCCCACTATTTTATGATATATGTATTTATTATTTTCTTGATACCATAGTGGTTTTTGAATATGGGGTTTAACAGGTTTTATGGGTGGTAGTGTGATAAGGGAATTTTGAAGAAGTTGATCAAGAATATTAGAGTAAGAACCACTCAATAGATCTTGGCTAGTCTTTTTACCTTTCTAGGCATTGGCATGGAGGTTTCATTTTATTTTGAGTCTTGATCCTTCATACTGGTTGTTTGAATATTCCCCATAGTAGGTACTTTGTGTTTAGGATAAGACTTGACACCTAGATCTCATGGGTAGTAAGGATTTAAAGTATTGTGAATTGGAATTATTACAATGGGAAGATCCCTTTATAATGGTATATGATATTTAGAATAAGATTATACAATGGTAGTTTTTAATCTCACCAAAGGATAAGGTCCTAATATGGATGCTCTAGTTTGAATTGGTGGCAGAAGCATCTTCCCTTTTTGAATATAATCAGGGGTAGTAGGGATATCCTCTTTAGGGAGTTAAATTATTATGGGATGGTATTGAAAGTATTTTACTCATGATGCATGAAGGTTTTTGTTTCCAATTCCTAAAGCGTTCCCCTTGATTTCTCTCTTTACAATATTTGGCTCTTCTTGAGCTATGAAGGAAGCTAGTCTTGGGTTTGGTTGAGGTAACATAACAATATTCTCAAGGGGGAGTAAGCTAGAGGGGATGGGTATGATACATGAAGGTGTCATAGTGAATAAAGGAGTGGTATGCATATATTTTGGGTTGTTTAAATAATCATCCTCCTTAATATATTTCTCATCCTTTGTTTCTAGTTTATTATCTTGAATGGGTTTAGGTAATGTTTCCTCAAGAGGATCCCAAATAACAAGATTCAAAAAGCCTGAGTGAGTCTTGGGGATATATATACTATATTTAGATAGTTTGAAGTCATATATTACAAGGTGATATGGTATTTTAGTTTTCATATAATGTGATTCATAATTACTACCAACCTCTTTACGTAGAAGTTGATCATGGATCATACTTATCACATGGGTCTCATGGTCTGAGATGCATTCTAGATTAACTTATACAAAATTAGATGTAGAGGCATGGTTAGGAAATGACTAGCTACATATTTATATATATTTATTAGGAGGAGCATTAGGATTATCTAATCATAGCTCTCCTTGATCAATAAGCTTTTGAACTAGAACCTTGAAGTAGTGAAACCTATTGACATCATGACCTAACACATGATGGTAATTGCAGAAGTCATTTTCTCTGAACCAACTAAGCTTAGGGTAAGATTCATCAAGAGGTCTAACTAGAGGAAATTTGATGATAGATGATTTTAAGATATTTTCTAAAATAGAAGCATAAGATTCCCTTAAGGGTGTGCACTACCATAGAGGAAACCATGTTAATGGTTTTTGTGATTGTGCTTAGGAGGTAGAGGGTTTGGATTGGCTTTTTGTCTATGAGGGTTTTGATTTTAAGACCACAATAGTAGAATTTCCTTTGGTTTTGGTATTGTTATTTCCTTTAGAGGGATCAAGTTTGAAGTTTTTATTATGTAACTTTACCTTCCCTTCTTCTAAAGCTAAAATTTCTAGTTTACAGGCCATGAAAAAGGCCTTGCTAAAAGTCTTAAGGATTGAACCTATAATGTTGATGAGATATGTTTAGCACATGATCTCAAAAATAATTTTGTTAGTTTCAATTAAGGAAGGGAAAAATTAATTTGGTTGATAAGATTCTACCATCTAGCCATGAAATCAGTGATAGATTTGTCATCAAATTATCTAATGACATATAGGTTGGTTATGATCACTTTTCTTGTGATGTTAATGGAAAAGTGCTCTAAACATATTTGGGATAGTTGACCAAAAGATAATATGGAATGTTGAGGGATAGAATTGTACCAGTCTAAAGGTGGTCTAGCTAACAACATGGGAAACATTCTTAGGAAAATAGTGTCATTATAGGCTATAAGGTAAAAATCATGTCTAAATACTCTAATGTGTTAATAATGATATTACTTATTTTGAAATTTCATAAATTTTGAAATTTACCATCGCAAGGAGTATGGTCTAATAGGGATAGTTGGATTAATGGGTTCATTGTAGATTTGCTCATAAGTGAGCATATTTTTATACCTAGAGGTAGAGGCTTCCAAATTTGTCATCCTATTCATAAGGATTTTCATAAGGTCAGGTTGGGTATTATATTGAGGAATACCCCCTAATACATTATGTTGTGGATGTTGATAGGCATGAAATGGAGTGGAAAAGGGTTGTGATAAGGGGTAACCAACTAAAGTGGTCATAATTGATTGGGATGTTGTCACATACTATGGGGATTTCAAGGGTATATAAGTGGACCCAAGGTCTTATGAGGGATATAAATATTGGGTAGTTAATGAGATGTACTACTAAGGAGGTTAACTCAAGGGAAATTTTTTCAAAGGTTGAGTTTAGGGATTTAAAACTATGCTAGTTTGGATGGGTGGGAGAGATGCAGGGATTAAAATCATTAAGTTCTGAGCTGTCATGGTAGGAGGTGGACTAAATGTAATGTGAGGTGTAGTAACATTTTGGTATTGGGTATTAGTTGGAGATAGACCACTAGATTTTACTAGAGGTAGATTGTTTAAAGGTTTCATAGTGTTAGTATCAAAACCTATTGTGGGAGGATTATTGAGAGAGGAAACCATGGCTGTAGTAAAACCTTCAAGTCTTGCTAAGGGCATACCAAAAATATTCCTAGAAGACTATGTATGATGGAGAAGTGGAATATGGATGGCTCAAGTGTTAAGATAATGGTTAAGAGCAATTGGATTACTATCTAATATGTTAGTAAATTCAGGATCTTCCTCAGTATAGAACTAGGGAATACCCTCCCCCATAGACTTAGGAGAGGTAGTAGGACTTGAGGTGTTCTCCATTAATGAGGATGAGGTTATGGATTTGGTTTGCCTTAGAAATTGATTTCACATCAAAACCATGTAGCACCAAATATAAATGAAGAAATGAAATAAAAAAGCAGACAATAGTCTTTTTGACTATCTCATTTTAGTGGAAACAAACACACACAATAAAAAACATACTAAAAATATTTTACTTTTTTAAGAAATTAAATTTAGAGTGTGATAAGGAAAAAGGTAAAAAAGGTTAATAATAAATGGTAATCTAAAGATGATTTTAGATTTTTGTTTAAAGATGGGAACCTCTATATACATGAAGTTATGTTAAGGCATGGTTCCATGTTGGAAGAATGTATGTGGATTGGTATTTGGGCCTACCCCCTCACTTCACATACTACATCAATAAGGGTGTCAAGTGCTTAGCCTTTATACTTATTACCAAAAAAATTATACTCGATTGGTACACCAAGTCAGTTTTCCCCTTGGTGATGAAATCCAATTGGGTCCACATTAGGTAAGAAAATGTTTCAAATGCTTATTTTAAGATTATATGGTTTTGGACGTGTGTGAGAATTTGTGATTACTATGATATATTTATCCACCTAGATTAGTTTATGTGAATTACCTAAGAAAGAAAAGGATGAATGTAATTCTTTCTAAACCTTAAAAGGAAACGTAAGAATTTTTGGATTTTTCTTTTTTGAATGAAAATAAACAATCAAGAAAAGATGCAATTAATGAGCAGTTTCACAATGAAATATATTAATAAAAATGAGACCTTATGGGTCCCACTAGGCATGCTAGAATACCTAAAAGATGCAATTCATTTTTTCCTTTTAATTTGATTATCTACTAAAAACTTAAATACATGCAAGGTTTATGAGGAATACCTAAAGATAAAAATATGGTTTCACACTATTTGAATCTAATGAATGTGGGAACTCCTTTTTGGCTAGGAAGGACTACCTTCACAATAAAGACAACTTGGAAAAGATTGATTAATAATAGAGATGGGTGGACTACCTAATACAAGATCAATTACAAGAAGTGGTACACTCCCTTAGAGGGATGTCAATTTATTATTTATGCAATCAAGTGGATAATAATCATAAACAAAATATATTTGAATTAATACATAATATTTAAGATAGATGGATAAGTTACATAAGATAAATAGATGTAGATGATTAAATTAGGATGAATCTAAGATAGAGTTTTATGACTAAATGGATCAGATTCTAAAACATAATGTAGGTATTGATTCCAATCCTACATAATTGATACCGATTAAGATGAATCAATGTTGATTTTGTTAAAATTATGTAAAGTCATAAATAGAAATCTAAATGATAACTAAGGAATTCTAAAAGAAAATTGAGGATATTTAAGATATTATGATAATTGAATGAGAAAATAATAGACAAAATTAAATAAGAAAATGAAATAGTCAATATAAATAATTTACCTTGAAATAGATACAAGCAAATTATGTCCTTCTACAGGTACAAGCAATCTTCTTGGTTTGTGATGAATATTCTAGACTAGGTATAGCCTACGTTCATCAGTGTGGAGCTAGAGGTCACCTTTAATTCTCTTGAAGAAATATTAACAATGCTTCCAAATTTAAATTTTTTAGGGGCCAAACCAAAGGGTCACCTATGTATATATATCAATGCTAATCTAGGAAAATCAACACTAATCATGGGATAATCATTACCAATTTGCCTTTTTTGGTAAAATTTTTCTTTAATCCATTTTGGCTTGTTCTAACTATAGGGTGATTTGGGATTTAAAATGTGGGTTTGTTAGCAATGGTTTTACTATGAGGGTAAGTTATTTGAGGGTTAAGATTTGATATATTCTATGGATTGTAAATTAGATTTTATTGGTTAATAAGGTAAAATGGTCATTTGTAAAAATATATCACTGAGTACCTAATGGTAAATATTTTAGACTTTAGGATAGTCATATTTAGGATGAAATAATAATTTAAAGGCATAAGACACCAAATAATTCATTTATGACACACTAAATTATAGCGTCTACATTTGGCTTTAGTGGGCTTGTATGGGTGATGACCCTTGGATTAAAAATTTTCAATTCCTCAAAAATTCATGTAATCACATCTTTGGAATAGATGGATAATTCCTTCACCTTTTTTCTTTCCTCTAGAGTACAAACGAGGCCAATGTTGATGTAGTGTGGGTTACACTCATCTCTTAAATTCTCCTTCTTGAATTCAGATTCATTTACTTTAGGATATTTTTGTTATTATGCCTAGGGATCCATATCAAATGTTCTTTTCAAAGAAACCATTCCAAAAGGAAGGTGATTTTATTTTAGCTACATGAGTCCTTCTCCCAATTCCTACTAGAATAGGTAGCTAATCTTCTTATCATCAATGATTTGAAACTCAATTTGTCTTGAGTTAGTCAAAAACTAGATAATCTATTGGTCATGATCAAATAATTGGAAATTTTACACATTATCAAGAATAGATGGACACAATACTCAATTTAAAATCTCTATACCTTAGAGTGGTGCCAATTTGGCATCTAAAGTAGCCAGTGAGTTAGTAGCTTGATTTTATTCTCTAGGAACAACCACTATATTGAAGGCCTTAAAGGACTCAATTAAACCCCAATATCTATGCTTGTACATCTTTAGTTATGATAGATTAAAGTAATATTTATTCTTGACTTGATTGATTACCAGTTTTGAATCTCCATATATCAGTAGTTACTTGACATTATTTTTGAGAGCAAACTATAACCCCAAAATTAGTGCCTCATACTATACATTGTTATTAGTGCAAGGGAACTATAATTTGTATAATTATAGGTATTTTTTACCTTATGGATCCATAAATTTAAAACCTATGTTTGATCCTTGGTTAGACATTATACCATCAAAGTGGAGAGTCCATAAGTTGGAAGGTCCCTCGACTTATGGTTCTTTCACCTCATGCTTTGTGTTAAAGGTATAAATCCTAAGGTTAGGAGATTTATAACTTACATCTTCATTCTTAGTGTTGTATTTAGTGATGAGGTGCTTCATTATTGGTTCCTAATATATTTGAATCTAGTTTGCAATACCACTCTATGGAAACCAAATATGAGAGAAGTATGTTGCTACATACCCATTCAATGTCTTGGACTAATCTCTGTTAAGGAGGAGTTCATATGCTTCTAGGATATCCACTACAAGTATGTCAATAGTAATTTACACACATGGATAAAATTATACTTGGATGCATACATCATTTAGTTCCCTTATTACATGCACCACTACCTTATCTAGCTATGAAACCATCCTCTTTGATGGGCTTGTATTCAACCCAAGATTTTGGCAAATGAAAGTTGGCATCACCATGGATAAATATCTAGAATAAACTAAGAAATTATGAATGTTATTTCTAAATACTCTAATATTCAATAAGAAGGGATGAAATTCTAGTTGATTTTTGTATATAACATTGGTATGAACATCCTTTGTCTTTTCTTCAATTGACTTTCTTGTAATGGACCTCCATAAGAACTCCTTTTTTTTAGTGATCTAAGCTAATTAATGAAGAGTGATGTTGTCTTTAATTTTCTTCATGTATTAAAAATTGTTATATCTTATTTTGATATATTTCTCCTTATTCTGGGGTTATTCATTCCCTTTTGGGGGAGGTGGATTATTATCGGCCCTTAGATTTAGTCCAATAGTGGTGTTATTTTCAGGAGTAAATGTTGTGAAGGGATGTTTTTTCATTAGGTTATAATTTCCATTTTGATACTTATATAAAACATGTATTTCATTATATTTATCCTTGGGTTCATTGTCATCCTCACTTGGGAAAGAAAACTCATGCATTTCAAATACCATGGTGGAACTCTGGTGGGTGGTTCATCAAGTATTGCCTCACCATTTACCTTTGGAAGATCTAAAATTTTGTTTATAATTATGCACATTTAAGTTCATTATGTTGTGATGTATTATGTACTCTACACCAATTGGGGAGAGTTGTTTCTACTAGATTAATTTCTAGTAACTTATTGGGTTGCTATTGTTCTATGTTATTTGCAGACTCATTGAAAGGTTTGTTATATCTTTGAAACCCAGAATTTTGGTTATTATTCTAGATAGTAGTATTATTTATCTTAATCTACATGTTCAAGAAGTCATTTCTCAACTTTTAGACCATTCTTTGTATAAAATCCAATTCTACTTTGGTTGAATCGATACCCTGGGCAATTGCAATATTAAATGGAATTGAGTATCAATTCTATTGATGACTATTCATCTATACCTGACTGTTCATATAACCATAATTCTAATTTGGTGTCTGCTACGTAAGAAGAAGTAGTGCATATAATCGATTCTAGTTGAATTTAAGAACATTTTGATTAACATAAGGTACTTGATTTAGGGTTGAGAAACTAAAATTAATATTGGGGGTGACTTGTACTTAAGGGTTTAGTTTTCTATCAATATTGATAGCTTATTCATATGTTAAGGCCAAAGTGTTGGAAGTGATAGCTCTTTGTAGTAATAATACAATGATTAGATCTAAAGCATTCTTTTACATCTCCAATGCTAAATTCTCATCTAGTCTATATGCTAGACTCATCCAAGTGTACATCTTCTAAAATATTGTGTTAAAAGACCAAATTGGCTCATTAGGTTCCCTCTTCATACTGGTGAAATTTTGATATACTAGGCTAGGACTGGTAACTTATCCAAATTGAGAAAGAAATGTGCTTTGACATGCATTTCAAGAAGTTATGGATTTATCTTACATTTTGAGGTACTAATCATAGTTAGCATCATTTAATGTAAATAGGAAAAGTCTACATACATCATCTTCATCAATAACATTCATTAACCTTAAAGTAGCCTTGAAAGACATGATATGTCCCTATATTATTCTCCCTCTTAAGGGGGATAAAAAAGGTAGATACTTGTCTAAATTTCTTTATAAATTATACACATCCCCTAGGATGACAATAGCTGATCCAACTAGCCAAGGTGGTTGGTCCATAAGATGATTAATGGGCTGGATATTCCTTACAAGAGAAGGCCTTTTGGATTGAGGTACTATAGGAATGACTAGTATAGATTTAGGCCTTTGATGTATTAACAAAGGTGAAACCAAAATACTGGCTTGGGCCCTAAACCTAGTAACTCCCTTGGGTGTCTCCAGTGTAACTCAAACATAGGGTATAACCTTTTACTAGGGAAGGCACACAAGTGGCCCTCCTTCTAGTACCAACTTCCTTCTATTGATGTGGGTCTTGTGAACAGACTCATATTTAATAAGGTAGCCTATAACATTTTAATATATTAATAGAGGTAAACTCCACTCCAAGGCATGAGTTTTAGGTATGGGTTAAATAACCTGAAGGTGGAATAGTAGGTTGAGCATGCAGGTTATTAATTATGCATGCTTGTAGTAAAATGAATACTAATGAATAAATCAAAAGCTAGTGGAGATAGATGGATGGAAACTATTTTAAAGTGGTATATCTCATTCAAATAAACTTTAAAAATAAGGGAAGGGTACATCATAAAATAAGGCTCTATGGTCTTAGGGGTTTGTTTCTTAGTTTGGTTCCTCTATGGATAAGTGTTTCCAGTATTGATTCTTACTACTTGTAGTTATTTCACACTCATAGATAAACATAATTAGGTAGTTTGGGAAGAAATTATATAGGAAAATTAAGGGTCCTAGCTGAAGGTTGTTCCTTTTAGAAAAGATTTTGCACACCCTTACTCAGGAGATTATAGATCAGACCAAAAAAGTATCTAGGGTAGCTATGGCTAATACCTAGAAAACTATACCAAAGGGAAACACTCTTGTACACTCAATAAATTAAGACAATCAACCAATTGCTTAAAATCAATAACATTTACTAACTATTCAATAGCTATAACACATAGAATTAGTATATATTAATGATAAAAAAAGAATTCTTCATAGTTTTTACACACTTAAAATTATTTAATTAAAACAACCAAATGAAATAAACCCCTAATTACATAGACATGTAAGGAAAAGACATCCACATAGTTGCATGACAATTGAAATGATTTATTCCTATATTGATAAAAATCTGACTTATTAAAATAAGGGATTACATATATATATAGACTTGGGGAGGGGTTTCCTCATCCTCCAAATTCATACAAACTCAAAGTTACATCCAATAATTAGAAATTCATTTCTAATTTTAATGTCAAAATTGTATGTATATTTACAGTTAATTATAACTATGTCAAAAAATAAGTTTGTTTGCATAATGCCATGCAACATGTGCATGCTTACAAATTGCCTAGGCTAACTTTTACATTCATATTTCAAGTGTAAGTAAACTATAATTACATATATTAATCATATATGCATGATTACATACAAAATTAGCCTTTAATAACTTAGGCTTATTTACACTCGGTGATTACATGGAAATGCTTGTTATAGGTCACACTAAACTAGTAGTTGGAACTAAACAGGTGGATGGAGTGTTAGCTTTCTTCTTATCTTCCAATTTTTGAAAATAATCAAAACCAACATCATGTTAACTCCTAATGATGTCCATTTTCAAGAGTGATGTTTGATGCACCTTACTTATTTGTTGCATTAGATGTGCATGTTCAACTTTGGTATTCCTAAAGTTAATTCATAATATCTCTACTTCTATGAATTTTTTTCATGAAACATTCAACTCATCTTCAATTTCCTCTAATGTTAATCCTTTTAGATTATACTTAAATCTATCTAAGTCTTATTGGATAAGTTGGTCAAAACTGGATCTACTTATTAGTTTGCCTATAGAGTCCCTTGCCTATGAGAGCTTTAGCTCATCTATAATTTTTTAGATGAGGCTCTCATGTTATATATACTTAGGCATTATTAATTATATTATTTCAACCCATTCCTTTTCTTCTTGTGTCTCGATGACAACCATGTTTAGTGCATTTGAAGCATCCAAGGGTGTCATCAAATTGAGATGGCTATACACCTTATTTATTGTGTAAATAATGAGGAATTGTAGCTTATTCTCATCTTCCTTCAAATAATTAAATAATTTAGCTACTTTAATGATTTAAGGGGATAATTCATCCCTCGTTAAAGCAATGGCCTCAAAAATGTTGTATAGTCTTGAGGTAGCACTTTGGGCATCTATTTCAATTTGTATGGGAACATGGAATATTTATTATTGTTCCTTAACCCATTCTAACTCTTACTCAAGATCCTTCCTTGATAGTTTTGTTCCTTCATGGAGCTCAATTAGAGCACCCTTTTTAATCTCAAAATAGGTTTTGAAATCCTTGATATAGGGGGACTGCCTCAATTTCCTATTTTTCCTATTTAACAAAGTAAACACCTCTTGTCTTTCCTCTAGAATTATCCCCCTTCCAACCTCATCTTTAATTTTTATTTTCTTCACCCTCTAGACCCTCCCTATGGATTTGTCAAAAATGGAACTTACTATGCATAGTTTTATGATTATAATATTTGGCCTTTGAGAAGCCTATGATTCCAAATCAGTTGCCCATTGTGGGATGACCAATTGGGTTGAGTTTATTGGTTAAGTGTCTTGGGCTGTATTCTCAACCAATAAATCCCCTAAATAATTCTTCAAGGATTATTCAATAAATGGGTCAAAAAGGGAAGGACATGTTATCTTAGACTATTCCACACCACCATATTGGGGTAATGTGTGGATTGTATACACTTGTTTCTTCTTTTTAGCCTTTTTTGATGATATTATAGTGGTAGCTTGAGAAACACTAGAAGAAATCATTGACAAGCCTAATAGAGTAGCTGAGACATGTAGTTATAGCCAATGTTCCTCTAACTTTCTTGGATAATTTATTTTTGTCTTTGGGGGTGTTGAGGTAGTGGTTGAGGTAACCATAGTAGAAGTGGGAGGAATGGATGCTAAGGACACAATTAGAGTAAGAACTAATGGGGAAATGGAGATAGTATGGGTAGAGGAACCATCACATACCTTTGAAACAACCAAAGATGGTTGGACACTAGGATTAGAAGAAACAAATTCTACTTTAGGCACCACCAAGGAAGGGGAAACACTAGGATTGAGAGACACAAAATCAAAAGAACCAAGAGATAAAAGGGAAACAAAATATTTGATGAGAGTGGTAGAAATTGTATGGTTTGCAACCTCACCTAATTTGTATCCATGTATTCATGCTTTACCTTTGGTGTCTTATAAGTTTAAAATATGAGATCTTTGTATCTCCTCATCCTCATCTATAGACTCACCTCCTACTAATTGTTTCTCTCATGATGGTCCTTTTGTATATGTTGCCTCAATAGTTGGACTCATTGGAGGGATTTGAGCTCTTAGCCTCCTCTTATAATAAATAATATCCTTTTTAGCTATGGGGAAAACCTCTTGAGTGTGTGTGATTGAGACTTACACAACTTTTAGTCTCTTGGGATAAAGTGGAAAAAGGATGAACATGGCCTTCTAAGTCTAAAGAGTCAACTCATCTTAAGCTCTCCCAAGTGAATTTGAAATATTAGGAGCTTTAGCAAACCCAAGCTCCTATTTCACAATTTTCATCTCCATGGGGAGTGTTTGGGAAGGTTCCCCCTATTCCATTGATGGTTGGGAAGGCCTATTGATCCAAAAATTTGAGGAAGCCCACCCACTTGAGGTTGGGAGCCTAATATGTGTATTCGTAATTGAAATGGAGGGATCCCCTTGGATGATTTTTAAGAGTTCCTCATCAAATCTTATTGTCTATTCTATCTCCAAGATGTGGGCATCACTTTTAGCATTAATAAATAGGAATTCATGGTCATAAGGCTCATGTTGATATGGAGTACCGATGCCTTGAATATTCCTATAAGCTTTACCATGAGGTTCCCAATCTCTATGTGGTAGTGAAGCTAATTAGTAGTAATATTTGTATTTGTCATCCTCCTAAAAGTGCTTGTGATTGATGTAACACATTTTATTAATCATTATATGGGAACCATGAAATAAATTGTTGTAGAATATAATTTCACCCTTATGGGAGAGTTTTTTAGGCTCTCTCATTCCCATCTACAATATTAGAGCAACCTCATGCTATGGGTATCCTATAGTGAGGTTGAACCTCTGGACAAGTCTGACTTCCTCTTGGTAGATGACCTAAATTAATACTTCTACTTGGAAAAGGTATATAAAGGGGGTATGGGATGACTAAAAACACTAAATGGGTGATACACCAAATTGATTGATACTTACATAAGTATTAAATAAACACTAATTTAGCATAAGATAATTCGTACTCACATAACCTCACAAACTAACTAATTTCAATAAGTGTTTCATAAACTAGGATCACCAAACAATACATTAAGCAAAGAGGAATTTCAAAATTCATACCAAGTATCCATTAATGGTGGAAATATTTCTAGTTCAGACCTAAAACAAACTTGAAAACACCTAAAGATAGGCAAGAAAGAAGGACAATGGACATGGAAGAACATTTTTTCACAAGGCCATCATGCACAAGCTTGTTAAACATAATTTAGAGGCAAGAGATAGGTGAAAAATGATCTTTATTGCTTCAAAAGGTCTATCTTACAAATTTTTATAGGGGTTCTCCTTGTCAAAAGATAATATCTTAGAAAAATGGGGGAGAAATGGGAGATATAGAAGAAAAGGGGAGGAGAGAGAGAAGAAGCAAGAAAACAAAATTCAATAAATGAGATACAACCACTTCCATGTAGTCTCAACCACATTTTTGTTAATTATAACTAATCCTTCCTTAACAAATTAACCTTGATTAGCCTAAATAGCCTTCAATCCCTCTCATTAGCTTAGAAATGCATTAGAAGATAGAAACTTGTTAAGGATGATGATGTCATGATCCACTAAGTCTGAAAGTCTCTAAAGACTTTGAAACTTCATTAAACACTCCATTTGCCTCTTTCAACCTCCAAACTCTCCTTCTTTCACTTTTACGCCCCTCTCTACTTGTACTTATAGAAGTTTGTGGTAAATGGTTAGCTGATTTGACATAAAGTGCTTAACTGACCATGGAGGTTATCTCTTAAAGTTTATTTTTGATGTATTATTATATTTTAAACTTGAATTTTCTCCTCCAACCTAAAATAAACTCTGTGATATCTACAATTTTCATAGACTCCATTGATGGAGGTCACAAGCTTGAGCCACTCTCAACCAACTACCCTAAAAACTGCTCCCAAGACCATATAGCACCTTGAATACCACTTATGGACTTATAAAATACCTATAGACAAATCCAACATGCACATGAATAATTAAATTAAGATTTGGAAAACCTTCAATACCTGCAACAATGGTAAATATCACCAATAAACCTATAGTAATGCATAAATATGTCAAAAAACTAGGTTTTTGACCCTTTATCTTAGTTATACACCCATAAAACCCTTTTGAATAGATCTAAGTTCCATATAATGATGTTTTAGGTCCCATTAGGCCTCTTTCATAGTTTTATACCATTTCTTTCTTTGAAGACCTACAAAAAAAGGCATTTTTGAGCCATTTTGGGCCTCTAAAACACCCAAAAGTGCCATATTATTCTATACAATAGGTTTTTTAGGAGATTTAGGGAGAGATATACACATTAAATGTGGTTTATAAATTATTCTAGGTGATTTTATGGACCTAAAAGTCCAAAACCACAAAATTGGTCAAAAATCTCCTTTGCAAACTCAAACAAGATCACCTTCAAGATGATTTTTCATATAATTAAGACACCCATTCCAAAACTTATTTACATTTATATATATTAAATATACCCCTTTAACACCCTTGAAAATATTGGGTTCCCATGCAAATGATATGAAAAGATACGCACGTAAAGATGATTGCCTATAGGGTTTACAAGCATTATGTACATGCTTACACTCTTAAAAATTGTTCATAAAACTTAGGACCTTAACCAATATAAATCCATAATTAATTTAAATTACACAATTTCACTCAAAACATTCTATAATCACTTGTCCTAACTCTTCATGGTATGAAAGAAATGAGCATCTAAAGAAGGGCTAAAATTGGGTGTCTTAAACCTAAAAAGCTCAAATTTATCCAAATGACCAATTTGACCTTCCCAATGATATTATTTTATTAAAAAAATAATAATTACACCTAAAACCTATTATAACACCTTTTCCAATGATCAAAAACCAACTTTGGTTTGTATGCCTTTAAGATTGCCTATGGGAATTTAAGTTTGCCTGTGGGGTTTATATGATGTTTGGAGTGTCAAAACCATTTAATTGTGTTTAATATAATTAAAATAATATTTCCATTCTTTTTAAATACTCCCCAAATATTTTAACCTTCAACCACACCCTAAAACTCCAAAAAGTGTGCCTGCATGAATAGTGACCATTATGAGACATAGGGGGATTGTCTATAAACAGAGGGAACTTTCACTAATAAAATGATCCTCATGATATTATTTATGGATATAATATTTAATTATTACAAATATTACCAAGTTTCAAGTAATTTATATGTTTAATTTGTCCTGTAACCCCTTTTTACCACAATTTACCTTGAGTTGCTTGCATGCTTCCTTCATGCCAAACTTGTCTTTCTCAAAACGTTTGCCTGAAACCCATAAATTTTATAATTTACATAGGAAAATACAGGTTTAAAATATAAAATTATACTTTTATAAGACCTTTCTAAGGCATAAACTTCTTCTTGGCACCCAAAATTGATAAAACTTTATTTGGTCTCCAATGGCTACCTTTTTTACTTCCTAAGGACTATGTAAGAATAGAGGGAAATTTCACTCTTTATATGACCTTTACTATGTAATTTTATTCTTTTTTATGTAATTTATACCATTCTTACTAAATTTTGTTCTTTCACTCGACCTATAGATGCCCCAAAATGACCAATTCTTCCAAGGCATGCTCTAATGTTAACCATGATTTGACATAAGGTTGACTATAATAAAATAGTGAATAGTTACCATTGTCAAAAGACCTAAAAATGATTTTTAATTTGTATATCATGTCATAATTATCCTCTCCACTAAATTTAATGATTAGATCTTGCATATTTTGGCCTGTAGGCCCATTTTGGCAAAAGCTAGTGACATGTGCCTGCTTGGACAAATTTCACAAATGATTTTTTCTTCCCTTAAAATTGGTTTGAGATATAATAATGTGAATTTTATTTTAAATTATCATGTATATTCTCCTTTCATTATCTCACTCTTTTTTACTTTACCTTCAACCTCATTCTACCATGTATGACGTAGGCTCCTTAAGGAAAATCGATAGATGCCTATGTGCTCAATGATGTAGGTGATGGTAATGGTGAGTTGGGTTGATTTTAACATGTTATATTTAGGATAATTAATAATATTTCATTAATATTAAACCTTTATATCATATTTAAACTCTCCTTAATTTCCATGAAAACCTCTTCATCACTCCCTTTTAGAAATAGGATTGAGTTCCATTAGAGCATTGTAGGTGCAACTTTGAGGTCAAATTAACTATGATCATGCCATTTAGAGTCCCTCATTCATGATATTTAGGTACATATATCACCATTATTATCATGAATCAACCTTTTGAGTGTGAATTCTTGTAAATCTATGTCTCCAATCTCCCAAACCACTACTTGGTTGTAGGTGAACTTTTATGATGGTTGAAGGTGTATTTTGAACCTATATGTGTTATAAATATATATTAAAGCTACTCATTAATATATATTCATATAATTATGTGTCTTAATAGTCCTATGTTATGATTATTACCTTATAATCATCAACACCTTATTAAATTAGTCAAAATCCTTCATGCACACTCCAAACAATGATTGGCAGTTATAGGCTTCCTTTTTATGGTTATATATGATCAATACCTCCTACTAATCCCTCCTTGAAAATTTAATGTGTAATTTTCATTTAGATCCCCTTAAAACATGAGTTTCAATTATTCATTTCCCCTTGACTAACCAAATTGGCCCCTTGAGATTTTATAAAGTCTTTCTTATTGGAGGTGATCCTTCTTGAAAAATAATAGGCATGTAGGTGTACCTTTTTAAGGTAAGTACCAAAAATAAATCATGACCTTCATTATTAGGTGTATGACATTATTGGTATAATGTTAGGCTTTAGAAACTTCTCAATTATTCCCCAATCTCATCAAGTCTTGATGTCATGGTAAGACATTATAAGGACTATATCCTTATTAGTTGTAGGTGCATTTTTAGTACCATTTATATGGATTAGCCTATGTGTGACCTCAATCAAGGCCCCCAAAACTTTATTTGATCATGTTCCTTTCTTAAATGCTTGATTAAAACATGGTATGGATACCATATGGATATATCTCTAGATTAATCCTTCAAGGTTGCATTTTATGTTAAATATGACTGTGTTTCCCCTTTTGTTGTAGGTGACCTTACTGAAATGGTGCCAACTCTTAGGCTAAAACACCTATTCTTACCTCCATGATGTCTTTATAGATCCTTGGAGTGTCTCTCAAATGATCAAGGCCACTTTTTATGGTGATAAGTTCTAAGGTTTCAATCCTAGGGTGAAAAACTATTTGGAAACTCAAAATCTTGTAGACATCAATGAAAGGTGATTATAGTGAACAAAAGAAAAAAAAATGGAGGCCTTCAAACACCATATTCCTCTAGTCACCCACCATTTCCTTTTTTGAAGGCTCTTCCCCTATGATATGGATACAAGATATATGCATTTCTACTTATCAAAAACCTATGCAACATTTTTATTTGGCATCAACAATAGGACCTAGGACTTGTTTTATTGTTTTAGGGAACTTGTCCCTAAACACAATCTCTTCAATCTTGAGCATGGTTTCTTGAACCTGGTATATTCTCAAATGGTATGTTATCTTTCAACCTTAATTCAAATATGTTCCAACCCCCTATATGTGACCAAAAACACTTCACCCTTCCATTCCACACATAAGGCTAACAAAGGTCTCTTAAGGCTTGTAGCCCTTTTTCTAATGTTTGCCTTGTATAGAAAAATTACAAGTGAGCAAGAGAAAATAAGGGTATATTCAGATACCCAATATTTATTTACACCTCCTATCAACTTTCATGGTTATATTCTACCCTTAGACCATACTTCCTTCATTAGTCTCCCCTTAATTAGGCCTAATTAGCCCTTAAGCACACCTTAGGTCGTTAAAACTCTTGGAATTAACAAAACCTTAGTTTAGGGCTTTTCCTTCTCCTGCACAGCCTGAGAGCATACAAAATTCATTTCCTTGAGTTTGGAAAATATTAAAGGGACCAAATAACTACCAATTGGTCTATTTTTACATTATTTAACTAGTCCAATATGTTAAACACCCCATTTCTACTCACTTCATGCTTTAAAACACCAAAACTCAATCCACTATGTGTATCCATTTGATTATGCAAGCCAGAAGGATTTCCTTGTTTTTATGGAACCTCACAAAGGTTTATGACCTTACATAGGTCCTTTCAACTATTATACCACTCTGCCAAAGCTCAAGGACCCTTTTCTAACTTATTAGAGCTTCTCTCATGCTTTTTTTGAGACCCTATTTTATATTGGGGGGTTAAAATGAGTTCTAAGCCTCACCTAGCTCTCTTTTTGGTTCCATTGGATAAGTATAAATGGGGTAGATCTGGGATATTTGGAAAAAATCATAAAAATGTCACCAATGTCTCAAATAAAAAGTGTCATCTTGTTGTCCTATTTTTGCTTTGATGATGGTTCTTGAGTTCTAGGGGTGAACAAGGGAAACTAAGAGGTTTATTTAGATCACACATGCACCAAACTATACTCAAAATTTAAGGTCCTAAATCTCAAGCAAATTAATATTTTCAGCCCCTTCACTTCTAGCACTCTAGGCCTCTCTTAGCTCTCTAGGCCTAGAAAACTAAAAAATGTATTTTTTTATCTTTTACATGTATGAAAACTCTTGGGGAATGTTTTATTCACCTTGGGTAAGATACCATTATGTCCCATGCCAAATTTAATACCTTGAAACCTTGTCCTAGATTTGCATATTTTCATCATTTTTTGTCATCATGGATGTAGCTTACCTCACTATTGACTATAGCCTTCTTTGACTACTGTAGGTGAGTGTTTTACTTCTTGGAACTTGTGTCTATCATCCTAGGGACCTTTTGAGGTCTTATAACTAACTTAATTGGTATTTATTTGTGCTTGAAGGCATAGTTCTACCAAATTTCTATATATGAGCTTATAAGTCACCTACAGTGAGGTTATAGGTGACTTTTCTTGGGGTAGTTACACACCTATAGGCAACAGTATAGGTCAATACCTTACTTCACAAACTTATTTTATGCTCCTTGAATCATATATGTGCCTTCTCAACTCAATAGGACCATTTCAAATGTGGACACATGCCTTACATTGATATCTTGGGGTGTGAATTTCTTTTGAGGTTTAAAACTTGTAGACAACACTAACAAACTTCAGTAAACAAAAGTCAACATTGGAGGTTCTCAAACACTTCTTTCTCTTAGTTACACACCCTATTCCTTTTGGAAATGTTCTACCTTCATGTGAGGGATACAAGATGAGTGCACTTGGGTTCACTAAAACTCTTTTCAGCATTGTTCTATGGCATCAACAAAAGGTACCCATGCCTATATTTTTGTGTTTTAGGGAAATTGCCCCTAACACAGTCATTCAACTTTGAAGATGAAATCTTAACTTTTCCAACTAGTCCAATGATTTGATCATGACTAATAATGTATCCCTAACCTCCATAATCTTTAAGATAACCTTAAAAAATATTAAACACCTCTATGACCATGCTTCAAGTCCTTGTCTAAGGTTATAGGTGCATACACAGTAGGTTACAAGGTAGTGATGGTGGTATATATATTATGAATATAATCTAACCTTATAATAGACCTTCAATTCATATCTAAAGACCTAAAATTGATTTTTCCCACCATCAATATCTTAAAACAAGCTTCAATACTTCCAAATCAATGTTCTCAGCTCTTTGAAGGTGTTGATCTAGATGTAGGTAGGACAATGAATGAAGACATGAACTTATGCATAGTGAATGGCCATTCAGAAAGATTTATACTCCCTCCACATTTTAAATTGGAATCCATAACATTTTAAGGCTTAAGACAATATCAATTTTTATATAGGTGAAAATCAATTCCTTTATTGGTTTTCAAAATAGTTGTACTTAGTAAGAAGAGATAATTTAGCCAAAACCTCCAAAGGGAATAATTCCTTTATTTTATTTTTTAAACCATGTATATCTATGGAGATTTATTAGGACACTTCATAGGTTAAAACATATCATTATATTTATTTTGAATCCACTATAGGAAAGAAAAACCTCAATAGTTGATAAACCTGCCTGCAACACCATTGAAGCTCTGACTAGCAACTTGACTATTTGGCCTATCAAGGTCTAAATGAGATACTTAAGATTCATGAGAAATAAAAATTATTTAATATGATGTGTAATAAGGAATATGATGTAAATTATCCCTCAAACATAGGTTCTGCTCTAAAACTGATTAAATGGCCATTTCATAAGGATAAGAAGGAAAATAGTTTTTATGTCATAAGTACCTTCCTAGATGGATTTAATTGATGAAAAAAATTGTAATATGTCCTATTTTAATCTTAAATGACTCTTATAAAACCATTATTTCTCATTTAATTATAAAGAGAAGAAACAAGGGAAAACCTGGACCCTATTTGGATGAGTAGGCCATCTAGACACCCTTAAACTATTAGTAATTTTTCATAAAGATGGGGAGATGAACCAAATCATCAATGCCATAAAAGTTTTTCCATTATCTTCCATATCAATTCCTAATTTTTTTTGTCCCAACTCTCTCTCTCTCTCTCTCCTCTCTCTCTCTCTCTCTCTCTCTCTCTCTCTCTCTCTCTCTCTCTCTCCTCTCTCTCTCTCTCTCTCTCTCTCTCTCTCTCTCTCTCTCTCTCTCTCTCTCTCTCTCTCTCTCTCTCATACCGAGTGATAACCTAAGGCTCTCTTAGAGCTGTCCCAAATTGCCCAAAATGGTTTTTACTTAACATGAAGAACCATAAATTTTCCTATGAAATATAACACTTGTTAAAGATTTTTTAGGTTATAAATTACCTTTCCTTACTTTTGGAAACCTCATAAAATACCTAAACCTTCCTTAATGGTAGAAAACTTATTTCATGCTTAATTTGCAGCCAATAGGTTTTCCTTACCTCTATTATTTCTTATGATAAAATATAATTATAGAGGCCTATAATTGGATATAAACGACACAATTAATTATTTTATATGACATATAATCCCATTCATCAATCAAAATCTTCAAAAACTTGTTCTACCAATGCTCCAAAATGCATCCTTTTGCTCCCAAACTCCTCTCCTCCACTCCAAATGAATTCAAATGACCTTGAACATGTCTAAAATGGTAAAACATGCCATAATACGTGGGAGGAATTCAAAACCAATTTTAATTCCTCAAAAAGTTACATTTTCAGTTGAAAATTCTATTTTGAGGACCCTTAAGTCATCTAATGTACTTTTGGGGTTCCTTTGGGCATAATCACTTCTCTAGGCCTCATTTTTGACTCATTAGAATATTTGAGACTTTTTACAAACCTCATTCATTCCCCTAAATTATATAACACCATGTAATCCTACTAGATCCTCCATTTGTAGTTCTAGACCTATTTCTAGGCCTTTTCTTCAAAATCGCCAAATTTACTTTAAAGCTTGATTAAAGTGTTTCAAAAGCTTGAAAATTACATGTGATAGGGTCATGAGGTCTATCTTATCCTTCCAAAATTGGATCACTCACTCAACTAGAACTCTATTCAGCTTCTCACACCACACCAGGACCTCCTAGAATACTATACTACATCATCAATTCAGGACCATAAAGGTACTAGTCATGGGGGTATAAGGTTACTAAAGGGTTCAAGAGAGTAGCTTGATCCATCCAAGAAAAAGTTTCATATGTAGGCCAATTTTGACCAACCTATCTAGTAACCTCATGGTATTGCATGCCTATTATGTAACAGATTAGTTTCCTTGTCTAATCCATTGGTCATATGGGGTCACAAGTCTTTCCTTTCTAGCTGATATGAATCTGATACAAGGTTATCCCTTTCCAAAAAAATCCTCTTGAAGCAACAAGGAAAACAAGAAACAAAACCAACACTATTCCCAAGGCACTTAGGGAAGGGAAACACATAATTTAAAAGGATGTGCATAAGGCATTTAGGGAAGCGAAACACAAAATCTTCTATATACAACTAACGTAAAGATTTACCCTCTTCCTAGATCAAAAGGAAAGGTTCTTGGATCACTCTTTTCATGAAGAAGAACATGATGATAGACACTCTGCTTGTGAAACACTATGCTTGTTGAATAATGCCTCTCATGAGGTTCAACTAGAACAAACATGTCCCCAATGTATAATTACTCTTGAGATGACCCAAACTTGATCCCATGATGATGTTCAATGTGAACAATGTCTTGGGAGAAGGTCTCAATCTGATTTGGCAAAGTGACTATTATCTCTCCACTCGGTGTCTCTTTGAAGCTAAGAGATCATTCCAACATATTTATGACTACAACCTTGGACCTCAAGATCTCATTAGGATCATACTTTGTCTTTTCATCCATTTTATACATTTCTTGTATTGGGAGTGAAGGTTGGGTGTCTAAGTTTTCACATAAGGATTCTAGACCATCTCAAGAAGTAGCTTCCTCTTGGTCACTTGGGACAATGCCAACCTTAACACCATCCTTTTTCTTCTCACCTTGAAATAAAACACATGGAATCTCACCAACCCATATAAAGTTGAAAATGGAATATTCTTTTGGTTCCTGATCTAACCACTCTCCTTCATTCTTAAAGACATTGGTACTACCTTTAATGGACAAATCATCTTGAGACTAGTTAGCCTATATAACCTAATCTTCAAGTTCATTTTCATTTTCTAGAAGATTTATAGGTTGGTTTAGAACCTATACCTAGTCCATGAAGTCAAGGTATAGTTTTTTTTCATACCTCATTTTGATCTTCTTGATCCTCTTGATCAACCCTAACATCAGATTTGATTTCAAACTCCAAAGGAAGGCGACTTGACTTGTCTTCTTCACCCACCTCACTTAGGAGGTCATATTGTTATTTAACTAAGGCTACAAGATATTGATTATCTTCTTCATGAAAATTTATTATAAACTGATCAACTTTGTCTTCCATATATAATGGGAGTTCACTTGACCAAGTGAAAAGTAGCTCATCTTGCCTATCTAGCTCCAAACCTAATTTTTACTTGCTTTAATGAAGTGGGCTACCTATCAATATTTCTTCCTCATATACACTTGCCTAATATTCTAAAGAATCACTTGAGACTACAATCTCTTCCTCTATCCTTTGTAAAATAGGTTCTTTCTCCAAGAGGGAGATAGTGGGAGGGTGAAGAAGTTCACCTTGCTTGCAGCTTAAGAGAGTGTTCTACCAACTAGGTACCTTGAGTGGTCTCTTTGGTGGATCTTGAGGGAGGGAGAGAGAGTTTTAGAAATCTTGTAGGGAAATATAATTGAGTTGAGCTAACACCTCTTTATTATTTTATTCAACCATTAAATGCTCCTTCTCTTGAATTTGTTCCTGGACCACCATAACTGACACCCATTTCTTCTTCTATATGCCCTTCTTAACTTATTTACATGATGTAAATGTGTAGGGAATAGACACCTTTTCTTCTTATTTAATAGGTATAAGAGAGAGTGATTTCATAAGAGAGGGCATGACATAATTAGGGTCCAAGGTGTAGGAGGGTGTCCAAGTTGAGATGGTTTCAAATTATTGAATGGGAATGGGTGTAGGGGTAGGAGAAGGCAAATTGATTGGTTTGGGTTTGACATATTCATCCTTCCAATGAGTCAACATCTCCTCTATCGAGAGTATCCATTCCTTTACTTGGTTATTCTCAAAGTCTAGATAATCCCCCTCTTCAATAGCTACCCACACACTCCAAACAAATTTCAAGAATTCACTTGTCTTATTCATGGCATGGATGGGGAATTCTTTGTCAAGGGCTACCTTTGCATTCACATTCATGATTGATCTCCCATAATCTAGAATGATTTTCTTGACTCTTGACAAAGATGATATTTGATAAGTTTTATTAATGGTATTATTTTGGTCATGAGCAGGGGTGGGAGAGAAGTAAGATACATGGTAGGGTTGATACATTGTTTAAGGGCCACTAGGGGAGAACACATAAACATTATTAGCTTGATAAGTGTGATTCTAAGGTAGAGAATGAGCATAATTATTAAAATATGGTTGATTATACATTACAAATAATGATGATTAGGTTTTTGGGCTGCTTATACCAGTTGATAAATACTTGGAGTCACTACTGGTATTTACATGCATGCCTCCAAAGGTTGATTAGATTAAGATAACACCAAAACTCTTCACTCAGTGAAAAATGTAGTCCCATCAGATGTGCCAAAATATACTGTAGCATATAATTACACCCTTGAGGGATATTTTTGTAGGCTCTCTTACTCCCAGCTACAATATTGAAGCTATGGGTATCCTATAATGAGGTTGAACCTCTAGAGAAGGATGGCTTCCTCTTGGTAGATCACCTAAACTAATGCTTATACTTAGTAAAGGGATAAAAATGGGGTATAGGATGAAAAAAAACACTAAAAATGTGATACACCAAATTTATTGACACTCAAAAAACCATGAAATAAACACTAATTCAACATAAGATAATTCTTGCTCACACAACCTCACTAACTAGCTAATTTGCATAAGTGTTTCATAAACTAGGCTCACCAAACAATACATGAATCAAAGAGAAATTTCAAAATTCATACCAATCATCCATTAATGGTAGAAATATCTCAATTTAAAACCTAAAACAAACTTGAAAACACCTAAAAATAGGCAAGAAAGGAGGATAACAGACATGGAAGAACACTTTTTCACAAGGCCATCATGCACAAGATTGCTAAACATAATTTAGAGGCAAGAGATAGGTGAAAAATTATCTTTATTAATTCAAAAAGTCTTTCTTAAAATTTTTGATAAGGTTTCTCCTTGTAAAATGATAATATCTTGGAAAAAAAAGGGGAGAAATGGGAGATATAGGAGAAAAGGGGTAGAGAGAGAGAAGAGGCAAGCAAATATAATTCAATAAATGAGACACAACCACTTCCATGGAGTCTCAACCACATTTGAGTTAATTATAACTAATCCTTCCTTAATAAACTAACATCCATTATCCCAAATAGCCTTCAATCCCTCTCATTGGCTTAGAAACACACTAAAAGATAGAAACTTTTTAAGGATGATGATGTCATGATCCACTAAGAAGGAAAAGTCTCCAAATACTTTAAAACTTCATTGAATTCTCTAGCTTCCTATTTCAACCTCCAAACTCTCCTCCTTGGACTTCTACACCCCCTCCACTTTCACTTCTAGAAGCTTGTGGAAAATGGCTAGTTGACTTGGCATAAAGTGCTTAACTGACCATGGAGGTTATCTCTTAAAGTTGATTTTTGATGTCTTCTTCTATTTTAAACTTGAATTTTCTCCTTCAACCTGCAATAAACTCCATTAGACCTGCAATTTTTATATACTCCATTGATGGAGGTCACAAGCTTGAGCCACCCTCAACTAGTTACCTTGAAAATTGCTCCCAAGACCATTTGGCACCCTAAAGACCACTTATAGACCTATAGAATACCTCTATACAAATCCAACATTCATATGAGGAATGAAATGAATATTTGGAAAACCTTGAATACCTGTAACAATGGTAGAAATCACCATTAAACTTACAACAATGCACAAATATGTCACAAAATTGGGTTTTTTGACCCTTTAGCTTAGCTAGACACCCCTAAAACCCTTATGAAGAGCTAAAAGTGTCATATAATGATGTTTTAGGTCCCATTATGCCTATTCATGGCTTTAGACAATTTCTCTCTTTGAAGACCTACAAAAATAGACATTTTTGAGCCATTTTTGGCCTCCAAGGCACCCAAACATGCCATATTATTTTTTAAAATAGGTTTTTCAGGAGATGGATGGAGTCATATACACATTACATGTGGTTTCCAAGTGATTATAGGCCATATTATGGACCTATGAGTCCAAAAACACAAAATTGATCAAAAAGCTCTTTTGGAAGCTCAAATTAGCTCACCTTCAAGATGATTATTCATATAATTAATACACCCATTCCACCACTTATTTTCATGTATATATATTACATATACCCCTTCAACACCCTTGAAAATATTGGTATCCCATGTGGATGATATGAAAAGATACGTACATAAGATGATTGCCTATAGGGTTTACAAGCATTCTGGACATGCTTACACTCTTAATGATTATTCATAACACTTAATAACTTAACCAAAATCAATCCATAATTAATATTAATTACATATGGGTACTCAAAACTTACTATAATCACTTGGCCCAGCTCTTTATGGTATGAAAATTACAAGCATTTGAAGAAGGGTTAAAACTAGGAGTCTTAAGCCTGAAAAGCTCAAATTTATCCAAAAGACCAATTTTACCTTCCCACTAATATTATTTGATTTAAAAAATCCTTATGATACCTAAAACCTCTCATAACACATTTTCCAATGATCAAAAACCAACATTGGTTTTTATGCCTTTGAGACTGTCTATGGGGATTTAAGCTTGTCTATGGGGTTTACATGAAGTTTAGAGTGTGAAAACTATTTAAATGTGTTTAATAGGATAAAAAAACATATTTAAAATATTTTTAAACACTCCCCCAAGCTTGAAACCTTCAACCACAACCTAAAACTCCAAAAAGTGTCCCTACATGAATAGTGACCATTATGAGACTTAGGGGGACTATGTATAAATAGTGGGAACTTTCACTAATAGCATGACACTCATGAGATTATTTATGGATATAATAGGTAATTAATACCAATAATACAAATTTTAAATTAATTTAGATGCGTATTTTGTCTTGTAGACACTTTTTACCATAATTTACCTTGAGTTGCATGCATGCTTTTTTCATGCCAAAACTTGTCTTTCTTCAAACTTTTTCATGAAAAACCTAAATGTGATAATTTATATAGGAAAATATATGTTTAAAACATCATAATATATATTTTTAAGACCTCTCCAAATCATAAACTACTTATTTGCACCCAAAATTGATAAAGCATCATTTGGTCTCCAATGGTTGCCTTATTGACTGCCTGTGGACTGTGTAAGAACAATGGGAACTTTCACTCTTGATAGGAAATTTATTATTAAATGGGATGATTTTTTAGGATATTTATACCATTTAGACCAATTTTTTACTTTGACTCGACCTATAGATGCCCTAAAATTACCAATTCCTCCAAGCCATGCTCTAATGTTAACCATGATTTGACATAGGGTTGATTGTACTAAAATAATGAATAGTTCTCATTATTAAGTAACATTAACATGATTTTTAATGGGTATATTAGGTCATAATTATCCTCTCCACCAAATTTCATTATTAAGGCCTACATATTTTGGCTTTTAGGCCCATTTTGGCCAAAAGTTAGTGACATGTGCCTGCTTGGACAAATTTCACAAATGAGTTTTTATTCCATTTGACTTGGTTTGAGCTATAATAAGGTGAATTTTCTTTGAAATTATCATGTATATTATCCTTTCATTACCTCACTCTTCATTTCTTTTCCTTTAACCTCATTCCACCATGTATGACTTAGGATCCTTAAGAAAATCCATGGATGCCTATGTGCTTAGTGATGTAGGTGATGATAATGGTGAGTTGGGTTGATTGTAACATGTTATATTTAGACTCATTACTAATATTAAATTACTATTAAACCTTTATATCATCTTTAAAATCTCCTTTATTTCCATGAAAACTTCTTTATCACTCCCTTTTGGAAATATGACTGAGTTTCATTAGAGGGTTGTAGGTGTAACTTTGAAGTCAACATGATTGTGTTCATGCCCTTGAGATTCCCTCCTCCATGACATTTAGGTATATATATCACCATAATTATCATGAAACAACCTCTTGAGTATTAATTCCTTAATAACTTTGTCTCCAATCTCCCAAACCACTACTTGGCTATAGACGAACTTTTATGATGGCTGAAGGTGTATTTTGAGCTTGTATATGCTATAAGTCTCCATTAGAGATACTCCTTGATATATATTCCTAGCAGTAGGTGTCTTAAAATTCCTATTATATGATTATTACCTTATAAGCATCAACACCTTATTAAATTATTCAAAACCCTTCATACACAATATAAGCAATGACTAGTAGTTGTAGACTTCCCTTTTGATGGTTGTAGGTGATCACTAAATCCTACTAATCCCTCCTTGAAACTTGAATTTTTCCTTTTACTTTAGATCTCCTTGAAACTTGAGTGTAAATGATTGACTACCCCTTGACTAATCAAACTATACCCTTGAGATTTTATAAAGTCTTTCTTATTGTAGGTGATCCTTCTTGAAAAAGCATAGGCCTATAGGTGTACCTTTCTGAGGTAAGTACCAAAAAGCAATCATGACCTTCACTATTAGGTATATGACATGATTGGTAGCATTTTAGGGTTTATAAACTTCTCAATGATTCCCCAATCTCATCAATTCTTGATGTCATGCCAAGACATTATTAGGATTTTATCCTTATCAGCTACAGGTGCATTTTTAGTACCATTTGTATGGATTAACCCATGTGTGACCTCAATCAAGGCCCCCAAAACTTGATTTGATCATGTTCCTTTATTAAATTCTTGAGTAAAACATGGTATGGAGACAATATGGAGATATCTCTTGATTAATCCTTCAAGGTTGTATTTTATGTAAAATATTATTGTGTTTCCCCTTTTTTTGTAGGTGACCTTATTGGAATGGTGCCAACTCTTAGGCCAAAACACCTATTCTTACCTCCATGATGACTTTTTAGATCCTTGGAGTGTCTCTTAACTCATCAAGGCCACTTGTCATGGTGATATGTTCTTAATTTTAAATTCTAGGGTGATAAACTATTTGGAAACTCAAAATCTTGTAGACATCACTTAAAGGTTGCAGTGAACAAAAGTCAAAAATGGAGGCCTTCAAACACCATGTTCCTCTAGTCACCCACCCATTCCTTTTTTCAAGGATCTTCCCCTATGATAGGGATACAAGGTAATTGCATTTATACTGATCAAAAATCTATGCAACATTATTATTTAGCATCAACAATAGGGCCTGGGACCTCTGTATTGGTGTTTTAGGGAACTTGTCCTGAAACACAATCTCTTCAATCTTGAGCATGGTTTCTTGAACCTGGTATATTCTCCTATGATAGATGCTTTGTGAACCTCAATTCACATCTATTCCAAACCTTAGATGTACCCAAACACACTTCACCCCTCTATTCCACACATAAGGCTAACAAAGGTCTCTTAAGGCTTATAACCATTTTTTTATTTTTGCTTTGTATATAAAAAGTACAAGTGATCAAGAGAAAATAAGAGTATATTCATATACCCTCTATTGAGTTACACCTTCATATCAAGTTGCATGTCTATATTCCACCCTTAGACCACACTTCCTTTATTAGGCTCCCCTTAATTAGGCCTCATTAGCCCTTAAGCACACCCTAGGTCTAGAAACGATACCGTATGGCATCTAATCAACCCAAAACCTATTGAATAACTTAGGGTACCTTGAAATACATAATATTACAAAATTTTGAAAATTTAAAGGATTAAAACTCTTGTAATCAACAAAACCCTTGTTTAGGGCTTCTCCTTCTCTTACACAGGCTGAGAACATACAAAATTCATTTCCTTGAGTTTGGAAAATATTAAAGGGAAAAAATCACCACCAAATTTATATTTTTACATTATTTAATGATTTAAATAGGTTAGACACCCCATTTTTACTCATTTCATGCTTCAAAACACCAAAACTTAGTCCACTATGTGTATCTATTTGATTGTGCAAGCCAGAGGGATCTCCCAATTATAATTTACTTATTTGTATGGAACCTCAAAAAAATTTAGGACCTTACATAGGCCTTTTCAACTATTATACCACTTTACCAAAGCTCAAGGACCCTTGTCTAACCTATTAGAGCTTCTCTCATGCTATTTTTGAGATCCTATTTTAAATTGGGGAGGTTAGAATGAGTTTTAGGCCTCACCTATCTCTCTTTTTGGATAAATTGGATAGGTATAAATGGGTAAAAATTGGGAGAGTTGGAGAAAATAAGAAAAACATCACCAAACTCTCAAACAAAAAATAACAAAAAAGTGCCAACTTGCTACCCTATTTTTTATTTGATGATGGTTCGTGAATTATAGGGGTGAACTAGGGAAACTGAGAGAGGTTTATGTATCTAACCCATGCCCCCAAATATCATATAAATTTAAGGTTATAAATCTCAATTAAATTACTATTTTTATTCCCTTCTCTTCTGGCACTCTAAGCTTCTCTTAGCTCTCTAGGCCTAGAAAACTAAAAACAAATTTTTTATCCTTTACATGTATGAAAACTCTTGGGACATGTTTGATTCACCTTAGGGAAGATACCATGATGTCCCATGCCAAATTTTGGGTCTTGAAACCTAGGCCTAGAGTTTCATATTTTCATCATTTTTTGTCACCATGGATGTATTTTGCTTCACTGTTGACTGTAGCCTTCTTTAACTATTGTAGGTGAGTATTTTGCTTCTTGCAACTTGTGTATATCATCCTAGGAACCCTATGAGGTCTTAGAACCAACTCAATTGGTAGTTATTTATTCTTAAATGCATATTTCTACCAAATTTTTCTACATGAGGTTATGAGTCACCTACAGTCAAGTTGTAGGTGACTTTTTTTGGGGTGGTTACACACTTGTAAGTAGCAGTATTGGTCAAGACCTTGATACACAAACTTAATTGATGCTCCTTGAATCATATATGTACCTTCTCAACTAAATAGGACCATTTAAAACATGTAAATATGCCTTACATTTCTATCTTGGGGTGTGAAGTTCTTTTGTGGTTTAAAACTTGTAGACAACACTAACAAACTTCAGTGAACAAAAGACAACATTGGAGGTTCTCAAACACTTATTTCTCTTAGTTACACACCCTCTTCATTTTGTAAATGTTATACTCCCATGTGAGGGATACAAGATGAGTGTAATTAGGTTCACCAAAGCTCTTTGAAACATCATTCCATGGCATCAACAAAAGGTGAGCAGTCCTCTATTTTTGTGTTTTAGAGAAATTGCCCCTAACACAGTCATTCAACTTTGAAGATGACCTCTTAACTATACCAACTAATACAATGATTTTCACATGACTGTTAAACTATCCCTGACCTCCACAATCTTCAAGGGAATCTCAAAACATATTAAACACCTCTATGACCATGCTTTAATTCCTTGTCTAAGGTTATAGGTATATATAAAGTAGGTTACAGGGTAATGAAGGTGGCATATATACTATGCATAGAATGTGATCTTATACTAAACCTTTAAGGCATCTCCAAAGACCTTAAATTGATGTTTCCCACCATGAATATCTTAAAACAAGCTTCAATGTTTCCAAATCAATGTTCTCAGCTCCTTGAAGGTATTGATGTAGCTGTAGGTAGGATAGTAAATGAAGACATGAACTTATGCATAGTGAATGGTCATTCAACAAGATTTATACTCCATCCAAATTTTCAAATGAAATCCACAACATTTTAAGGATTAATACAAGATCAATTTTCCTATAGGTGAAAACTAATTCCTTTATTAGTTTTCAAAATGGTTGTACTTAGTAAGAAGAGATATTTAAGCCAAAACCTCTAAAGGGAGTAATCCCTTTATTTCCTTGTTAAACCATGGATATAGATGGAAATTGATCAAGAAATTTTAGAGGTGAAAACATCACATTCTATTTAGTTTGAATCCACTATAGAAAATATAAACTTATGTAGTTGATAAACCTACGTATAACTCTATTGGATTTCCAACTAACAGCTTGATTGTTTGGCCTATCAAGGTCTAAATGAGATACTAAGGATTGATGATTAATACCACTTGTTTAAGATTATGTGGCATAAGGAGGAGGAGGTACATTATCCCTCAAACACATGTTCTACTCTAAAATTGATTAAATGGCCATTTCATAAGGACAAGAAGGAAAATAGGTTGTATGCCATAAGTACCTTCTTGAAAGGATTTAGATGATGAAAAAAATTAATAGGTATTATTTTACCTTTAAATGACTCCTATAAAACCATTCTTTCTCATTTAATTTTTATGTAAAGATACAAGGGAAAACTTGAACCTTGTTTGGATGAGTAGGCCATCTAGACATCCCTAAACTATTAGCGATTGTTAATAAATATGGGGAGATGAAATAGATCACCAATGCCACAAATTGGAATTAAATTAGGTTCCATATCAATTCCCAAAATATTATATCCCAACTCTCTCTCTCTCTCTCCTAATCGTACTGAGTGAAAACCTGAGGCTCTCCTAGAGTTATCCCAAACTACCCAAAATGGTTTTTCCTTAGCATAAAGAACCAAAAATCTTCCTATGTAATATAAAACTAGGAAAGATTTTTTAGGCTATAAATGAGATTTTATTTCTTTTATAAGCCTTATTAAATACCTAGACCTCCATTAATGGTAGAAAACTTGTTTCATGCCTAGTTTGTAGCTAATAGGTTTTCCTTACCTCTATTGGTTCTTATGCTAGAATATTATTTTAGAGGCCTATAAGGGGATATAAAGGACACAATTAATGACCTAATATGACATATAATCCCCTACATCAATCAAAATCTTCAAAAACATGTTCTGTCAAAGCTCAAAAATGCATCTTTTTGCTCCCAAACTCCTCTCCTCCACTCCAGATGACTTTAAATGACCTTGAACATGTATAAAAGGGTAAAATACACCATAAGGAGGTGTTAGGAAGTCAAAAAAAAAATTAATTCCTTAAAAAGTTACTTTTTTGCTTTAAAATTCTATTTTGAGGACCCTTACGTCATCTAATGCACTTTTGGGGTTCTTTTGGGCATAATAAATTCTCTAGGCCTCATTTTTTACTCATTATAATATATGAGACTTTATACAAACCTCCTTCATGCCCCTGAATGCTTGAACACTATAGAAACCTATTAGATCCTTCACTTTTAGTTCTAGACCTATTTCTAGGCCTTTTCTTCAAAATCACTCAACCAAAACTCTGCTCAACTTCTCACACCACACCAGGACCTCTTAGAATATTGCACTACATCATCAATTCAAGACCATATAGGGACTAGTCATGGGGGTAACAAGTAAAAGTTTCATATGTAGGAAAATTTTGGCCAACATGCACTCTTATTATTCTTTTTCAAATATTCATCAATTCCCTACCATAGCTAGTAAGTTATCTCTTGTTCTACTAGTTTATCTAGTACATGCTTGGGGTAATGTAAGGGTGAAACCTTATGGACATTAACCATAATTATAGTGTAGTCAGGATACAACTAGTAGTCGCATCTAGGAATCAATGTGTCAACTATGCTTTTGGAGACCCTAGGAAAGTACTCCTCATGAATGGATATCCAAACTTGAGGGTATACATCCTTTACATTTTGTGTCATATTTCAAGTATACACACATATATATGCATGAAATAATATGAGTCAAATACATAATTATTTATGAATTATGGAGCTGGGATCTAGAGTGACCTAATATGTATATATATTTTGCTCATCATAGCATATAGGAGGTATTACCTCATATAAAAGTGGCCTCCCAGAGGCCTCTTATCTTTGTCTAGCACTTGTTCCTATAGCTTAACACTGATTACCTCTCCCAAGGCAAATGTTAGATCTGAGCTTATTAGTAAATCTAGTATTGGAACCCTTTCAAAGTGAAGGAAGTCAATGCTAGAGTAGCCATATAACTAGTTCAAGAGTTTCATACCAATATGAATTCCCATATATAACTTGGTCATGGGAACCAGCTACTTATCCTTCAAGGTGATGACCCCTCAAGAATGATCCATTTGTAAAATGTTTAGTCAATTGAGTTATCATTTTTCCATGTAACCACTTTGTGTAAATAATACATATCATCCATGATAGGTATGGATAAATACCTCTGGAATGTGTCTCTTGAGATGTAGGTTACTATGGTTTTCTACTTTGGGTGATGTAGGAAAGTGCCTCCAATCACCTTGTCTACAAATAAAAGGTATCATAGTAGGTATATGCATGGTATAACCTCAAGATTTGTTGATAAAAAATGTAATACCTATAACTTGAGAGGGATAATGTTTGCAACCAATTTTCTATGTAGGTTTCAAGTTTTCCTCACAAGTGTGTGCATCTACCTGATGAATTATGTCCCATATTGTCAAGTAATTAGGATATTCATCCTTGAATAATGTTAGATCAAATATGGTGTCTTTATATTTGGTTGAATAATTAATAGAGACTATAGATGGTGAAAAAGTTACTCTTAATGTCTTGGAAGAAGACTTCATAGTTAGTTCATTGATTTGATAGAGTTTTGGTTCTTCAATTTAGTGGTTCAGCTCTTCTGGATGCACTTCACATACAAAATGTAGGTAGTTAGGTCTTGTTTTCAAGGAGGCAAGTGAAATGAATAAATCTTCTAAATAAAATTTTTGAAGACATCTGGTGGGCATTTTTACTGAAATACAAAAGTTTCAAAGAGCTATTCCCAAAAAAATTTGTCATGCATTTATTCCAAAAATGTAAATACTAAATATCAAAAAGTTTTGAACATTTTTGCTAAATAATTTTGTCAAAGAGTAATTTCTTAAGATTTTCTCAGAAATGTCAACTTATAAAGACCAAAATTCTGAAGGCCAATTCCAAAATTCAATTAAGAAGACTTGGCTCCCAAAGGGTGATCTTTTGATGAACATAAATGCCAAAGACTTTGATACATGGAAAATAAAATTATGAAGGCCCAACCTATGAATAGAAGTTTTGAATAAAACTTGCAAACAAAAGTGTCAAAGAGTTATTTTACGCCAAGTGATGATAGACCTATAAACAAAAGTTATGAATACCTATTTATACAAATCCTAAGACTTCACAAATTGTGTATGTTTTGAAAATCTATGCAAATTCAAAACTCTTGACGAGTATTAACAGGCTATCCTGAATAAGTAAAGTATGTTCACTTTCGATTGTTGAATAGTGAATTTAGGTGCAACATATAAATCTCTCTTGAAATAAGACTTACAAGATAGACATGGACCTTTCAAAACATAGTGAGTCCCTATTCAAAAAAATATTGGGGGTATGTTGGGTACAACACCATGCATGTAGAAATTGGGTATGTAATTTACCATGTATATGATGATTGACATTAAAAAACTATGTGCACCATCAAGAAAAGTTGTGCATAGGTCTTGGTTTTGTATTTTTGAAAATTTGAATGTTTTTTCAATTTTATAAATAAACACTCAGTTAATGATGAAATGTCAAAGGTAAAAGCTATAAAATCAAAGAATATGAGGGAGCCATACATTCAATAACATATGTCAATGTATAGTGTGAACCAAGTATAGTAACAAAGAAGTATGAATAAGGAAAGTAATATGCCTATACTATATGATAAAGTCATGTCTCAAAGGAGTATATTAAATAACTTAGAATAGGCATATGCCCCTAGTGGGAAAGAGTCATTATGTGAATGTATTAAAATGTGTACGCATAGAATAAAATTATAAATGTATTCATGTAATCTCAATGTATGTCATGACAAAATAAACCATAAATAGTCAATATGGAAAAGGTGGGAAAGTGGAATGCCACATCGAGGTGTAACATGATTAAAACAATGAAAACTAAAATCAAACTACTATAAAGGATGTATATGCATATCTCATCATAGGCTGGCTAGCATGAATGTCTGGACCAAGGCAAGCAATCAAAATGCAACGTTTAATGAAATACAATGACAAAACCAAATCCAAGGGCTATAATAATGATCAAAGCAAATTTGCATATACATGTCAATGTTAAATAAAAGAACATATAAATCAATGAGTCAAATTAAGAGAAGGTGATCAAGAAAATAATCAATAAGAAGATATATATGATAAATTGTATAAATATTATCATATTATCCCATCAATGGGATGCTCAAGTTGAGGTATTGTATCAACTGGTGCATAGATCACATGTTGTGGGTGAGGAGAAGCACACATATCACCATCAAAATCTAAAAAATGGTCACAAGATGTATAATATATATAATTCTTAGTGTTGAATAAGTTTTTCCATTGTTGTATATGATAATTTTTTAGCCTCCTCTACAGAGAGTCAAAATTTATAGAATGGTCAAAGGCTTCTAGAGGTTTGAATGTTTCATAATTAATTGAGGGATTGAAACAAAGGATTGACTAACTCATATAATATTTAGTTCAAATTATGTCAACCTCATTAAATAAAAAATAGGTTATGTACCTCCTCAATTTTGCCTTGATGTTTTTTTCTTATCCATTTTAAAACCTTACGAATAATTTCAAAAGGTTTCCAATGGAGATCTCATGTCATCTGATATTTTAAATATCGATGACATGAGTTGTTTTGAAATTAATCACTAATATTAGACCACTAGATATCCTTAGATATAATGACATGATTTACTTTTGTAAAGGGAAATGATGTCATTAAACAAATATCCTTCATGCCATTAGATCAAATCTCAAGTGCTAATATTTAGCCATTGAAATTCAAAGAGCTAGGCTAAATCTACTGAAGGTAGCTCCCTTCAAAGAAGTTGAAAATTAAGATGGACACTTAGAATCCATGAGAAATTTTAATATAAGGAGGAGTATCTCCAACCATTATATGTTTAGATAAATGAATCAATGTCACAATTTGAGTAAGAAATGGTGGAACTCATAATTAGATAAAACTAAATAGAAGGTTAAGAGCCTCCTAAAACCATTGATTTATATAAGATCTAACAACATGAGATATTATGGGAGATATTTTTTATATTACATTTAAGATATGTATCATGCCATTATATTATATATATCACACCACTCTCAAGTCATTCATTTAAGCATAAATTAGTAGAAGGAAAACACATGGGAAAATACTGTAAGCTGTTTAAAAAATTAAAACCTCTCCATTGGAATTGGTGATCTACCTTGAGATGTAGCATAGTGATAGATTATTTATATATATATATATATATATATATATATATATATATATATATATATATATATATATATATATATATATATATATATATATATATCTAATAAGGCATTAAAAATATCAACTAACCTAGTTTTAAGCACTTTAATACAAGAGTAATCGTGTGGATACAAGATATTATTCGATAATAAAGGAGGATTGTCGATCCTCTTTTTGGATAGTAACTAAGATAAACATGGAGAAGAAGCTGACAAAGGTATATTGGGTTGATTATCTATGAACATCATTTTGAGCAAAGAAAAGGAATGGTACAAAGAACTGTGACTTAAGAAAGGTGGATTATTGCATAGAGATATATAAAAGGGAGATCTATAAGAAGTGATGTTCATCTACTCTTGTAATTATCAACTTTAAAAAAATTATTTCTTTTTCCTCCTTTTCTATTATATATATTTTAAAATATTCATTCAAAAAAATAAGAGTTTATTCTTTGGACTTTAGCCTAAGTCCTTATTATGAGGTAGTATTTGACCTCTGATTTTTGTTGTGTAAGAAAATCATGAGCCATATATTGAATTATATTGCATTTGTATATATCTTCTGCAAGTAATTTAACTTATTTTTATTATCATTTGGTTGTACCTTACCAATTATCTTACTATTACGCATGTTTATACTGGTGTTGCATATTTTCATTTACATTCATTTTCTTAATTTGTGTTCATTTCCCTACTTCGATGCTCTTAGATATATATTCATCAAGAAAGAGATCAAGCCACTTCATATTCTAGCATATCATCTCTTTTAATTCATGTTTCTTTCTAACCCTTTTCCCCTCACAATTTTCCATTTATGAATTTATTTTAGGTATAATATCACTACTTTAGGAAACATAACCAACATGCTCTATAAGTTCTATACAAGGAGAAACCCCACACTAAGTAGAGTCCCCATGTTATGACTATTATGCATTTTTAACCAATTGGACACAATAGATAATATTTTTTCATGCCCAATGGAACAAGATTTGGTTTTTAATTTAAAAATATTATGGAAATTCACTTGATTTAAATTTTTGTATTAGTGGGGGCATATCATAGAGACATGGCTTCCACATTTTTCACAGTTCATAGATTCAGATATATAATTAGGGCATGTTTTGGAAACATGTTCTCCATACACATACCAATTTATAGATTCAGATATACAATGGGGGCATGTTTTGGAAACATGTTCTCCATGCTCATACCAATTCAATTTTAGATTATAGTGGGGACATATTATTGAAACATATTTTCCACACTTACAATTTTCAAATTGGCCAAAATTCATAGTTATATGATTTAGATACGCAGTTGTGGGAGAATTCTATACATTGGTACCATTATTATACCTAGGTTTTAGCATGAAATAGACCAAAGGTGCATATACTATGAAAAGGGCACCTATATTGAAAAATTAAATTAGCTTTCATATTTCAAACATGTCTATGGACTTTAGCTCACTAGGTTGGACTATATTGAGCCCATTTATTATAGTAATTATTTTGATTTTGATATGGTTGAGGTGATTAAATCAGTCAATCTTGCCAAGTTTATATGTTAGACTTAATTACATCATCCAACCTCATCAGATGTATAGCGTGAGTTGACTTGGTTCACTCATGCTCACTAGGTTATAAATATTATTGGGTTACACAGTTGAGATAATCTCAACATTAAGCTCAGATAGTTTCATCGATGAAACTAACATGAGGGCGATGTTAGTAACCCTCACCCAACAATAATTATTTTTCAAAATCAAACCAGGTTAGCCCATTTTCTTAGCATGTCAGTGGTGTGAGAAATTACCTAGTTAACTCATACAAATAAAAATTAAACCCAAACTTAGTACTCACTTGACACTTATATATCAAGTATCCATACACTACTACACATTTGGCATATTATTTCTAAAATTGTAAATCAGTCACTAGGAGCAGTCATTAGCCAAGTCTAAAACACACCAAGCCAAGTCAAGAGTGAATATTTTCAAGTATTGAAATCCATATTATAGGGGCATTTATATATTAAAGTAATGCAATTGCACATTCATATTAAGTTAAAACCCTATGTATGGCATGAATTCCATCTTTAGAGAATTGAATGTATAGGCAATAGTCAATCATCAATGAGGGTGATTAGCATCAGCTCAATTGATTACACTTCCTAATTTTTTACAAGTTTATATCCTTTACAAGTAGACTTAGGGTTTAAAAGAGAAGGAAACTAGTTTCTAGAGTTGTGCATATAATCAAGCACCAAGATCACATATACATGGACATCATAAGCATGTAAACTAACTATGTACTCATAGAGAGCCAAATCAGCCAACAAATAGTAATTTAAAACTAAGTCATTAATGTTAAGATATATGCCATAGCCTTACATTAGTGACTCTTCATGCACAAATAGTTAGTTCTAGATTCGAAAGACTCACAACCCTCCTTTGAACCATTTTTCACTATCAAAACTTAGCCACAATTAGTTAGTGAATAAAAAAGCTAAATTTATTATTTTACATATTTAGGACATGTTTTTTTATTGAGGATAAAGGCAGGGATTTTTTTGAGCTAGAATCCCCAAACCCTAGAATTACATCAAAATAGAGAACCAGAGCTAGAGATAGCCCAAGAAAAGAGGATAAAAAAGATACAGAACAAAGATAGCTAAAGAATAGCTAAAAAACTAATCCCAAACAACCAAACAACTAAGATTACTCCATAATTCCATAAATGTCTTCTGAACATACCTTCATGTTGATAAGATTCAAGTCAATTTTCCTAATAATACTTTCATAGTCAATGTTGTGTATTTCTCTGATACTTTGGCCTTTTATCTCTTTTCCTTTACCTATGTTGATAGGGTCAAATAAGTCTTTGAGGTGAGCCCAAAGTTTTTCCATATTTTTTTATACCTTCATTCATTGCAGCTTTGCTATAGTTAATAATGAAATTAAGTTTGTTTCAAATAATCTCATTTGCATGCTCAAGGAGATCTACCCTAAAGCTCAGTCTTTGAATCTATAAATCCTCCTCTTTATCAATCCAAGATTTGGATAACTTTTCATTTTTTTGTTGAATTATATTCATCTTGCTTTTGAGGCTTGATATTTTCATCATGAACCACCTCATGAGAGCCTTTTTTAGGTCTAGTTCTTCAGTTAAATCATCAGTGTTCTCCCTACTTTTGAGTGAATTCATGATTTGATTGAACTCTTTGTTTTTGTCCTTTTGAAACTAGTCAGTCTCTTTTTTTTATTATCTATTTGATTATTTTCCTTCTAATTGTTAACCCATGTCTGAGTATTACTCTATTTTTTAGTGATGTTCTTCTTGATGCTACATTCTTCCCTCTCTTTGTTGTCGCTATCCATAATTATAAATTTCATTGCCCCCTTTTTATAAGGAGGGGTCTGTTACTTTTTGAAACCCTTTATTTTAGGATTGTCTCTATCAATATTGGTACATTTGGAAGTTCCTCTAAGGTGATTTTTTATGCCCTCCTATTCTTTTTTGGTCTCCTTTCCTTTCATAGAATTTTCTTTATAGATCTCTTTCATCTTGCTGGCAGCATCCGTACTCAGACTACTTGGGTATTTGATCTAGATTTTCTTTATCTTTCTCATATCCACCAGCCCTTATTTAGATTTTTCTTCCTTTTTTTTGGAAAGATATATCATTATTTGATTCATGCCCTTGAAATACTTATAAATGAGGAAAATAACTCCCTCATGTCTTGGGGCTACGTAATTCCCATTTTTTTAATTTTTGGATGGAATTTTCCATTGATTTAAGATTGAAAAAAGGGAGGCTAAATGTTATTACATGCCTAAATTAGTCTAGCATTATAAACATGGACCACCTAACTAAATTTTATCTACCCTCCAATGTGACATATTCAATAAGGTGAAAATCTACCTCAGCATATGATTTGGGTAAGGATTCCCTATCAAATCCATTGTAGAGCTAATATAACTATTCACCATCCTACATAAATGCCTCTTTATCCAATTTTTAGTCTCTAGGAGTGTATTTACTTTTGTTTTCTTCAATTATCAGGCCCATCACATGAGCTATCAGCTACTCTATGATTTCAAGCATAACCCTATCAATGTTGACAACCCTTTCCTCCCAAGCTCTAGGAAATTGGATAGATAGGTGTTTATCAAAGCCTTCAATATTATCCATGAATCTAGTGATCCCCCCCACCTAAAAATAATTATATATTTTTATATTTGATCTGACCTTTGGTTGCAACTTGGGCTCAATTTTTATGTAAACCCATGTTAATGTTACTATTCTCATAGGGCTCTGGGGTGTCTTTTCTACATCCTCTATAACTCCACTTTAAATCATAATTGAGACTATAGTGAGATGAATTATGTGTCTCATCATGTTCCTTTACATTTTCTATATGCTTCTCCCAAAAAGGATTGGAAATAAAGGGCCCAAGTTCCCAAATACTTATCAAGACCTTCATTTCCCCCTAATCAAGAGGTAGAGAACTAGGGTATTAAGTGTTAATAGAAGTATTATTTCCTTCATTGGAAATTATCAATAACAACTCTCTAGGTAAATCCTCATGATCTAGCCAATTTTTGAAGCCCACATTGCTAGTTCTCTTATTGGTGAACCAGTCTACAATTCCATTACCTTCCCTGTACATGTGTTGAAAGTGCACCTATTGGAAAGAGTTTAGTATTTCCTTATCTTAATCAATTATATTTTTTATAGTCCATCTTGGGGGTGTTTTCCAATTAAATAATTTCCATTATTCATGGAATCCCCTTCCACCTCCAAATTTTGGACATTAAGTAGTTTGGCTAATTTGATCCCCCAAAGGGAAGCTAGAGCTTCCATCTAGTGGTTAGTCTTTATGCCCATATATCCTGAATATTCCCCAATAAAATTCCCTACATCATCTCTGATGATTCCTCCTCCTAAAATTCTTATATTCCCTTTTAAAAAACCATCAAAATTAATTTTCATCCATCCTTTAGCTAGGGCTTTCCACTTAGTTCTCTTCCAAATTTCCTCCTTAGGATCCAATTTTCTTATGACAAATGGGTCAATATACCAGTTTTATGCAAGTATCCATTCAAAATATTAGAGTTTCTTGCTTTTTTAATTTTTATAGAGTTATAATTCTCCTTGATGTCTATGAAAATTATTTTAGAGGTCACTTTTCTATTGTTCTTCTTTTCCCTAAAGATTATGTTATTTCTATATCCCCATATCCCTTAAATATGTAGAAGGGTAAGTTTCCATATATGATTTAGGTGAGGATTTTAAAAATGGAAGCTGTAGGACAACTAAAATTCAATGGGAGATCCTCGATGAACCCATGAAATGTTGAATTTCCTCAAGAAGTTTCAAAAAATTTGTGTGAATGTGCAGTTGATGAATAGATGAAAGGCAGTTTCATTCTCTTCTTTACATAAGACACATTTGTTTGTTATAATGCATCTTTTTCTCTTATATTCTCGACCATCAAGATTTTATCTTATATGGCTACCCAAGTGAAGAAACATATTTTTGAGGTAAGGAATTTGTTCCAAAATTCTTTCCATCTCAACTCAGCTTCTTGATTTTGGGAGATCATATCGTACCTAGATTTGACATTGTAGTTTCCATCAAAAGAATCACTCCACATTAGCTTGTCCTCTCTATCAATTTTATAAATATGGATGGTTTGAAGGGCCTTTTTAAAATCTTATAATTTAATTTTTTCATTATGATTGGCTCTATCTAATTTGAGATTAGTCCACTATTTAAAACCATTTTTTATTTTCCAATAATCTTCTACAAATTATCCATATTTTTTTATTATAGTATCCTATATGTGTTGTTTAATATTCATCTAAATGGGAAACAAATCCATGTTCTATTTGTCTACCCAAAATTTTATACTCCTACCATTTCCCATGTGTCAAATGGATCCTTTAAGAATGACATCTATATATTTAGTTAGGAAGTTCCAAATGTGTAACCCTCTAATAAATTGTTCATCATTCAAAATGACTAAAGGATTCCTCCCTTAAAGATATTTATGAGATAATATCTTGCCCCATGTTGAATTAGTTGTTATGAATCTCCACACAAACTTGGAAATCATTACTTTATTGATCCATTGAAGATTTCTTATGCCTAATCCTCCAAATCTTTTGATGTTATAGATTTTGTTCCAGGCTACCAGGTGGAATTTACTCTTACCTTCATAGTCATCCCATAGAAAGTTTCTTTGAATTTTGTTGAGAATTTCTTCCACTCTTTTTGGCAGATTGAAAAGAGATAGAGTATAGATTTGAAGACTTTTTAGGACCGATTTGATCAAAATAACTTTCCCTGCTTGAAAAAAGAGTTTTCCTTTCCACCCTGCCAGTCTTTTTTGTAATCTTTTAATTAATAGGTTCCAAGCACTTATTTGGATTTGATTACTGATAAGAGGCATGCCAAGGTAGGTAGATGGAAAAATATTTATTTTACATCCCAATATCCATATAATCCTATTTTGTCTTGCTTTTGTAGTCCTAAAAAAATACATAGAGCTCTTGTTGAAATTAATTTTTTGATTTGTCACCTTTTCATACATGACCAAAACTCTTTTTAAGGTCCTTGCTTCATGGATTGAGGCTTTAGATAGTAAGATATTATCACCTATGAACAATTAATGATTAATGGGCTCTACTTACTTGGCTAGTTTGAGGCCTCTAAGTTGTCCATCCACTAAAGCCTTAGAAATGTACCTACTTAGTGACTCTACCATAATAATGAATAAAAAAGGTGATACAGGATCACTTTTCATTACACCTTTGGCACTTTTAAAATAAACTTGAGCTAGTCCATTAAAAATAATAGAGAACATGTAGGTGGATATGCAAGCTCTAATAGTTTTCTTGAATATTTCATTAAATATAAATTGACTCATCATTCTATCTAGGAAATTTCAGTCTAATCTATTGTAAGCCTTAGCCATATCTAACTTGAGGATCATGGCTACCTTTTTTCTATTTTCCATGGAATGAATAGCTTCATAAACAACAATTACTCCATCTTGGATTTGTCTACCTAGGACAAATCCTCCTTGCTGAACCTGTATGATTTTCTCCATGATAGGTTACATTCTCATGGCAATGAGTTTAGTGATGATTTTTTTAAATGAATTGCACAAAATGATTGGTCTAAAATCATTCAAATTCACTGCCCCTTATTTATTGGGAATGAGCATGAAAAAAGTGTGATTAAACTCCTTTAGCATCTATCTCAACTCTAGGAATTCATTGAATGTAGCAATGACATCTTCACCTATGATGCCCCAAAAAGTCTTAAAAAAAGCAATAGGTATCCCATTTGGGCCTAGTGCTTTATCTAGGTTCATTATGGAGATGATGAACTCAAGATCCTCCTTGGATGTGGGTTCCATTATCATTGCATTATCCTCTTGGTTTATTAATTTTGGAATGATGCTCAAGAATTCTTGCTCAAAGCCAATGTTTTTTTCAAGTCATTCTTATACATATAATTATAGAATAACACACATGCATTGTTAATCTCTTCTTGATATTCAATAAGATGGCCCTCTTTGTTGATAATCTCCCTGATGACATTGTGTTTCCTTTGCTTGAGAATTGATAACTGAAAAAACTTTATGTTTCTGTCACCTTTTAGCCAGATATTTTTGGATTTTTATGTCCATAGCGATTCTTCTCTAGCTGCTATAGTGTGGTAGCTATAATGAATTTATTTTTATCTATTTTGAATTATAAGGTCATACCCCTTGTTTTCAATTTCTTCCTCAATTTTGGTCAATTCATCTTTTAGAGTTTTTCTACTCAAAGACATTACCAAACACCTATTTATTGCAATGCTTGGATTTAAGCTTAATCTTTTTAAAATTTTATGTCAGGTTAAACATGGCTGACCCTCTATTATTTTTAGTCCACCATTCATTTATTTTTAGGACATGTTACTTGTCAAATCTATTTCAATGTTATATATTAAGATTCATGCTTAGTTTTAATACTTTACAATCTAAATTACAATTAAGTTTTTATCTTGATTAGGGTTGTACAATCTAAATTAGGGTAAAACATAGTGATACTCTATAGATGTATCTAGATATATCAATTTAAAAATATATTTTGTTATGGATTTTCCACACCACTTATAGATATTTATGTATTCATATCACATTTTGATTATGTATGAGGTTGTAGATATTTTTAAAGATGTACATGGATTTATCTTGGAACATTGCCTATTTAGTTAAAGTGATTATGATTTCATGAGAGTTTTTCTAAATGTGTTACTTTGAGACTATTCATATTGACCACTAATGATTAGTCATCTTTAATTCCAATTCATTACATCATTACAACTTATTACAGTATTGGATAGAGATTGATCCTAATTATTACAGCATTCAAGATGTGATATATGAAAGTTCCCAATATTTTTGAAATCCATACTTTGAGTGAGTGATATTTAGACTAATGGGTGACACATCATATTTTAGAGATTTTGGATTGTATATTAGAATGGGTTTTTTGATGAACTTGCATGGAAAAAGTTCATCACTTTTTATATTTTTGAACCAATTCTTATATGAGAGAGATAATTTTTTATCTATCAACTTGTGCCTCAAATGTTTTAAGTTCGAGAGCTTTATGGATATGGATTGGTTCGAAGTAAAATTGAATAGAAATTGTGGTAGTTAAGAATTATAGTGTAACTGAAAACACATTTATGGGATGTATAGGTTACTCATGAGAGTTATCTTAAGTTATTCATTTTTACTCTTTAAAACATGATTGATCAAGACACACCATGATTGTGTGTGATTCCTTATAGATATCAATATTGATCATAGAGTTTTGAACACATTTCCTGCATCACAATAGTTATAGAATATGATAGATCATGAGTTAATTTGGATTTCTTGACATAAAACATGTCATTTGTGTGTTTTGATCTCAAGTAAATAAACTTGTAAATGTAAGTCCTCATCAAAATACCAAACCAAGGTACTTGCAAGGTACTTATAACTTATTAACTTATTGTAGCCTCTTACACTCATATTAATTCAAGACATTACATGAATAATTATTTTGAAAATGTTAAATAAACAATATATTTATTTAAAAACATTTTTAAAAACCCACATAAAGATAGGTGATGAGTGGAGCACTAAAATCAGTGTTTTGCCATATTTTGAATAGATTTCAAGAGATTTAATTTTAAAGAATATTATTATTGTCATAGTTTATGGCATTTTTATTTGTATAACTTGTTCTGATTATTTTTTCATACTTTATGTTACTTCTATGTTGGTGTGGTGAAATAAATATTATCAAATTATTTCACATTCTACTAATAATCAACACATACTTTGTTCTCTATATTCTTTATATTAAAAATTAGGTAGGGATTAGGTGAAACTCATACATTGTCTATCCTCTAGTTTATATATTCGATTTTATTGTCATTAATTTAAAACCCCTTTATTTAACTCTTAAAAAAAAATTAAAAAAACCCACATCCTTTGTAGTGATTGCAAGATATGCATAAAATAACTGAAAGAAATGATTTTAAAAAAAGGGCATTTGTTTAAAAGGCATTAAATCTTGGAAGAAAATGTAATTGGAAATTCTCAATCCATACTCCATCAATGACTATGAAATGGGAGCATTGTTTGGTTCATGATCTAACAACATTATGCACCTTCTTTATTGACCTCTCATAATCTCATGAAATGCAGACATTGATAAAAAACAATGAATCTTTGCTTTAAAAAAAATGTTTGCTCCATATTGGATGGAGAGGGAGAGGGAGAGGGTGTAATATGACATTTACATTGCCATCTAGCCAAATATTGTATGGTGTTTTTTCATGTTTTGTTTACTACTTTTATTGACACATGTAAAAATTATTTTCCTGTCACCTGTTTTGATGTGTTAATGTCTTTATTCCCAACGATTTTTTAATTATTTGTTTTATTTTTATTTTTTTCCTTTTAAGAGCATTATGTATGTATATTAATCAAATAAGATATGGTAAAATGTTAATCATACAAAAAAATGGGTGGAAAATTCACATCCCACGAGCATAATCACACCAAGGGTAAAGACACCTCACAACAAGTCTAAAAAGTGGTAAAAAAATGACCACACCTACAGAAAAAACATCACATCAACAGTTTGACAACAAAGCAGAGAGAGCAAGGAACAAATAACAATAAAGAGAACAATTAAGCAACCATAACAAAAATGGATGTCCAAGGAGGTGATGGAAATATGGGCCCTGAGGCTTACCACCCCATCCTCCTAGGGTATATGATCCTCATCCACAGGTAAGAGCTCCCAACCAATGTTTTGTTGAGCCTCTAATGTCTCATATTGATTTTTTTAGGTGAAATTACTAGAGCTAGGTGTGAAAATTTGTCTTGGGGAAAGGACCCTAACCTATGATGTCACCATCATGAGATGAGGGAGAATATCCCTAACCCATACCATCACCTCCAAATCTAGATGAACCACTTAGACCACCACGATGAGGAGAAGACCAATGAGGTGGTGACCAATGAGGATAATAACTCATGTGTCTAGTTCTAAATCACTGTTGATGTGGCCCATACCATCATTCTCAGGGAGGTGTAGGATGTCATAGGGGCTCAAGATGTTCACAGATGACCATGCATGGGGTGTTTCCCCAGTAGTTGAGTAAATGTTAGAGGTAGTTGAGTTTCAGGCAGACCTTGTATGTTTGACTTTGAATCTAAAGAGTAACATTAGATAGAATAGTAATTTTGTTAGTAATTAAAAAAATACATTCTAACTCTTCATGATTAAAGTAAGCATAATTTATAGATTTCCAAATTTAAAATAATATATCAGCTCAAAAGATCTGACAAAATCTATTGTATTTTGTAGGCAACAGAGCCTAGTCCCCCAAGAGAGCCAACTTCCATGTGAAGAATTTAGGTCTAAAGGGCTAGGAAAGGGAATGATTCCAACACCATGTAGATTGTGCATGAGATCAAAATAAAAAAAGTGCTTAACAATCTTTGGTTGTTAGCAAGCTAGGAAAATGGGGTTAGGCATGCCCAGATGCTTGAGCCAGTAACCCATAGGTAGACCCTGATAAAGGAGACACCATAATAAATGAGCTTTTTTGGGCTCAATAATAGCAGACCACATACTACTAAAGCATCAGGCTCAAACCCCATGTCTAGAATGGAGATTCCATTTGAGGTTGAACATTTCATATGGAATATGATGAGGGACTAGTAACTAATACCTCAATCGAGGAGAGTACCATGTGAAGGGGGTGTTTTTAGGACCGTGCCAATCCTTCCATCAAGGAACAAGAGAATTGACTCATATTTTATGTAAATACTTGTCAAGTATGGAACTTTGAATTTTTGTAATAGCCTCTGCATCTGAATTATTTAAATGAAATTTATTTTGAAGTTATTGTCAAGCAAGCTAGGCCCTATTCTCCTTGAAAAATAGATCACTAATAACCTTCACACATTCCCTGAAGATCCTTAACCCTTTAACCCAAGGGACTAAGCCATAGGGAACATTGTGAAATTTTAAGTAAGGAAACCACCAGAGGGACTAAGAGTTAATAGAAAGGCCATTCCTAAAACTCTCACCTACCTAGTTAAGGTGAGGTTTAAGATTTTCCCAAGCTTTCCATAGACTTTAAATTACAAAGGTACCATTGATTTTAACAGGCACTAGAGTTATGAGTAGAGAATGAAGTCCCAGGCCTTGCCAAGCCTTTCTACCACATGGGAGTCCCTAAGAGATACAATGGCATAGAAGAATATTCTAGGGTTCATCCCTAATAAGACCTATGATAATCCATTTGACACCAAGGGCAAGGCCTTAAATTGTGTGTGTATGTTTTGATTGCGAGGGGTTTTTATTTTTTGTGAGTTTACAATAGTTTTTTATTTTATAAATATAATATAATTATTAAATTTTAAAAATATGATTTGTTTTTACTTTTTTTTTGGTTTATTAGAATTATATTTCTATTATTTATTTATATTATATTATAAATTTTTAATTTTATAAAATAATTATATTTATTTTATAATATTAATATCATTTTTATTTTATTTTATTTTCTATCAATGCAATCTTTTTCTATGGTATTGAGTTTAACATTTTAATATTTCCATAACATTGAATTTAACAACTTAATATTGATCTGACCACGGACCATGATGAATTTATTGATATGAATCTATCAAAATATCTTATAATGGATTTTATTTATTTACTTCAGTTGTTTCCAAATTATTGTTTAGATTTAAAGAAACTACCATCTCTTACAATCAAAGCACAAGAATGCATATTGTAGAGAATTATAAATTGTAAAGAGCTTGGTTCTAGATTTATTAACATAATTAATTTATTATAGAGAAAATTTTAGTTATCATTAGCAATTTGTCTTGGTGTGAGATTAATATATTTGTAAATAAAGTTCATTGAAAGAGGTCATAATATATTTACTCTTGGAAATTCTGGAATAGATAAACACTACAACTTTTTTATGATAGATAAACATTGTGAATTTTTTATTTGATGCATATGTAACAACTTGAAATTGAAAAAATATCCATCAAAGAAACTTTGTAATCCACCATTCCATTCTTAACTAATGGTGCTTATTAAAAAGTACAAACATCTTTGTATCTAACCCACATAAAAAATATGAGGAATTACTAACCTGTGTCCAACGCCACACCAAATTTATTGAATATCCCTATATGCAAAATAAAGGCTCCACCATTAAATGTCATATAAAAGTAGGTTGAGAGTTATATATTTCATCTTTCTTGCTTAGATGAAACTAGGCACTAGCCATATAAAAATACTCATCCTTAGAACTTAGTGTGCCAATATGGATTGCCAACATGTACTCTCATAATACAATGTGGTAAAGTGTCCTAGCAAGACATTACAAAATATATTACACAATAAAAAATAACTATGATCGATAATGGGAAATGTACATCTATAATTCATACCACACATGTCATGTCATTTGAGCACCTAAAATAATTGACACTATTGACTACACATAATAAAATAATCATAGAACACATAATCTACAACAACAATGTATTCCAAAAGTGAATTGAGTACAACCCAAATAAATTAAATAAATATCCACCTTCACTTATATTTGTATGCTCTATATGTGTGATCATGAACCTTGATGATGTGTGCAACTCTAAAAATTAGCCTTCTTCACCTTGAAACCTGGGTTTGCTTCTGAGGGCTAAAAACATGGAAAATGTAATGGGTTGATCTAATTCCAATCAACCCCATTTGATTATTGATTATTGCCTATGTATGGCATATGTTGAGAAGTGAAATCAAGCCACACATAGTTATCCTACCTAATGTGATTATGCAACTATGCTCTTTTGATATATGTATGCAGGTAATGATTTGGATTTGATACTTGGCAATGCTTGCTTAAAATTGGATTTGGTAGGTTTTAGACTTAGTTTATGACTACTCCTAATTATAGATTCACAATTTTGAAAGCATAGGGTAGATTTTCTCAAATTTCAATATTATATATGTGTACTAGATAAGTGCCCAAGTCCCTTTTGAATGAGACTTAGATTTTTTTATATATGAATCCAAATTTGTTTTAGTTGTTTCCAAATTATTGTTTAGAATTTAATGAATCTATCATCTCTTACAATCAAAACAATATAAATAGATTTTTTAAAGCTTTCAATTATGCACAATAACATTATGCATCTTCTAGAGCATTATAAATTGTAAAGAGCTTGGTTCTAGATTCACTAACATAAATAATTTACTATAAATAAAATTTTAGTTATCATTAGCCATTTTTCTGGGTGTGATATTATCATATTTGTAAATAAAGTTCATTTGAAAAGGGCATGTAATATCTTTACTCTAGGAAATTATAGAATAGACAAACACTACAATTTTTTTATGATAGATAAACACTGCAAATTTTTTATTTTATGCATATGTAACAACTTGGATTCAATAAAATAACTATCAAAGAAACTTTTAAATCTACCATTCCATTCTTAATGAATGATGCATATTATAAAGTACAAACATCTTTGTATCTAAGCCATATAAAAATTATGAGGGATTTCTAAACTGTGTCCAACACCACAACAAATTTATTGGAGATCCATGTGCACAAAATAAAGGATCCACCATTAAATGAAATATAAAAGCAGGTTGGGACTTATGTATTTCATCTTTCTTGCTCGGATGAAAATAGGCACTAGTCATATAAAACTACTCGTCCCTAGAACTTAGCATCCCAATATGGATTGCCAACATGTAATCTCATAATACAATGTGATAAAATGTTTTACTGAAACATTACAAAATATATTACACAATCAAATATAAATCCTATTGAGAATGAGAAATGTACATTGATAATTTATGCCACACATGTCATGCCATTTGAGCACCTAAAACAATTGAGACTATTGAATACACATAATAAAGTAATGATAAAACACATAATATACAACAATAGTGTACTTCAAGAATGAATTGAGTGAAGCCCAAAACTTTAAATAAATATTCACCTTCACCTATATTTGTATGCTCTATATGTGTGATCATGAACCTTGATGATGTGCAACTCTAGAAATTAACATTCTTCACCTTGAAACCTTAGGTGTGCTTCTGAGGGCTAAAAACATGTAAAAACTTGGGAAGTGTAATGGGTTGAGCTAATCCCAATCAACCCCATTTTATGATTGATTGTTACCTATATATGTGTCATATGTTGAGGAGTGAAATCAAGCCACACATAGTTATCCCACCTAGTATGATTGTGAAATTATGCTCTGTTGATATATGTATGCAAGTAATGATTTGGCTTTGATACTTGACAATGCTTGCTTAGAATTGGATTTAGTAGGCTTTAGACTTGGCTTGTGACTACTCCTAGTTATAGATTCACAATTTTGGAAGCATAGGTAGATTTTCTCTAATTTCAAAATTATATATGTGTGCCAGATAAGTGCCCAAGTCTCTTTTGAATGAGACCTTGATTTGTTTATATATGACTCCAAATTTGCTTCAGTTGTTTCCAAATTATTGTTTAGATATAAAGAATCTACCATCTCTTACAATCAACAAAAAATAAACATAGTTTTTAAAGCTTTCAATTATGCACAATGACATTATGCATCTTGTAGAGCATTATAAATGGTAAAGGGCTTGGTTTTGGATTAACTAACATAACTAATTTATTATAGAGAAAATTTTAGTTATTATTAGCCATTTGTTTTGGTATGAGATTAATATATTTGTAAAGAAAGTTCATTCAAAGAAGTCATGTAATATCTTTACTCTTGGAAACTTTGAGATATATAAACATTGCAATTTTTTTATGATAGATAAACATTGTAAATTTTTTATTTGATGTATATGTAACAACTTGGAATCGACAAAATAGTTATCAAAGAAACTTTATAATCCACCATTCCATTCTTAACGAATGATGCTTATTATAAAGTGCAAACATCTTTGTATTTAACCCACATAAAAATTATGAGGGATTACTAAATTGTGTTCAACACCACATCAATTTTTTTTTTGAAGATCAACATCCACCATTAAATATCATATAAAAGCAGGTTGAGAGTTATGTATTTCATCTTTCTTGCTCAAATAAAAATAAGCACTAACCATATAAAACTACTCGTCCATGAAACTTAACATGCCAATATTGATTGCCAATATATACTCTCATAATACAATGTTTTGGGAATACAAAATATATTGCACAATCAAATACTATCAAGAATGGGAAATGTACATTGATAATTTATACCCACACATGTCATGTCATTTGAACACTTAAAACACATAATTTATAACAAGAGTGAGTGAGACCCAAAACTTTAAAGAAATGATTGATGAGATATTTATTGTCGAAGATGCTTTTAATTTCCAATTTCATCCCTTCTCTCCACTCTGGAAGATCATCGATTGTTGTATGTAAAAAAAAATTATTTTTTTATTAGATAAAGTAAACAAACCCATCCATACCCATTACAAAATACAACCGAAAAATAGGCTAACACAACAAACAAAACCAAATACCGAACAGAGCCACAAAGCTCGACTAACCATCAACAACCAACTACAACAAACAAACTTTCGCCAAAATCCTATAAAAAAAAAAACAGGGCCGAAGAGACTAATGTAAAAAAAAATTATAAAATTTCCAAAGAAAATTCGATGGACTCGTAACATTGAAAACGCAAAGTAACAACGTTGTCTTAACGATCTCCTAAATGCAGTACTAAATATCACTATCGACCTGCGTTTTGAACCCAAACAAAACCCATAAACCCTGGATGTATCCTGTGTGTCGTATTGACACATGCTTCACATTTAAGAGAAAAAAACACTCCGATCCCTCCCGTCGTCCTTCGTCCATGAGTACAACAATCTATTGTTATCAGTAGTTGGTTTTAATATCTTGCAACCACAATCCATTGAGAGAGGAACTTTGCCATCGCATGACATTTCAGAGAAAGAAATGATATTGTCCATCTCCTGTAAGCCATATAAAATGGCAAATCTGTTGATATCAAAAATCTCTTGATATGATCTGCGAGCGAGGATGTGAAGGGGTCGAAATCTAATCACAATATTTTATTTTAGGATTTGTTCAATCAAAATGCAAGTATAATCCATGAACTCAAAATGCAAATTCGGCAACTGATATAGCAACACTTTCCCTTCCTGGCAATGCCAAATGATTCTTAGCAATGCTGTCCACGCAAAGTTCCCTCTTTGTTCCTTGCCAAAATTTCCAGGGAAGATTTCTTCCGTTTCTCGGGCAGTTTTGGAACAAAACTCAGAATCATCAAACCATACATTTCTGTTGAAAAACATTAACATCGTATTTAGAAACCATATATCCGATGACATCATTGGGACATATGCTTCTTTAGCGCAGGCCTGCACCAATACCACAACACTCAACCAACTAAATGCCCGCATTCTTATTAGTGGGTTTGGACAAAATGTCTCTCTGGGTACCAAACTGGTGCACATGTATTGCAAGTATGGCAATATGGACAATGCACGACATGTGTTCGACAAAATGCGCAAACGAGATGCTTTCCTATGGAATTCAATCCTTAGAGGGTATGCATGGAATGGACCCTATGAAGAAGCCTTGGCACTGTATTTTCAAATGCAGTGGTTAGGCATATGGCCAGACAACTATACCTACGCCTTTGTGCTCAAGGCATGTGCAGGTTTACCAGCTTTGCAAGTGGGCAAGAAGATTCATCATCAGATAATTAGAAGTGGATTTGGATCCCATGTTTTTGTGAGAACTTCCCTGCTAGACATGTATGCTAAATGCTCGAGCATAGAGGATGCACGCCAAGTGTTTGACGAAACGCCACAGAGAAATGTAGTCTCCTGGAATGCCATGATTGCCGGGTATACCCGAAATGGACGTGCCACTGAGGCCTTGGCACTCTTTTATCAAATGCGATGGAAAGATGTAGTGGCTGACTCGGTTACAATGGTTAACATTCTGCCAGCATGCGCTGATTTGCGAGATCTCAAACAAGGTAAGTGCATGCATGATTTTGTACTGCGGAATGGGTTTGATCTGGATCCCTTTGTGGGAAATTCTCTGATATATATGTACACCAAGTGTGGAAGTTTAGAAATTGCATGCCAACTGTTTGACAAAATGTTATGGAAAGATGTGGTCTCATGGACTGCAATGATTGCTGGGTATGCTCAGAATGGATGCGCTAGGGAGGCCTTAAAACTTTTCCATCAAATGCTACAACAAAATGTTACACCTGATTCAATTGCCATTGCAAGTGCGATATCAGCTTGCACCAATTTGGGAGCTCTTGAACAGGGCAAGTGGATTCATGATTACATAAGCAAAAATAAAATTAAGCTGGATGTGTTTGTGACAAACTCCCTCATTGACATGTATGCCCGGTGTGGTAGCTTAGAGGTAGCAAGACAAGTTTTCAACAAAATGCGTGAAAGAGATTTGATTTCATGGAATGTTATGATCGCTGGCTATGGACTACACGGGCATGGCAAGGAAACACTGGAACTTTTTTCTGAAATGCAAGATATTGGAATGGAGCCAAACAACATCACCTTTGTTCATATTTTGTCTGCGTGCAGTCATGCTGGTCTTGTAGACGAGGGCTGCCAGTGCTATGATTGCATGACTCAAGTCTATCAAATTGAACCCAACATGGAGCACTATTCATGCATGGTTGACCTTCTTGGTCGTGCAGGGCATCTAGATGAGGCTCAAAGGTTCATAGAAACGATGCCAATCGAACCCGATGCTGATGTATGGGGTGCCTTGCTTGGTGCCTGCCGAATTCACAAGGATATTGAGTTGGGAGAACGTGTTGCAGAGAAGCTTTTTATCCTAGAGCCCACATATCCTGGATACTATGTGCTGCTTTCAAATATGTATGCTGAGGTTGGCATGTGGGACAAGGTAACAGGGGTACAAAGAATGATGAAAGAAAGAAGCTTGAAGAAGTCACCGGCATGCAGCATAATTGTCTTGAATGGTAAGGTCCATACATTTTATGCTGGTGACAAATCACATCCTCAATATGATGAAATAATTGTTAGGATGGAGGCTCTAGCTTAGCAGATGGAGAAGGCCGGGTAAGTGCCTCACTTACTTTGTGCTCCATGATGTGGAGAGGAAGAGAAGGAAGACATGCTTTGCAGTCACAGTGAGAACTTGGCAATTCCTGTTGTAATGTAACTTATAAACACAATCCAAAGACTCCTATTCGGCTTAAATTTGTCGGTGATTACCACACCGCCGGATAATTCATTTTCAAAATTGTTTGGAGAATTTTTGGTGAATGATGAACATCTCTTTCATCATTTCATGAACGGATTGTGTTCCTGTAGAGATTACCGGTAATGCTTATAAAACAGCAAAGTATAGACAAGTAGCCTAAATGTTTATACATATTTCTCGACTTCATTGGCCAAGTTGAGCCCAGAAGTCCATTGTATACATATTATCACAAACCTGTACCCAGAAGTCCATTGTATACATATTCAGTAAAGCAAGAAATCATGGTCTTTTGTTTCAATTGCATGATCAAAATACATTCAATGGGCCCCTATCAATGTGGCTTCTTCCACTCACTTTTTTTGGTATGATTAATTTCCGTATTTTATTGATTTATTAATATAATTTAAATAATTTTTCAATTAAAAAAAAAAAATCAATAATAATTTAATCGATAAAGCTAAACCATTGAATTCAAGTTGTTCAATGATAACATATTTATCCCTATATATTCATTTTGAGTTTTTCAACTTATGTTTCCATTTTTTTAAGTCCATCTAAAGCAAGACTATGGAAAATAATGTGTAAACCATTTGAATACTAAAAAATTACAATGGGAGAGAAGTTTCATAAGTTTCATGGCCTGATAAGGTATTACTGGACAATCTGGCTTACACGACTGTGTTCTTCGGCTTATCTTATTTCCTGTTTTATATTTTATTATTTCATTAATAATTAATTATTTTTCAACAAAAAGTTTCAAATTGTTTTTTAATCCATAACAAAAAATTTATTCAATATAAATAGTTTGAATTATCTTCTAGTAAATAAATATATACAGACATCCTATTCAAAAGACTTCTTGCCAAATAAAATGTGTAATATACTCGCCAACCTTTAATTTTATAATTTAATTTACCATTCAAAAGTATTTATGCATGTCTCTTTCCCCTTACCGTACCCATGTATCCATATGTGGCCTTGTTCTAATCTCAAGCCCAGGGCTTGGCGAAGCAATTCAAGAACACATAATAAAATTGCACGCAATGATATTGAATAGAAAAAAACAATTCTATTTTTTCATTATTAATTTTAAATAATATATAAAAATTTAAATAAATCACAACTCGAAAATAGAGTTGAGATGTACAATTAAAATGCTAATAAAAGGAAAAACTATCATAAAATTAATCGAGCTTATTATTTTTAATAAGTTTTGAAATTTATTATTTTTAATAACTTTTGCATGTAAGTTTAAATGGGTCAACGAATTATCTTCTATTCTTTAAATGTCTAAATGAAACATGATGGTGACTTGTAACTACAAGTTTGTGACTAGTTATTAAAAAAATATTCTAAAAAATTCTAAAAATATTAAAAATAAAATTAAAATACAATTTTTGGCCTTTAAATGGTTGATTTCAGCCTCAAAAAAAATAAGATTTTTTTTTAAGCAACTAGTGCAGTGTAGAATTACATAGATCTCTTCAAGATCTTCATTTAAAAAAAATGTTTCAACAAGTTCTTCAATCAAAAGTTATGGCATCTACAAGATATGCTCTTGCATCATTCTCCTCTAGTTGAAAAGTACTTAGCGCTTGCAAATTATTCTGATTGAACTTCTGTCATTTGTCCTTATCCAGCTTCTTCAATTCCTATTATGTAATCCAAATGTTACCTACATATTGTAATCCTTTTGACTATACCAAACACTTGTAGTTGCATTTCCTGTTATTCATTGTTTTCTTTGTCAAAACATGAGTTATCTTTTCTTTCTTCTTCCTTAATCTCCAATCCAGTTCTTATTATGCTTTTTCCCTTCAATATCCTCTCCATGGAAAGAATATAAGTTGGAAACATTAAACACTAGGGAAATATCAAAATTATTTGGAAATTTTACCCCATAAGTATTATTTAAAACACCATTTTTCACTAATTTAGTCACCTTCTTGTTTAACTTTGTATGTTTTATTGGGAACATCCTGTAAGTTGTTTGATTAGGTAGAGTTGATCCTAATTTTAAAACAATACATTGTTGAATGTCTTTGTTTCCATGGAAAACCATCTGGCAACTCATTGGATATAATACAACACATCCTCTGCTATTTTATTTGTCATTAAATTATAACATAATCTTGTCATTTTCATCTTCTTAATATATTTTTTTTTGTGAACACCATGTTTTCTACATGCCCTTCTTCTTTAAGAGGTAATAGAACTATCCTTGAACCATCCTTCCAAAAAGTATGCGTTGTTTTCTCCATCATGAAATTATTTTTTCTTATATTGTCATGGCCTTCCCAACAACACATGACATGCATCCATTGAGATGACATCATTCCATATTTCACTCTGATGAGTCTTTCATATATACAAACATGATTAAACACATTTTATCAACATTAACTTTGTTTCTTTTTTTAAACCATGAAATATGGTAAGGATGAGGATGTTTCTCACATTGCATACCTAGTTTCTCTACCATTTCTTTAGTTACCATATTATTACAACTTCCACCATTTATAATAACCTTACATACCTTTCCTCTTGAAGTTCACCTTGTTAAGAAAATATTTGTATGAAGCCATGAATTACCACTATCTTTATCCTCCATCTACTCTTTCCTTGGTGCAATATTTTTTTAATTGTCATAAGATTCTCTCCTAAATATGCTAAAACTTCTAGACCTTGTTCTTCTATGTTAACCTCAATCAAATGTACTCCTAGTTGTTTCTCTTTCCTCATTTCTTGTGCATAATAATTTCGACACTCAATAGTTTTGTGCCCTTCTTAGCCATAGTTGTAGCAAACAAAATATCTTTATGGTGTTGTCCATCCTCTACCACCATAGCCTCTACCTCTTTGAAATCCTCTTCTTATTTGTTGATTCTAAAACCCTTGTCTACAGTTTATTATTTTTCCACCTCAAAAGATGATTTTCCACTTTTGTGATTAAATCCCCCTCATCCTCTTAATAGTGATGATAATCATCTCCTCAACCTAGGTGATCTTTGAAAAGTCTATCTACTTTAATTCTCTTTTGTTTTCAAAGCTAGTTGATAGCCATCTTCCATGCAATTAATTTTATGCATGCTTAATTCATCTTTATTAGAAAAATTTACACTTTTTACACACCTTGCAGCGATTTGTTCATCTGTTTCTTCATGCTCCACTTGAATGGACACCTTGTAAAATTTATGTGTAGTCTTATACATTGTACTCATTTTGTCTTTGGTTATGAAATATTCTTTAGAGGGTTGAATCATGATCCATAGGAAGAATTTTTTCTCTTAGTTTATTTTTCATTTTAATCTAAGTTCAAATCTTCTTCTTACACTTTCTTTGTCTTTCCTTTTGTGAAGGATCCCAACATATCATAACATGACCCTTCAATTTGATGCATGCAAATTTTACCTTCTTTTCCTTCACCATATTTTTCCATTAAAAAAGGTTCTCCATATGATTCAACCACTCTATCAACACTTTTAGTTTTAGACCAATCTTATATTCTGAAACTTCAATCAATATTCTTTCATTTTTTCCTTCTAACACCTTAATCAACATTTCTTCAAATGACAATGGCTCTTTTTTGTGAATCTTTGTTTCTTGTTGTCTTTCTTCATATGTGTCATTTACTGTTTGCCTTTGTCTCTAAACTTATATATTTATGGTAAGATATTCCACTTTCCTTTACAACTATTACATTTTCCTTTTCATCTGAGCACAACATCCTCTTCTTGCCAGTCTTCTTCTAAAAAACATTTGTTCTTCAAAAATAGATTTTTTCTAAAATAAAATTTGAAATGTAGAAAAATTCACACACAATCTTACCTTTGATTCTTTCTTCCTGTAGCTAAAATCACTTTTGATACTAGATGATGAAATTAAATGCAAAAAAATTTCAAGAACTCACAATAAAATAATAGAGAACAATATTGAATAGCAAAAGATAATTCTAATTAGTCATTATTCATTAATGAATACATAAGTATTTAAATAAATCATAATTAAAAGATAGAATTGAAAAGCATAACTAAAATGATATTAAAAACAAAATCTATCATATAGTTAACTAAACTTAATATATTTAGTATTTTTTGCAACTTGTTATTTTTAGTAATTTTTGCATGAAAAGTGAAATGGGTCAACTAATTGTATCTTATTATATACATGCTTAAATAAATTATGAGGGTGATTTTGAAATACAAGTTCACATCTAGATGCTAAAAAAATAAAACTAAAAAAATCTTAATATACAAAAAAATAAGATTAAAATGTAATTTTCAGCATTTAGGTGGTCAATTTCAGCCCTATAAAATTGTTGAAAAAGTCGCCAAGTGGTTAAGATGCCTTACAATTAAATTGAGCTATTGTATATATTCATTTAAAAAAAAGGGATCAAATAGTTACCTGGATCAGAAGTTTGGCCTCTACAAGATATGCTTATACATCATTATCCTCTGGTTAAAGACAACTCTACTCCTACGAGTTTTTTTGATTAATCTTCTACCATTTGTCCTTGTCCAACTTCTTCAATTCCCATTTTAAAATTCAAGTGTTATTTCCCTGTAATAATCCTTCCCACTATACCAAATACTTGTTGTAACTACCTTGCCTAGTATCCACTATTTTCTTGTCCAAAACCTATCGTATATTTAATTTCTTCTTCTTTGGAACCTGCTGCTTCCAATCTACTTATTATTCTACTTCTTCCCATTAAATATCCTCTCCATGGAATGCATATAAATCCAAAACATTAAAAACTAGATAAATATCAAAATTATGTTACAGATTTTTCTCATAAGCATTATCTAAAAGACTATTTCTCACTAATTTAGTCACCTACTTGTTAAAATATGCATGTTTATTTGGACTCATCCTATAAGATACTTGATTAAGTAGATTTGATCTTGTAATTAAATAAATACAGTGTTGAATGCCCCTCTTTGGTGGTAGACCATCTAGTAACTCATTAGGTATAATATTAACATACTCTTCCAATACTTTTTCTACCTTCGTTGATATTTTTCACATCCCCTACTTCTTATGTATTTGTCATTAACGCACAATAGAATAATGTCATATTCATCTTCTTAATAATTTTTTGTGGATAACATGTTTTATACCTACCCTTATTGCATAAAACATATTATAACTATTATTGAATCATATTTCCAAAAATTATATGCATTCTTCTCTCCATCATACACTGCTTTCCTATCATATTTCCATGATATTCCCAATAACACATGAGATGCATCATTACACCATATTTTATTTTGATAAGTATTTCATATGAAAATTTTAATTAAACACATTTTATCAATAGTAATTTTGTTTCCCCTTTTAAACCATGAAATATGGTATTGTAGACACTAAATTAAATCAATAAATGTTTGACAATACTAGTCCTTGACATTTTTACCTTATTTGGATAACTCGCCACTCCAATAACTATTTATATATATGAGATCCTTCCAAGTATTACAATTTGTATGAACATCTTATAAACTTCTCTAATTTATTCCTAAATGTCCTTAATCAATAAACACTTCACCACTAGTTTAGTTTCAAAAGCCTCTGTCTAATTTGGATAAGTATACACTAGTCAAACAAGGGTGCACTACGCACCTATCCACTAGTGTGGATTTATCCCATGCAATCCAAAAACTATTTTTTCAAAATGATATGTTTCCTAATGGTTCTCCCATGTCATCCCTAAGGTTGGTTATCAGAAATAGTTCAAAGGTATTCCTATAAGAGCTTATCAAGTTCCTCACTTCAAACCCACCAGTTACTCTCTTACAAAAGCGATTTCAAAGGTACTTATCTATTTAGCAAAGAGCACTAAGAAAATTCTATTGTAGTAATATCTTCATTGGCCAAAGTATATTATTTTTTTGCAGGTTAAATGCCATTCTTTATCAAGCATTGTGTATACACACACTATTCTTAATATTTAATACTTACTAACACTTTCTCTCTTTTAAGTGGTATAACATAGAATTACACCTCTGTGGGAGAGTTTTTCAAGCTCTCCCACTTCCATCTATAAGAATGAGAACAACCTCAGGATGTGGGTGTCCTATGGTGAGGTTGAGCCTCTAGGATTTTTAAAGAGGCTAGTTCCTCCTAGTGGATCACCTAAAACTAATGCTGAAATGAAACTTCATGGAGAAAAGGGTTAGAAGGGAGATAAGGGATCCTAAGAGGGATAACTAGGTGATGCACCAAAGTAAAAATAAACACTCATCTATGATTGAACCCACACTAGATCAGTCATAAGATAACTATGACTTACACAATCTTGAGATTAAGTTAACACACTAGAAGAGGTTTAGACAGAACACTAATCCAGACTTGTAAGAGCTTGAAAGTACATTAAAGAGGCTAGCGGAAGGCTGATAGACTAGGAATAATCTCCTTCATGAATCTACCAAGCACAAGCATACTAAGACACTGATAAATGACAAGAGATAGGCAAAGAAATCATCTCATTACATAAAGAGGTAGTTATTAAAATAGACTTGAAAGGGTCGAGCCTAGTCAAGCAGAGCATACTTTGTAGTATCTCAATGAATGTCCATCTCCCAAAAAGATGAAAAAGTCTAAAAATTGGGAACCATTACAAAGGCAAGTCAAGTGATATATAGTTATTAGGAAGAGACAGAGAGAGCTACATGGAAAGAGAGAAGAATGTCACTAATGACCACTATTGTCATCCTTTTTAATCATGAAATGTGTCACCCAAGATCACTGCAAAACCTCCTTGAACTACTTTTGCATTCAAGTCTCTTTTGGTTGAGCTGAGAGTAGTTGCATTATGGATAACTAGACGTTTCTTCTTGGTATGAATGCATTTATATTTGCATTTAAAAGACATGATGTCTTTCACTTTTGTGTGTCCTATCTAAAGAAGGACATGGACCTCCATGCTTGGGATTTCAAACTGACCCATGTTGTTCCTACATTTAGATGGTTATTTTTCAAGAGCAAACTATATTAAAGGATGAGAGCCTTCATAAATTTCTAGCTACTAGCCACTTGGACTCTCCCATGCTCATTGGTCATCCTTTTTCCACTTGTCCTCTAATGATTGGCCCTTTCTTCTCCAACTTATGCCATGTGGTAGCCTTTCATTTAGCTGATCATGAATCTCATGTTGTTGGACCAAGCTTAAGTCAAACACTCAAAGAATCCCAATTTAATTTATGCAGAGTAATTTGGGTTCTTTGATCTCTCCAACTTTGAACTTTCTCATAGCTTTTACTTATCAAGATTTTTAAGTAAAGTACTTGGAGAAACCTGATTTACTTTATGCAGAGTAATTTGGGTTTTCCAAGTTTACTTACTTTAGACTTTTTGCCTTGGCTTGTATTTTTGAGAACCTGAGAAGCACTTCTAAGACCAAATCAAGCTTTGGATGTCTCATTACTTATTTTGGGTTTTTGACTGCTCATAACTTATGAAGTAATTAAGTAGTGCTCCTTGGAGAACCTAAAATACATTGTCCATGAGTAATTCAGGTTTGTAAACCCAAATTAATTTTGCTTATAAAAAATTTAGAAGTCAAGCACCATTGGAAACCTGATTTGTACTGTGTCCTCAAAAACCCAAAGTCTTACGACTTTGAAAGCCCAAAGACTTCTTTGGATAACCCGAGGTTGTTTGAAATTGCCACTTTTGGTTGAATGTCCACCTTCTCATAATTGGGAAAATTTTTATATGGGGGCCAAGAAATGGCCAATATTTTTGGTGACTCACAGGGAAGCATACCTACTATGCTTGTAGAACCTAGCTCACTTGCCTTGCCTAGTCCACTGGGCATGAAGTTATTGCTTTCTTTGACAATGCTAGCTGAAACTGGATACAAAGTTGACCCTTGATGGAACTTCCTCTTGAATCAATGAGGACAGTAGAAAACAAAGTGCCCAAGGTGCTTAAAGAAAATAAACTAATCTATAATAAAGCAAAAACAACAAATAAATGTGCTTGAAACATCACTTAGAGGAATTAAAACATAAATAATCCTAATATATACATCCTAAAACTATGTACCCATTTCCTCCTAGATCAAAAGGAAAGATTGATACTTCCCTTATATTACAAGACAAAGGATTGAACAAGGCATACAGTTTCTTGACCCTTGGCCTTGATGCCTGCTTCTTCTTTATTACAACTGTTAGCTTCTCCATCACCATGTTCAATGAGAACTAGACAGCTCCAAAAAGGTTAGCTATGTGAATCCAAAGGTTCTAAAGCTCTTAAAATGGCTCCTTAACTGTAGCCTTCAATGGTGGTTCAACTAAGCAAATCTCTTTGATTTCTATGGCCTCCTCAATAAGACTAGATTTGTTCATTATCTCATATTTTTTAGGTTCATCAAGGAGTTGATATCTTATTTCAAAGATCTAAAACAAGTCCATATTTTTAATGAATTCTTGAGGTGGCAAAGTTGGAAGACTACCCACTCCATCCCCTTTGATCTTCTTGACAAAGATGCTCTCCTTGGCTGTAACCATACCATAGTTGCCTTGGAAAAGAACATAACCAGCTCCCAAGATCTCAACAAGTCCTCAAATGAGCCTCTCAATTGATTGGGAACCTCTGGCTGCTCCATAAGTTCATTAGTTTGATCAACTACTTCATTTATTTCCTCATCCTCTTCATCACATGGCAGCTCATTCAATGAAATGATAGCCTTGACCCCCTCATTCTCCGCATAAAGTGGTAGCTTTTCATCCTCAATAGTGCAGTCCACTTCATGTACAATTACAAAATAATCTTCAACATGTTCTCTTTCATTTAAGAAGGCTGCATTGATCTTTTTTTGACCAAGGGGGGACCTTATGGTGATTTATTCCTCATAGTTTCTTGTGACATTCTCTTCCTCAACCTCTTTGGATGTATCTCCCATAGGTTCTTGAAGCTACTCTACTTGGATCACCTTCACCTCCTCTTTCCTCTTCTCTTGAATTGGCTAAACTGATTTCCAAGATGGAAATGTGTAGGGAACAACCACCTTTTATTCTTTATTCTCTGCTTCATGAATGACTCTCCATGAAGGAAAGGCTTTAGGCTTTTGAGAGGAATGGAGTGGAGGCTACAAGGCTTCTTGACTAATTTTAGGAATCATCACCTCCTTCTTCTACCCATTGCTTTGAATAAATTTCCAAGATGGAAAAGATGGAAAAGATAGAGGCTCTTGAGGAGGGAGGGATGGGGGTTGAAATACCTTTAATCTACTTGATTGTGCGACTTGGCTCCAAGATGGGAAAGGTAGAGGTTCTACCTTCATCTGTTGATTCTACCTTTCTTTTTCTCTCCTTGTCTTCAATTCTAACTCTCTGATTTGCTTTGCTATATTATCTTGAAATAGCTCCTCCTTAAGGTGATCAAGAAAAAAAGAAGGCTCTTGAAGAGGGATGAAGTTTTGGACCCAAAAAATAGGTTGTTACACAATAGGCACTTCATTTTTTTGACATCCCCCTTGGATGGATTTACAAGAAGGAAAAGACTACAAAACAAATGAAGAACTTGGAAGATTCAAAGGAGCACTTGAAATAGTCACTTGAGGAGGAATGGTGACACATAAGAAGGATGTGGAGGTGCATATGTAGGCACAAAAGGTTGATGAGGCTAGCCTTGATATACCTCAAGTCCTTCTAGCTTGTCCTAAATGATCTAAATATAATCACATATATCCATCATGTCACCAGTGAGGTTGCCCCAATTTTCTCTCTCAATAGGTGCCCATTCTGCTTTGATTTTCTACAATGAATCCCTCACATAATGGATTTATTGAGGGGGAACATTTTAGCCATAACACTTTTGTGAGCACAACTCTAGTGCATGCTTGTCAAGGCTCACTAAAATTTGCCTAAGTGTTGGTATAGATGGCTCATGATAGGGTTGATGAGGAGTATTATTTTGATGGGCTTGTTCATATGGATGATCAGGGCAATACTCCTACATATATGGATCATGAGAAACTTTCCAAGGTTCATTATAGCCTTGATATAAATATTGGTAGGGCTGATTAAGCTCATATGGATCATGAAGATCATACTGGGGCTACTAATAAGGAAGTGAATAATAGTAATATTCACCATAGCTATTCATGTTAGCCTCATAAGTCAAGTAGGAGCTGATTAAAACTTCAAAGAGACAAACTTGGTCTGCTCACAACCAAGATCTTTGATTTGGAGTCACCAATGGTGCTAATACTTTATTTCAAAATAAAATAATGATGATCAGGCACTTAGACTGCTTAAACCAGTTGATAGATGCTTGGAGTCACCATTGATGTTTGGTGAATGCCTCCAAAGGTTGATAAGTAGAAAGACAACACCAAAAATTATTCCACTGCTTTGGACCTTAGTCCCAATGGGCATGCTAGAACTATTATAGCATATAATTTCACCCCTATTGGAGAGTTTTTTAGGCTCTCCCACTTTTGGCTATAAGCATGGGAACAACCTTAGGATGTGGGTGTCCTATGGTGAGGTTGAGCCTCTAGGATTTTTAAAGAGGCTAGTTCCTCTTGGTGGATCACCTAAAAATAATGTTGAAATGAAAATTCACAGAGAAAAAGGTTAGAAGGGAGACAAGGGATCCTAAGAGGGCTAACCAGGTGATGCACCAAAGTAAAAATACACACTCATCTATGCTTGAACCCACACTAGATCAGTCATAAGACAAATATGACTTACACAATCTTGAGATCAAGTTAACACATTGGAAGAGGTTTAGATAAAACACTAATCCAGACCTGCAAGAGCTTGAAAATACATTAAAGAGGCAAGCATAAGGATGATATACTAGGAAGAATCTCCTTCATGAATCCGCCAAGCACAAGCATACTAAGGCACTGATCAATGACAAGAGATAGACAAAGAATCATCTCATTACATAAAGAGGTAGTTCTTAAAATAGATTTGACAAGGTCAAGTCTAATCAAGCAGAGCATACTTTGTAGTATCTCAATGAATGTCCATCTCCCAAAAAGATGAAAAAGTCTAAAAATTGGGAACCATTACAAAGGCAAGTCATGTGATATATATAGAGAATGGAAAGAGAGAGAGAGAGATACATGGAAAGAGAGAAGAAGTCACTGATGACCACTAATGTCATCCTTCTTTGCCATGAAACACATCATCCAAGATCATCGTACAGCATCCTTGAATCACTCCCACATTCAATTCTCTTTTGGTGGAGTTGAGAGAAGCCACATTGTGGGCAGCTAGATGTTTCTTCCTGACATGACTACATTTATCTTTGCATTTAAATGACATGGCATATTTCACTTTTGTGTGTCCTATCTGAAGAAGGATGTGGACCTCCATGTATAGGAGTTCAAACTAACCCATTTTGTTCTTTAATTTGGATGGATATTTGTCGAGAGCAAACCATATTGAAGGATGAGAGCCTTCATAAATTTCTAGCTACCAGTCACTTGGACTCTCCCATGCTCATTGGTCATCCTTGTGCCACTTTTCCTTTGCTAATTGGCCCTTTTTACTTTAACTTATGACACATGGTAGCCTTTCATTCACCTAATCATGAATCTTGTGTTTTTGGACCAAGCTTAAGTCAAACACTTGAAGAATCTTGATTTATTCTATGTAGAGTAATTCAGGTTCTTTGATCTATCTAACTTCAGACTTTCCCATATCCTTTACTTATCAAGATTTTTAAGTAAAGTACTTGGAGAAAACCAATTTACTCTATGCAAATTAATTCAATTTTTCCAATTTTACTTACTTCAAACTTTTTGGCTTGGCTTGTCTTTTTGAGAACCTGAGAATCACTTCTAAGACCAAATTAGGCTTTTGATGTCTCATTACTTATTTTGGGTTTCTAACTACTCACAACTTATGAAGTAATTAAGTAGTGCTCCTTAGAGAACCTGAAATACACTATCCATGAGTAATTTGCATTTGTAAACCTGAATTACTTCTGCTTATAAAACATTTAGACGTCAAACATCGCTGAAAACCTAATTTTCACCGTGTCCTCAGAAACGTGAAGTCTTACAACTTTGAAAGCCTAAAGACTTATTTGGAGAACCCAAGGTTGTCTAAACTTACCATTTTTGATTGAATGTCCACCTTCTCATACTTGGGAAAAATTTTATAAGGGGGCCAAGAAAAGACCAACAGTAAGAACCTATGAAGTTTTAATGTCTTTAAGTGCACACCTTAAAAGGTGAACTGAGAAAGGGGTGGGTAGACCATTGGTGATTCATAAGATTATTGTGGCTTTGTATCATTCCTAGCATTAATCCAACTTATTTATACTATTTATTCATTTACCTCCTATGATGCCTCCTTGAAATCTTGAAATCCTAAAATATGGCTAAGTCTAAAATCCTAAAACCCTAAAATATTACTGAGTCTAAAATCTAATAGGACCCTCCAAAATTTAGAATTTGCATTATAGCTCTTAGAAGTCTAAAACCACTCTCAAACATCCTAAAAGTATAAATATAAAATATGACTTAAAGTATTAGTTGACATTTAGACATGGACATTTCTAAATGTTAAATCATACTTAACTATTTATTTTATATTTATATTACTTCTTTTAGCACATTTCATGCCATTATCTAACTCTATAAACAATCTCCCCACCCAAAATAACCCCTACTTAAGCAAAACCCATTTTTACCCTCATCCAAATGTAGTTGAATGGGTTGACCTTGTTCTAGGAATAACACACGTTACAAGACTAAGTCGGCCTATACTAACTTATTTTGAGGTCTAACTTCTCTATTTTTCATTCAACTAGGTTGACTGGACCAACTGCATTGGCTAAAATTTTGGAAGGGCTTAGGTTCAAATCAAGATATATATACACCTCTTTCACCTCATTTCCAATACAGATAATAAATCATTTATGTGTTAGGTTGTGGAGCTAAAAGCTTCACTGATGTAAGCAGGGAAGGAGGTTGCGAAGGGTTGCAGAGTGTTACTGTCACTGGCATCGGTCAGGCCAACCGATGTTGGCAGGGAGGAGACAGGAAAGCAACTGACGTCAGTCAGAAGTTGGCCAGCATCGGCACCCCCCAGGCAGATAGGGATCGACGTCGGTCACCTGTGTGGTTCAAACTGCGTGTATTACGGGCAGTTAGCTAATGAACCAAGTGTTTGCATGTCAAGAGCCAATTTTAGACTGAGAGCTATGGATCTAATTACTATAATTAGGTGTCTAATTATTGTTTGCATGAGATCTATTTAAGAGACTCATTGGTTGTATTGTAAACTAGTGCTAGAGAGTAAGAGAGAAAATAAGCTCCTTCAGAGAGAAGAGAGCAATGGTGTGTTCTTCTTAGTGCCACAGTACCAAGTGTGGGTGCTGGAGTGGAGAATCAGTAGGGTTCTTCATGTATGTATGATCTTGGTCATCAGGTGAGCATGGCTACAATAGGAGATCTGCATGGTAAGTAAGGTCATTGATTTGTAGGTGTATGTGTGTGCAAGGTCAAGGTTCACAAGTGTGCAGAACCAGATTGATTTGTAGGTGTGCAAGATTAGAGAGGACAACAACACAATAGGGAGCAGAATCAGGTGGGATCTACTTGGAGTACGTTTGTGTACTTGTAGAGTGTGTGGAGCACTTGTGGAGTGCGTGGAACACAGGTGTAAGGTGAACACCAACTCTGTGTTTGAGTTGGGTGTTGGGACCTAAGGGAGAGAGCTTTGAGGGAAGATTTACTGTTTATGCCCTAGAGGTGTGGGAGCCCTAGAGGTGTGTAAGGAAGAAGAACTGTGGCAGCCTTCTTTGTTGTATTTCCTTCTGAAAGAGTTTTAATACAAGTTGTGTATTGTCTCTCATATCATGTGTTATTTCTAAATTCTAGTTACTTGTGTATTCTAGTTAATTTCCACATATTAAGTTGCTTGGTAATCAATTGTGTGCTTCTGGTTATTTATCCCAACATGTGGTATCAGAGCTAAGGTTGTAGGGAGTAGGTTTTGTGTTTGGTTACAGGTCACTCTCAGGGGTTTTCTGATCGAGTGGGAGTAGAGCAATGGCAGATCAAAGTAAGCTAAGAATGGAGGAGTTGAAAAGCACAGATGGTCACTTACGGTCCTATGGAAAGAAAGAGTAGGGAAAAGAATATTGTTGGTTAGTAGCAGATCAGCATGAAGGAACTGAAGATGCAGATGTTGCAGGGGTTGTTGCACAGGATGCTTTGGGAGGTTTCTTGGATAAAGTTGAATCCTGGATAATAGATTTTGTTGCCTCTTTCCATGCAGCCCCAGGGAGAGGAGTTGGTGAGCCTTGCCAAAGAATTGGCAAAGGGGAAGTGAAGCTGAAATCGCAGGCGACCAACGCATGGGTGTTGAAGGAGGTCATGCAGGTCCCAGGTTTGGAGATATGGCTAATTTATTTAGAAAGGTTGGGTGATGAGAGATACATAAGAACTCTCATAGCGGACGTGCTTGAATTAGCTAGTGGTAAGAAAATAGGTACTCTTTATCTACTTGTTTATATTACTGATTCTTCTTTTGTTGTGGAGACGTGGCTTCGTAGGCTTGGTCACATGAGCAGGAAGGAGATGCACATTCTTAAGAGGAAGACTGATATATTTGACAGGCTTAAAACTGGAAATCCTTGGTGTTTATGGAGGAGATGGTGGACAGAGACCAGTGGATGGGGCTGGATACTTCTGAGCAAGGCAGTTTGGACATAGGTTTTGATTCAAAGGAGCTCGTGAGTAAAAAGTCATCACTCACAGGAAAACACAGGTACCGGCATCGGCAAGAAAACTGACGTTGGAAATAGGTAAGACTGACGTCGGTCAGGAGGACCGACGTCGGCAAAAGGAGGACACCAACATCGGCAAAAGGAGGACATCGACGTCGGCAGGGTTGGTAGTTAGGACAGGTGCATGGAACCGACGTCGGTTAGATGCAGACTGTGTGGTGACTGAGGTCGGTCACTGTAACGGATTTTGGGTGGATAACAAGCTGTCAAGGAGTCTCAAATGCCCATATGGAGGACTGAAGGTGGTAAGTAAGCCTCAAATTCATTGTTCCTCTTATTTATACTAGTTGCTGACTGTAGAGCAAGAAGGATCCAGGAAATAGTGGGAGCATGGCAGGAATAGTTTGTAGAACCAAGCGGGAGATTTGGTAGGGTTGCCAGCCGAATGAAAGCACAGAGACGAATGGATACCTTAGTTGAAGAATAGAGAGAATGGACACGTGAGACGAAAGACCAGGGCATATGGTCTTGAGGAAGCTGTAGGAGAGTGGTATAGGTTTTGATAGGGGGACGACAAAGCATGACTTTAGTCAATGTCAGGGTAACTACTGTGGTTTGTCTTACCAGGGGGATGATGGTCATGACATTATCCTATTACTGTATGTGGATGGTATGTTTGCTAGTAGGGTTGTACATACAGGGTTTTGCTGAGCTAAGGGTAAGATTAGTTTAGTGGTTTGATATGAAGAATTTGGAGCCGCAAAATTCTTTGGCATGTGAGACATGGGAGATCACAGGTTGATTTTGTCTCCAGTGGGAGATGATGTGAATCAGGTGTTGGTGAGGTTCATTACGCAAGATGCAGAGCCAGAGCACACTAAGGGCTGGATAGTTCAGTGTTTGAAATCACATGAGGTCTGGTATATACCTGAGTTTGCCCAAGCAGTGGGTGCTGCCAGAGAGTTAGGAGCCAATTCGGGGAAGTGGGTTCTAAGGTATTTGAGAGGGACCAGCAGTAGGGATTCATGCTATTCAGGGTCAGGACTTCACTACATGAGTTTGTAGGTTTGGATGTGGCAGGTTACTCGGATGACAGGAAGTGCACCACAGGTTGTGTGGTGGGTGGTCTTCAGGGTTGATCTTGAAGAGGGATACAAGCTAGGAAATAGATTAGACAAGGTACAGGTACAGGTACAATGTAGCTGTTTATCTCCAAGTGGGAGATTGTTAGGTTGTGGAGCTAAAAACTTGACTAATGCAAGCAGGGAAGGAGGTTGCAAAGGGTTGCGGAGTGTTACTATTGTTGGTGTTGGTCAGGACAACCGGCGTCCATAGGGAGGAGACAAGAAGGCAACAGACATCGGTCAAAAGTCAGCCAGTGTCAGCACCCCCAGGTAGACAGGGACCGATGTCGGTCACCTGTGTGGTTCAGACTACGTGTATTATGGGCAGTTAGCTAACGAACCAAGTGTTTGCATGTCAAGAGCCAATTTTAGACTGAGAGTTGCGGATCTAATTACTGTAATTAGGTGTCTAATTATTATTTGCATGAGATCTATTTAAGAGACTCATTGGTTGTATTGTAAACTAGTGATAGAGAGTAAGAGAGCAAATAAGCTCCTTCAGAGAGAAGAGAGCAATGGTGTGTTCCTCCTAGTGCCACAGTACCAAGTGTGGGTGCTGGAGTGGAGAATCAATAGGGTTCTTCATGTATGTATGATCTTGGTCATTAGGTGAGCATGGCTACAATAGGAGATCTGCATGGTAAGTAAGGTCATTGATTTGCAAGTGTATGTGTGTGCAAGGTCAAGGTTCACAGGTGTGCAGAACCAGATTGATTTGTAGGTGTGCAAGATCAGAGAGGACAGCAACACAACAGGGAGTAAAATTAGGTGGGATCTACTTGGAGTACGTTTGTGTACTTGTGGAGTGTGTGGATCACTTGTGGAGTGCGTGGAGCACAGGTGTAAGGTGAACACCAACTCTGTGTTTGAGTTGGGTGTTGGGACCTAAGGGAGAGAGCTTTGAGGGAAGATTTACTGTTTATGCCCTAGAGGTGTGGGAGCCCTAGAGGTGTGTAAGGAAGAAGAACTGTGGTAGCCTTCTTTGTTGTATTTCCTTCTGAAAGAGTTTTAATACAAGTTGTGTATTGTCTCTCATATCATGTGTTATTTCTAAATTCTAGTCACTTGTGTATTCTGGTTAATTTACACATATTAAGTTGCTTGGTAATCAATTGTGTGCTTCTGGTTATTTATCCCAACATTATGCTTCTTTATGATTTGTTCTTCCATTATTCTACTTAAGGAGTCATTGCTTAGGGTTTGATACTTATTTAGAGTAAAATCTTGTCTTGTGGAAATGTCTTAGATGCATAGGATAAGTCTTGTAGTGTAGAGCTGACCTATCTTTGTGATCCTTATGAACCACATCAACCTCTTTAAAAACACCATTAACCAAAGGAGATATTGAGCCTTGATAGGTTCATTTTTAAGGTAAGTATTTGTTGGGATAAATAACCGGAAGCACACAATTGATTACTAAGCAACTTAATATACCGAAATAAACTAGAATACACAAGTAACTAGAATTCAAAAATAACACATGATATGAGAGACAATACACAACTTGTATTAAAACTCTTGCAGAAAAGAATACAATAAAGAAGATGCCACTTCTTCTCCACCACCTCTTCAGAGGCTTCCCACACCTCAAGTGAACAGTACTTCTCTCCTCAAAGCTCTCTCTCTTAGGTCCCAACACCCAACTCAAACATAGAGTTGGTGTTCACCTTATACCCATGCTCCACGCACACCACAAGTGCTCCACGCACTCCACAAGTACACAAATGTACTTCAAGTAGATCTCCCCTAAACCTGCAACAACCTGCACCTCAATAGAACTTACTTATGGAAGGATCTCCCTTGCCTTCCTCTTTGCTCTATCTGAGTACACACCTATACTCCAAGTAGATCCTGCCTGATTCTGCTCCCTATTGTGTTGCTGTCCTATCTGATCTTGCACACCTGCAAATCAACCTGGTTTTGCACACCTGTGAACCTTGACCTTGCACACACATACACCTGCATATCAATGATCTTACTTACCCATGCAGATCTCCTATAGAGGCCATGCTCACCTGATGACCAAGATCATACACTCTTGAAGAACCCTACTAATTATCCAATCCAGTACCTACCTTGGTACTGTGGCACTAGGAGGAACACACCATTGCTCACCTCACACATAGAAGGAGCTTATAATATTTCTCTCTTACTCTCTAGCACTAATTTACAATACAACCATGAGTCTATTATATAGATCTCATCCAAACAATAATTAGACATCTAATTACAATAATTAGATCCACAGCTCTCAGTCTGAAATTAGCTCTCATCATGCAAACACTTGGTCCGTCAACCAACTACCCGTAATATACTCACATCTCAAACCACACAAGTGATCGACGTCGGTCCCTGTCCGCCTGGGGGTGCCGATGCCGGCCGACTTTTGACCGACGTCAATTGCTTCCTGTCTCCTACCTGCCATCGTCGGTTGGCCTGACTGACGCTGGTGTCTGTGACACTCTGCAACTCTTCTACAACCTCCTCCATGTCTGCATCAGTGAAGCTTTTAGCTCCACAACCTAACAATCTCCCACTTGGAGATAAATGGCTGCACTGTACCTGTACCTGTACCCTGTCTAATTTGTTTCCTAGCTTGTATCCCTCTTCAAGCTCAATCCTGAAGACAACCCACCACACAACCTGTGATGTACCTCCTGTCATCTGAGTACCCTGCCGCATCCGCATCTACAAATCCATGTAGTGAAGTCCTGACCCTGAATAGCATGAATCCCTACTGCTGGTCCCTCTCAAATACCTGAGAACTCACTTCTCCGAATTGGCTCCTAACTCTCTGACAACACCCACTACTTGGGCAAACTCAGGCCTATAATAGACCTCATGTGATTTTGGACACTTAACTATCCAGCCCTTAGTGTGCTCCGATTCTGCATCCTGTGTAATGAACCTCGCCAACACCTGATTCACATCAGCTCCCACTGGAGACAAAATCAACCTGTGATCTCCCATGTCCCCCATGCCAAAGAATTTCGCTGCTCTAAATTCTTCATAGCAAACCACTGAACTAATCTTACCCTTAGCTCAGCAAAACCCTGTATGTACAAACCCTGCTAGCAAACATACAATCCACATACAGCAACAGAATGATGTCATGACTCATCATCCACCTGGTAAGAAAACCACAGTAGTTACCCTGACATTGACTGAAGTCATGCTTAGTCATCCACCTGTCAAAACCTGTACCACTGTCCTGCAGCTTCCTCAAGACCATATGTCTTGGTCTTCCATCTCACGTGTCCGTTCTCTCTATTCTTCAACTAAGGTATCCATTCGTCTCTATGCTTTCTTCCCTGCTGGCAACCCTACCAAATCTCTGCTTGGTTCTGCAAACTCTCCATGCCATGCTCCCACTATTTCCTGGATCCTTCCTGCTCTGTAGTAAGCAACAAGTGTAAAGAAGAGGAACAATGAATTTGAGGCTTACTTACCATCTTCAGTCCTCCATATGGGTGTTTGAGACTCCTTGACAGCTGGCTGTCCACCCAAAATCTGTTACAGTGACCGACCTCGGTCACCACACAGTCTGCATCCAACCGACATCAGTTCATGCGCCTGTCCTGACTACCAACTCTGCCGACGTCGGTGTCCACCTTCTACCGACATCAGTCCTTTGATCGACGTCGGTCTTACCTACTGCCGACGCTAGTTTTCCTGCCGACGCCGATACCTGTGTTTCCTGTGAGTGATGACTTTTTACCCGCGAGCTCCTTTGAATCAATCCCCATGTCCAAACTGCCCTGCTCAGAAGTATCCAGCCCCATCCACTGGTCTCTGTCTACCATCTCCTCCAAGAACACCAAGGCTTTCCAGTTCTTAAGCCTGTCAAATATATCTGTCTTCCACTTAAGAACATGCATCTCCTTCCTACTCATGTGACCAAGCCTACGAAGCCACGTCTCCACAACAAAAGAAGAATCAGTAATATAAACAAGTAGATAAAGAGTACCTATTTTCTTACCACCAGCTAATTCAAGTGCATCCACTGTGAGAGCTCTTGTGCATCTCTCATCACCCAACCTTTCTAAAGAAATTAGCCATATCTCCAAACCTAGGACCTGCATGACCTCCTTCAACACCCATGTGTTGGCCACCTGCGATTTCAGCTTCACTTCCCCTTTGCCAATTCTTTGGCAAGGCTCACCAGCTCCTCTCCCTGGGGCTGCATGGAAAGAGGCAACCGAATCTGTTATCCAAGATTCAACTTTATCCAAGAAACCTCCCAAAGCATCCTGTGCAACAACACATGCAACATCTGCATCTTCAGTTCCTTCATGCTGATCTGCTACCAACCAACAATATTCTTTTACCTGCTCTTTCTTTCCATATGACTGTTGGTGACCATCTATGCTTTTCAACTCCTCCATTCTTAGCTTACTTTGATCTGCCATTGCTCTACTCCCACTCGATCAAAAACCCCTGAGAGTGACCTGTAACCAAACACAAAACCTGCTCCCTACAACCTTAGCTCTGATACCACATGTTGGGATAAATAACTGGAAGCACACAATTGATTACTAAGCAACTTAATATGTGGAAATAAACCAGAATACACAAGTAACTAGAATTCAGAAATAACACATGATATGAGAGACAATACACAACTTGTATTAAAACTCTTGCAGAAAAGAATACAATAAAGAAGATGCCACTTCTTCTCCACCACCTCTTCAGAGGCTTCCCACACCTCAAGTGAACAGTACTTCTCTCCTCAAAGCTCTCTCTCTTAGGTCCCAACACCCAACTCAAACATAGAGTTGGTGTTCACCTTATACCCGTGCTCCACGCACACCACAAGTGCTCCACACACTCCACAAGTACACAAATGTACTTCAAGTAGATCTCCCCTGAACCTGCAACAACCTGCACCTCAATAGACCTTACTTATGGAAGGAACTCCCTTGCCTTCCTCTTTGCTCTATCTGAGTACACACCTGTACTCCAAGTAGATCCTGCCTGATTCTGCTCCCTGTTGTGTTGCTGTCCTATCTGATCTTGCACACCTGCAAATCAACCTGGTTTTGCACACCTGTGAACCTTGACCTTGCACACACATACACCTGCATATCAATGATCTTACTTACCCATGCAGATCTCCTATAGAGGCCATGCTCACCTGATGACCAAGATCATACACTCTTGAAGAACCCTACTGATTCTCCAATCCAGCACCCACCTTGGTACTGTGGCACTAGGAGGAACACACCATTGCTCACCTCACACACAGAAGGAGCTTATAATATTGTTCTCTTACTCTCTAGCACTAATTTACAATACAACCATGAGTCTATTATATAGATCTCATCCAAACAATAATTAGACATCTAATTACAATAATTAGATCCGCAGCTCTCAGTCTAAAATTAGCTCTCATCATGCAAACACTTGGTCCGTCAACCAATTGCCCGTAATATACTCACAGCTCGAACCACACAGGTGACTGACGTCGGTCCCTGTCCACATGGGGGTGCCGACACCGGCCGACTTCTGACCGACGTCGGTTGCTTCCTGTCTCCTACCTGCCGTCGTCAGTTGGCCTGACCGATGCCGGTGTCTATGACACTCTGCAACTCCTCTGCAACCTCCTCCATGTTTGCATCAGTGAAGCTTTTAGCTCCACAACCTAACATTATTCCTAACTCTTACTCCTCTATTTTGGTAGATAGAATTGCATAAGTAATATTAATGAATGCATTATTTCTCCTTGATTAGTATTACCTATACATTGACTTGAGTAGAGTTCTTATTTGCATGTTTATTATCCCCCATTTGTGCAACAAGCTTTGGTGACACTAGATTAGATTTACTTTTCTATTTATGTTATTATTAGACTGTAATCACCCAAAAGTGGTATTTGAGTGCTAAGAGTGATAATTAAGACTACTTATCCCTAAATTAGCCATAGACCCATCCTAGAGCCTATTATCACACTTATCCACTCTTTGTGTAGGCCACAAGAATCCCTAGTCAAATCCAAAGCAGTTTTAAACCCTTATTTCCTGATCCTAGCCCTTCGTGCATAGTGTTCTACTAGTTAGACATTAGTGCCATAATAAGGAAACTAACACCGCGTGGTACTAGTGTCTCCAAAATGGGTCTAATGTCATTTTCAATAAAATTTCATAAACTGATATCTATTCAAAATAAAAGCCTCCTAAGGTTGGGCTAGACATATTTTATCATCTGCACAAGAAATACAAAGTTATAAATGCATGAATTTTAGCTCTCTATCCATTAGACGATAATTAGATGAAAAATATACATTCAAACATAGAATAAGTTAAGTATAATTAAGGTTAGTAATCCCTATTCTGTGTTACTTATACATACTACCATATATAATATCCCTAATCTTAGATTTTCCATATTTCTAGTCTCAAGCACATTTAATGGACTCAAATCCATTATCATACTAACATCACTTGCACCACAAATTAGGTGGGGAAAATTACACCAAGATTGATCCTCCCTCAGAGTATTGGTATGTAGGAAACTCTCTTCATAGTGGGGTGTTGAGGATGTCCAACCTACCTTAATAATGAACACACTTTTCAACTCATGCCCTAGTTATATGGAGGATTAAGGTTTACATAATAAATCAATCATTGTAGGCACAATATAGGGTTTTATAAATCATGTGTGCAGGAATAAACCCTAGATATCTAGACATAGGTACACCCAAAAGCTCAAGACAGTCTTATATAGAGGAAACTACCACCAATATCATGACACTATCACCACTTTGCTAATAATGTCATTATTGTCCAATTATGGTGTTATTATCCAAGAGTGTTTTTGACATAGGGATCTAGTTCATGACACTTAGACCAATTTCCATATTAGTTTCTAGCACTTATATCATTCGTATTAGGTGTTTTCTAGCTAAGTATTTACTTGCACTATTTATTATTATTTTTAGAAAAGTCAAAGCTAGTCAATTCTATAAAAAATTAGTGGTTGTATTTAATGCATATTATTTACCTAATTTAATATACTTGAATCTTTATCAAAAATAGAATTTACATTAGCTAAGTTATAAAAGGCTAAAACATTTGATGAACTCAACTTACTTCAAACATTACTCAAACCCTAACCCTAGATGCTCTTAGGGTTTGTATCCTTTTATGTCTTTGCTCATATTTAGTTCTAAAATTTCAGATTTGTTTTAATATTTTTTCTTTGAAATATTTATTAGATTAAAATTATTTTAAGGTTCAAAATATACAACTTGTTTTCCTACTTCCCAACCTACAATGGTAGAATTCAACAAATGATTTGATGAGACTGATAAGAAATAATTTCAAGATATTGTGTCCAAACATTCGAATATACAAGATGACTTCATCAATATTATTCAAGAAGAGCTTCAAAAATAAAATAATGTTTAATTTTCAACTCCCCTAGCTAATAACATTATTACACCTATAGTGGGGCTAACTCAGCTAGCATAAACAATAAATTATAATTCAAAAATATTCAATGACATCTACACCTATTGTGGCTAGTTCATCAACTCCAAATGTACAATCCCTTATGCACAAGGCTCATAATTTTCAAGCTAAGGTGTTACATCTTGAGAAGGGAGCCACTAGGTCATCACGTGCCTTAGATTCTAATGTTCTTTTACACACACCTTTAGTACAACACATAGTGACAACTCCCTTTCCATTCATATTTGTGGCACCTAATCTTACATTGTATGATGGAAAGTGTGACCATATCACCATCTCTGAGCATTTCATTCATCATGTTTGGACTATGTGTCCAATGATTAGCTTCTCAGAAAGTTATTTCTATGTAGTTTAAATTATTATGCCTTACATTGATTTTATGACTTACCAAATCAATCTATCATCGCATTCAATCCTTTGGAAGACATGGTTTTAACACACTTTTCCATAAATATCACTGACAAGATCTCATATGCTTAGATTATATAGTTGAAACAAAAGTCCAATGAACCTATTGTAGAATACATCTTATGATACAAGATTATATTAGCTAAATTGACTAGCCCCATGGTAGACAAAGAGCTTTAATACATCTTCAAATAGAGTGTTCTACCAACATTACATGAAGCCATCTTGTTTAAAAAGTTTACAAAATTCATAGATTTGTGCCACAATAAAAGAAAGAGAAGTCAAGCTTCTATCAATTAGCAAACTAAAATATACCAATGGATCATAATCAACTGCTAAGAGTTAAAATATGCCTCCATAAAAGGTAAGGGCCATCAAGAACAAGAGTGATCAAAAGGCCATAGTTAATACAACTTCAAATTCATCTCATTGCTGTGTTTTATTAAATCCTCCATGTAGAGTCTTAACCAACCTTATAGAATTTCTAACACGTGTTTTACAATAGCTCTTGGAATGCAATATCATATCTCTACCTCCCATCAAAGAGGTTGATATGACATGATCTCTTCTAAATAGCTATGATTCCAATGCATTCTACGAGTATCATATAACACTAGGCCATACAACAAACAAATGCATTATCTAGAAACATAAGATATAATATTTGATTAAGGCTAACATTATTGATGTGGGCACACCCATAGAGGCAGCAAAAGTACAACAAATGGAAGCTAAGGAATTAAAGATATTCTATGATCTATTTACAAATCATAAAATGAATGAGGTAGGGAACACTTTAGGTGTTCACTACACATATCAGGCATATCCACCACCAACTTCATATGACACTATTATAGAGGAGGCACACCCACTACACAATATCATTGGTATGTAACACACTATAGTTCCATCTAGACCACTCATCACCTTCTTAAAGTAGGATATTTTTTATGATGATACAAATTTACACGCTCTCTTTATATGAGCCTACATATATCATCATCCTATCCAACGTGTTATGGTTGACAATGGCTCAAGCATTAGCATGTGTACTATGACACTTATACAATATTTGGGACATTCAAAGTGGGATATATTCCCTACAAAGATCCATCAGGGAGATTGTGCTTTCATTACAGGTTGGACTAGCATATGTGGCCACTTTAGTCATACCTAGTGTAGGCATGTTTGACATGTTATTGGGTAGGCCATCGATACAACATCTATGAGCCATCCTATTTAAAATACACATATGCATGAAACATATACATGCAAATCAGGTGGTTAAAGTTGAGGGTCTTCCATATGAGTATCCTTTACCTATTCCATAAGTAGTTACATCATAATTACAAGTTACAACATAGTTACTAGATATGTCATAGTTATTAGTTATAATTCAGAGTATGGTTCTTATTGATACACCATAGAGTTCAGTAGATCTACCAGTGTAGGTGAGGTCTACTCCTACAATTTTGACACGTACACATATACTCCCATAGAGACCATTATTATAGAGACCCCTACATAAGAGATATATTACAGATTCTAGTGGGCCTTCCTCCATTCATTTTTTATTGAGATTAGTATTCTTAGGTTCTCAACATAGGGCACCTATGTCACCTATAGCTTCTTCTACCAGATGGGTTCCTAAAACCCCTACAGTTTAGAGGATACCACAGTCTGTGCCATGGATTCCTAACACCACTACACAAATAGATATAGATAAATCACTTAGTACAGTAGATTATGGGATAACAATTGCCTTTTCACACAACATGCACAATCATAGTTCCCTTATTTGACACAAGCCACAATGATAGTGAGTCTCCTATGAGACTCATCGGTTAGTATGGTTTATGTTTTCTTGTAAATAACTTATTTCTAAAAAATAAAAAACATTCAAATAATTACTTAGAAAACACAAAATTTAATGATTGTATATATTGCTATGTTTAAATTTTTTTATATTTTCCAGATACTACATATGCTAGCTATCTTAGTATAGTCAATTTTATCATACATACATGTTTTAATTATTCTTGTCAAGTGCTTATGGCTTGTTTGCAAGACTCAAGTCCACCACACTAATCCAAACATGTTATTATTTACTCATTAGAGGCATATACACCAATACATGGGTCTTCACTTGACACATTCACTCACTTGGGGGAATCCTATACAAAGTTTTGATTACCAGGTTCTATATTTATATACATTACATTCTATCCCTAACATTATTATATCTTGATATTGATCATGCTACTCTTACTTAGATTTTTTTTCCGATTGTTACTACTTTAGACTCAACATATATACATCCTAGCTCTTACATAGATTTGTATTACATATTCATGCATACTTTCATTTATAGCTTACCTAGTTTATACTTGATTGTATTTCTATGCTTATTTTATTTGAGGGAATTTAAATATGCCATTGTTATTTGGCTCTATGCCACTTATATTCATAATATGTATGCTTTGGAAATTTATACATATCCTTATGTGTTATTTCTTGATTATTTATGCAAACATTTGAACATGTCCTTCTATATGGATCTAAGCCAACTTGCTTGTTGATTGCATAAGTGGAAATTTGAACATGTCCTTGTATGTTTTGTTTTCTCATATTTAGTGGCATATGCCCATGTCACTTTATGGCCCCTTTACCTATTTTGTGTGCTCCATGTGTTTTGTATGTATGCTTTTTTGAATGTGTCATGGCCATTAAACTTATCTTTACTTGTTACACACACTAGTTCTTAATGCCATGAGGGACCTCAGACATATTCCCTCCCTACTTGGGTATTGTGATGGACATCATGCCCCATCCCCCTAGGTAGTTACTCAATTTTACTCAAATTTATTGTTACATACATTGATTACATTTATCTTTGACACCCTTGTGAATGTTATACATGACATACATCTTACATTACATACTTAGGCTCATATTATCTTACATTCGAATGTTATGTATGCACATTATACTGGATTATTATGCAGTTATCATATATGCTATAACTAACACACATTTTGAAGAGATTTTTATTTTGAGAATAATTCTTGCGCAAGTTTATCATAGAGATCAGGCTCCTATCTTGCACTCACAGTATATTTTTCAACACATAAGCTCAATTATATAAAATCAAACATAGGTAAACACATTGGGAAAACAATGATGTATAAAGAAGTACAATTATATATAATTTAGACTAAAAGGGAACTAACACCCAAATGGGGACACTAAAACCACTTGGAACTATTGTCCAATATATGGCACTACTGTCTAGTAGACTTAGTATTAGAACACCCAAATTGGCCAAAATTGTGCAGTAGGTACAATATAAGTTTGCACAAATCGAGTTATAGATTTAACAGTTATACTTAGTTTTTCTCATATTCATACTAGTTTAGCTCATATTCATATTGTTTTGCTCAGATTAGGGGCATAATATGTGGCATGACCATTCCCATATTCAGTTCAGATAACCCAAATATAATTTATTACAACTCAATATAGAATCCATATTCTCAGATATTAGATTTGGGGGTATGTGTGTGGCACATTATTTCTATATGCTCAGTTACACATCAGTTATTTAAATGGAATGACAAATTCCATGTCATTATATATGTTGTATATACCCAACATAATATTTTAGGTTTCACACCAGTTTCATGCCTTACTCCATCTATGGTGTTTGGCATTCCTAAGTGGCCCTGAGTCACCAAATGTACCCATTTGGCTATAGAGCTGACATACACATTTTGATATACTAAGTTAGACATCTAAATTACTTTGCATAGTTTAGATTCAGATGCATCTACTATAAATGGGTAGGCAATGATGAAGTTATAGCCTACTTGAGTTTTTGAGCCACCCACACATGAGGATTGAGCAAGCTCTTAGCTTAGTCCAAGCTATTTATTGATTTATCACTATATACACACACACACACACACACACACATAGGTTGTCACCAGGTTCATGCATTGGTTCACATACCCAACGAGGTGTATTCAATCTTTTCCTCATATTTTCTCAATTTTACTTCTTTACTCAATTTATTTATTTACTTTTGATATATCTAAAGTAAGGACTAATTTATGTACACTTCATTTTTAGGACACACATTAGAGCATGATTCACATACTCAGACCTAGCTTCATAGGATTCACTTCCTAGATAAGTCTAGGTGTGCTTTTCCCCCCTTTATCCTAGTCATTTCACTTTGCTACATTTATAGAATATGGGGGGGGGATGCAATCACCCAAAAGTGGTATTTGAGTACTAAGAGTGCTAATTGAGAGTACCTATCCCTAGCTTAAATAGACTATTCTATATTATATTTTCATACTTATCTAACCTTTTTGTGGGCTAAAGGCATCCCTAGTCAGCTCCAAAGTAGTCTTAGAGCCTCATTTCCTAATCCTGGCCCTTCATGCCTAGTGTTTTACTAGATGGAAACTAGTGCCATAATAAAGACACTAGAAACACATGGCACTAGTGTCCCTAAAATGGTGTTAATGTTCTTTTCCCAAATAGATATATTTTCAAAACCAAATCCTCCTAAGTTTGACCTAGATATATGTTATCATCCAAAAAAGTAATAGAATAATAAAAAATACATGAATTTTATCCCTCTATCCACTAGATGGAAATTAGATACAAAATAAACATTCAAACATAGAACAAGTTAAACAAAATTAAGGTTATCGATCTCTATTCTACCCTACTTATGCATACTGCCATTTATAGCATCCCTAATCTCATATTTTCTATATTTTCAATCTCAAGTACATTCAAGAAACTTAAGGCCACTATCATACTAGCATCACTTGCATTTGTACCAACACTTAGGGTAAGGATAACTACATTGAGCTTGATCCCTCCTTGAAGTATTGGTATGTAGGAAACTCTCTTCATAATTGGGTGTTAAAGATGTCCAGACAAACACACTTTTTAGCTCATACCCTGATTATATGGAGGATTAGGGTTTACACAATAAATAAATCATTAAATGCAAAATACTAGGTTCCAAAACTCATTCATGTAAGAATAGACCCCAAATATCTAAACATAAGTGCACCCAAAAACTCAAGACAATTCTGCACAAAGGACACTACCACCACTTTACCAATAATGATGCTACTGTCCAATTGTGGTGATACTATATAAGAGGGTTTCTTACATAGGGATATATTTTATGACACTTATACTAGTTTCCATATCAATTTCTATTGCTTAGATCATCATATCAGGTGTTTTCTAGTTAAGTCATTACTTGCACTATTTATTACTATTTTTAGAAAAGTCAAATCTAGTCAATTCTATACTAAATCAATGGTTGTATTTATTGCATATTATTTACCTAATTTAGTCTAATTATCTCTTTAATAATCATATGATTTACATTACCTAAGTCTTAAAAGGTTAAACATAGACCTAGCTAGGGTTATTATGTGATGTTGTTTGACTAGAGGATTTAGAACTCTCTCTAGCTATGTTATGTGATAAAATATCCCTTAGGTAGGTTTAGTGGATCTATATTGGTCATGACCTTGATTAAAAAAATATCACAAGTGGTATATTTAGTTTTATTTATCTTATTCAAGCTAGGATTGATTTATATATCAACTCCACTTTCACTTTCATACATTTTAGTGAACCTGACATGAACTAATCATTGTATATTTTGAATTTTTCATCTTCAAAATATTGGATCAATCCAATTGACTTAGTATAATATTTTGTGTATAGGTTTTGATACTGTATGGATCCAAATGACTTATTTCATCTCTATGTGTAGGTCATTTTATTCTCCAAGAAACTGTATCGATCACATCACCTCATTCTTTTTCTTTTATATTAATTAACATATAAAAGATATTATGATCACATAGAGCATAACCCCTATTGTCTTGGACATTTCCTACATTAACCCCAATGTTAGAGAGAACCTGGCATGAACTAACCATTGTATATTTTTAATTTTTCATCCTCAAACTATTGGATCAATCCAATTGATTTAGTATAATATTTTGTGTACATGTTTTGATACTATATGGATCCAAATGACTTAGTTCATCTCTATGTGTAGGTCTTTTTATTCTCCAATAAACTATATCGATCACATCACCTCATTATTTTTCTTTTATATTAATTAACATATAAAAGATATTATGATCACATTGAGCATAACCCCTATTGTCTTGGACATTTCCTAAATTAACACCAATGTTAGAGGTCTTAGATCACATGTAGTTCTCCCTTAAGAAACATGCATAATCAAATTGCATGGTATGAAATAATGACTTTCACTTAGGCCCTTATTTGATCAAGCATGCAATGTCTAGATATAATAGTTGAGTAGTATGTAAAGTATTGATATGTAGTATTGATTGATTTTATGTAATTATGTGCCAAAATAGTAAGTGATAGATGTAAAATGACTTATGAGGGTATTTATAAATGAGTAAATTTCATTTGAATACAAGACCTTGTTCATTGGCTAACAAGTTGCAAAAGAGGGATAAAAACATAAGAGAAGGCTCAAGGTAGGCTTAAGACCCAAAATACAGGATAAAATGACTGTTAAACACTAGAGCCATAATTATACACTCTTAAAAATGGTGATAGTGTCTTGAGGCCTAAAAATGGAGTTAAGACCAAGCAGGACAGGCTAGGGGCCCTTGTGACTAGGAGGAGGTGACTCAAGACCACTGGGGGAGCAATAAATAGGGAAGATAAGACATAAAAAAGATCAAAAGACCCAAAATGACCATCTGAATAAGGGCTATATTCATCACTAATACCTTCATGTGAAAGATAAAAAAAATACATAGTACTTGTGGTTATTTGGTCAAATTAGGGTGTATACATTAGCCATATTCATATGCATATAATAAAAATATTCATTCAAATACACTAAAGTTTATTCATACTCAAAGTGACTAGCTAAATCTCTATTATGTTTCTCCTTCAATAAATTATCTCTCATGGAGCCTTGAGGTATGCATAATATATTTCCCTTAAATGAAAATATATCCTAAATCATGTATTCCAACCATGGTGTGATGTCAATTTCTATGGGTTTTTTACATTTTGACTATCTCCAAAATATTCATCATATTTAAATAGATTTGTTATTAAATCAAAACCAACAACTTATGAGTTAATTCATAGTAAGAGATTGCCTATTAAAGACATCTACAACTCTATTTGATTGTCCAATTTTATGTTTTGACATAAAGGAATAACTTTGGATAAAATTTGCCCATTTCATTTGTCCTTGATTTAATTTTCCTTGGTTTTTAATCAACTGTAAATCTTGGTGAATTGTATACAAAATAAATGAGTTTGGAAACAAATAATGTCACCACTTATTAATATCTTACACTATAGCATAAAATTATTACTCATAAACTAAATATTTTCTATTTTCATCATTTAACTTCTAACTAAATTATGAAATTGGCTCACCTTATTGAGTTACCACTATTTAAATGGTTTTTTCACTCACATCATAATCCACTTTGAATACCTTACCAAATTCAATCAATGTTAATACTAACTACTCTATTATCCTATTCTTCAAAATCTATTTTTTTTATTTGTTTCAACTTTCCAACAAAAGATATGTGTGTCTTCCTTCAAATTCTTGGTGATTGTAATACATATACTGCTATATTTTCTAATATTTTTTGTATAATTTGGATAATCCATGAAAAATCCTAGACTCAAACATACTCTTTGGTGAAGGACATTATGTGAGCACCTTTAACACCTCATTCATGAGACTAATAAAATTATTTAGATATTTTATCAATCCAAATGGTATAACCAACCACTCATATAACCCATCATTATTTTAAACATAGTTTCCCATTCATCACCTTCTCTTATCTAGATTTTATGATACCCACTCTTTAAATCTATCTCAGTGAAGTATTTGGCTCCATTTAGATAATCCATAAGTTATCCATCTTCAGTAAATACAAACATGTACTTGACAGTGACCTTGTCTATTACCCTTGAAATTTTACACATTAACCATTCTCTTCCTTTTTTTGGAACCAATATAGCTGGAGCTACACATGGGCTAAAATTTTTGATGATCATACATTTATCCAATAACTCTTGCATCCATATTTTTATCTCAACATTCTCCTTTTGGGTTAGCCTATAAGATTATTTATTAAGTGATATTAATCCTAGCATTAGATACATATGATGATTGGTGCTTCTATTAATTGATCAAGTAAGTCATATGTCACAACATCAACACACTCATCTAATAAATTCTAAATTTAAATGGGAATATTTTTTACCATAACATATGTTATAGTTGATATGATTTTTTTAACAAGTTAAAAATGTGTCTCCTATTCTCTTACCACCTTCAAAATTTCCTTTTTGAATTTATCAAAACTTTTGAACTTCTTTCCAATTCATTCCCTTTATTCTTTAATGGACTTAAAGTTAATTTATTTCCATCCTTCAAAAGAGTGTATATTTTTTTCCTTTCATTATGCATAACACTTATATCATATTTTCATAGCCTCCCAAATAACACTTGACACACATCCATGGGCATTAAACAAAATAAGACCTCATCTTTGTAAGAACCAATTTGAAAAATCACCATGCATTATTCATTTACTATCACTTGATGAAATTTTAGAAACCAATATTCCTTATATGGAGTAGGGTGTACTAACATTTTTCAACCCAATTTTCTTACCATTTCCTAAGACACCAAATTATTTGTCCTTCCACTATAAATTACTAATTTAAAGCACTTACCTTAGATTTGTAAATAGTCTAAAATATAATTTTCCCTTTGTGATGGCTTATTTAATTCCTTGGCTAGTTTTAACAACACTCTCTTAATCATAAGCACTTTTCCATGCTATTTATCTTATATATGCATTGGAGATTTGACACTTTATTCATCACCTTGGGTAATATGGATCAGTCCTTAAATTCCCCTGACATTATTCAGAGGTTCTGCTAGACACTTAAAATCTCTATGCATAGCATACTTATTGCACATAAATAAATTTCATGCGAAACCTTGACATCCTCTTATTACAAAATATCCTCTTCCTATAGATGACTAGCCTTTTCCTCTTGTATTTGTATTCTAAGTTTTTGAGTTGATTTATTCTCTAGTGTTGGATATCTATCCTATTCTTCCCCTAATTTATCCCCTTCCTCTACCTATATAATTCATTTTTGTCTTGTATAAAACTTTACTTTTTCACTCAATTCACATTAATAGGCTTATTATATTATTCTTAGGTTAAGAAAACTAATTTAACATTGAATATAAATACATATGGACCATCAACATACCTAGATACCTTATCTTGGTATTCTTATATGTGTTCACCTTTATAGTAATGTTATAAAATTATTCAATATAATCTTTAACACTCATCTCCTTTTGTTTATGTTTTGCATCTTCTTGAACAAACTCATCTTATAATGTGTAGGAAAGAATTTATCTTTAAATTTAGTCAACATTCATTCCCATGACTTAATATTATCCTTTAATTTTCTATTTATTTCAGTGTACACATGATCCCACCATAGTTATGCCTAACTCTTAAAATTTATACATGCAAGATTAACCCTCTTTGGATCCTCTATTCACTTGTAGTTAAATTAAGTTTCCATATGTATGTTCTAATCTACCAGCTCTTCGTAATTAAAACTTACATTTTAATAGGGTGTATCTAGTTTTGGTTTCTACTACTCCTTTAAAATAATTTAATAAATATGGTCTCATCTTCATCTTCCATCTCTTTTGCTTGAGTTTCTTTAGCTCCTCTAGGTTATCAAGCTTGTCTAGGTCCTTGAGATCCTTATTTAGGCATGTATTCTTCATCATCACTTATGCATTCAACATGCACTCTATGTTTTAATGTATATATGGCATCTGGTCTCACTTTCATTTCTCTCATACTTTATACTTGGTCTACAACACTGAGTGCTCTTTCTATCACACCTCTTCTAATGGGATTACTTCTATGTGCCACTTATTCACCCTTCTTAATTTTTATTCTCAAAAATTTCATATGACTCAATATGGAGTCTTTTCACACACATCATATCAATCATAAAATCAAGTTGTATAGAAATTTGTGCATGTAAGAGGTACATGGGCATAATTAATGTTTTTTCTCTCTCCAATAATGATCACATAAAACTCAAGCACATAAAAACATAACACAAAAAAGACATAAAAATTAAATATAACACTTTATTGATTGAATCAAATATAAAATTACATCATATTTGATAAATTTGATATCAAAGTCTCATTACACTTGCAATTTCTAATCTCTAATTACATCATGTGGTCTCTATAATATTTTTTGAACTCTTCAAACTTCCAATGCATGACCAATTCTTCTCAACTCTCATTGTTAAAAACTCATAATCTCTACCATTTAATCCTATTATGAATATCCCACTAGATCTTTATATAATATATCTCTATTTTCCTTGATTTTTAGACTTATGAATTTTCTCCCTAACTAATGATTTTTGGTGAAAAGTGAAAACATGTGTGAATTATCTACTTTGTGACTACAACCAACTTGAAAATATCTTCTATAGTTTTCCAGTGAGATCCTAAATGCTGAATTTGATGTCATCATGAAAAAACTATATATATTTAAATATAGTGGTGTCACCTTTATTCAATTGTGACTATATTGAACTATGATAGTGATTATGTTGTAATTGTGCCATATGGAATGACCTTGTGGTCCCTAAGTGATCACATGATGTTTCCATTTTTCACTTTTCATGGAGTTAAAAACTCTATGATTTTTCCTAGAGATTATGTGGGGGAAAATTGAAACCTTGACTTATGTTATCACTTTTGAACATGATACATATCCTATTTTCTAAGCCACTTCTGAGTATGACACATGCCCCTTTTCCCAAGATGCTTAAGAGTATGACACTTTTCCCTATTTGCACAAATACCATAAAGTTATACACAAGTTTCAAAAACTTTGTGGACTCTATTAATCTAATAAATAATTTGACATTATCACAACCATCCCCTATGAATATGAATTAAAATTTGATGTCTTCCAAATTTTCATCCTGTGATATTGTTGTCACTTCGATTTGAACCCTTTGAGGAGATTTCTCAGCTCTCCTCATCTAAATGGCACAATTGAAACTCCTCTAGGCTTATAGGTAGCCTATGAATGAGGTGAATCTCTAGATAGGGATAACTCCCTTGATGTACCACTTTGGATCACTACTACACCTAATATTTGTGAGGGAAAAGGGAGAGAGAAAATTGAAAGAAAACCATCTTAGGGGAGGTGATACACCAAAGAAGTTGATGACTTCCAACCAGATGTATGTTACACATGAGAACAAAAGACTAACCAAACATATACTTTTCCAATTTGAATCTTCTCACATCAATGTTTCATTATGAGGTTACGGATGAATGTTTTGTCTAGGAGGAATAGACGAGAGGCCTTGAATGGAACTAGTGAATAGGATAACTCACTTAACCTTGACACTTCCTAGAAAACTTCACATGACCTACAAGAAGAAGTTGCAAATAGGTCAGAGAATGAGACAACATGCTAAGGAATCCATAGTCTTCACTAAGTATGATCCATCATTTAAGTAAACACACTATTAAAAATTATGAAATAGGAAAAAATTATTAATCTTATTAATCAAATGGTATGAAAATGAGCAGGGATTCACCATACTTAGGTGGATCATGAGTTACAAAGGCCAAAATGGCTAGTTCTTATAGAACTTGAGAGAAAGATGAGAAGAGAGAAGTCCAAAGGTAAAAAACACACTTGTAAATATAATAAAATTAGTTATATATTCATGAGAAGAATATGTGAAATGAACCATGTAAGGTCAGGAAGCACAAGTTTCACCCCAAGTCATGAAACTCTTGAAATGTGGCATATAAGTTCTTATTCTGGTTCAAAAAATTACCTTCATGATTTATCCCTATTTAAACATCCCAAAACTCATTATAGATAGGTCTTATTATTGGAATGAGAGATGAGGATTTCATACATTCCTCTACATGCATTGGTTGTAGTCATAGTCATTTGTAATCTTCCCAAAATGAGCTATCACCATCTATAATCCAAATAACTCTTCTTTCATACACCCTACACACTTGGCCTCAAAAAAGGCATTAGTTTTCCATGAAAATTAATAAAATGGAGTTAATTACACTTTTAAATACCTTCCATGGCTTTAGAGGCATTGGGCACACCTTAAAACCATCTTACTTGAAGTTTTCCACCCTTCTCACTAGCTTGGTCACTATACCAATTTTGACTGGCTAAGATGAAGCTATTTGTTGGGGTACATAAGAATTTTTATAAGTAATTAAATTTAAATTTGAATTTATATTAAGTCATAATATTCCATTCCATGTGATTGAAATCTCTTGAAACCTCCTAGAACCTACACAACACACAAAATAGTCAAAAATGCCCTATTTTATACTCCATCCGTATAGTTTCATACAAATCAAAAGGATGGGAAGGATAATAAAAGAGTAATATAAAATATTAAATCACTTTAATGGTAAAAATATCTCAATCTAATATATCTCCAACCTCATTTTACCAATCAGGTCCTTCCAAGGGTTTGGCAAGGGTTTTAGGCCTGTTTCTGCTCTTAAGCTTTGTTCATAGAGATCTCATGTCAAACCTTAAATATAATGCCACACAATGATTTTTTATGACCCTATATAAAATTAAAAAATTTATTGCATCTCCATGCAAAGTATAAAAATAGATATGAGCTTTCAAACCTATCCTATCAAGCTCTTTTCTCCAATTTATATAGGCCGTTGGTTTTTAGCTCAAAAATGGATTTTTGATGGATTTATATACAATTTTGAGGATTATAAATGTATTAAGTGACCCTATAAACATGATTTAATCCATTTATATTCTTAATTCATGTTATAATTTAATATGACTTCTCAAATGGGCACTAGGCCTAACCATGCCTAATAGCCTGTTTGCACCTTAAAGCCAAAAATGATTTTTTTATGTATTATCCTACATATCAATAGCCTAGATACATATTTATTGACCCTAAAAACATGTTAAAATATGTAAATATGTCTTACAAGATCTTTAAGTAAAGATGGACCCCCATTTGGCTTTAGGCCTAAACCTTGCTTAATAGGTCTATTTGCATGTTTGAAATCCTAAGGCACCTTGTTAAGTTTATTTAATCTTATAATGGTTAATATTGTTTTTTTATATTTAATATAACCTATCACACATATTTTAAAGGTTCACTCAGATCCTTTTCATTAGTTATCACCCTCCTTCCCCAAAATTGACAGTCTATGCATAAGGGGAAGTACCCTCTTTTTGAGACAAAATAGAGGGTACTTCCCTTATTCTCTAAAAAAAATGAATATTTTATGGACTTATTAAAGTGGTTAGGACCTCTCACACAAAAATTTAGTTTTAAATCTTATGGTTTTCCCTTCCAATTCCTCAAATTCCTAGACTAACTGTATAAAATAGGCTATGTGCAGGATTTATGATGTGAACTATGTGATGTTTGTTTAGAGCTACTCCTCTACACTATCTTAACTATAATAATGTCATCAAGATAGTGTAATCATATTTAAGGGATTATATTCTTCATTCATCACTTCAAACTTTCATGTACTCTTCATATTCCTGTCTAGTCTAGACTGTATGCACAAACTCTTGACTGTGTTGCTTCAATGAAATGCACCTATAGGTTACCTTGCATAGTTTAACTTGAATTCAATGATTATAAGTCAATTTAGAATATCCAAATATCATGAAATTTTTTTAACCTCTTGTATCATCTATATACACTTCCCACACTCACAATCCCTAAACCTGCTCATTACCTTTTTCAGTTAAATATAGTCAACTATGTTGGGAAGGCTAAAACCATGTAGATGAATATTTCTTGTTTGATAGGTCACATATCATTTTTAGAGTCCATGAACCATTTATAAACTTATCCCATCAGCCAAACTTAAAATTTCCATGTTTAATCCTTCAAAATGGATCATGCACACCTACAACCAGTTGTAGGTGAGCATTCTTAGAGTTAGGCATAGTTGTATGTGATTACTAGACTTTGAAACATATCTCACCAGCTCCTCTTAATGTTATTTATTACCTTTGGAATTAATTTCACCCCATAAGTTTTTATAAACATGGAAATTTGTCTTGGTATTGCAAGGTTGGGTGAAGGGGTCTCTTTAGGATCAAAATCTTGTAGATGATCACTGCCAATATTTAGTGCATAAAAACACAACTTTGGGGTTCCCAAAAACCAATATTCATTGATACTTTGCCCCTAAATTTTTTTGGAGTCCTTGTAATTGATATAGGATACTAATAAAACACATTTAGAAGCTCCAAAACCATTGACAAACTTGTTTTAGTATATCTATAAAAAGGCTTGGACCTCTATTTTCACCCTTTAGGGATAAGGGGTTTGAATCTATAGTCCTCTTCTTGAATATGGTTTCCAACTATATTTTTTCAAAATATATTCTCAAAAATGTCTATAATGTTCTTTAAAAAACATCAAGACTTCAAGGAGGGCTTAAATTCATGATCTAAAACTTCAAAATGGCACTACAGTTCTTTGTCAAGCCACCTGTAGATGAACATTTTTCTATCTACTTGTAGTGAGTATAGTAATAAATAGTGTGTGTTTAATTTGAGCTTCCAATGGATCTTTACCTATTTCAATGATTTAAAATGGACTATTATTACTCCTTAAGACCTTGTTCAACTTAGGTACTCTTCTTTCAACATGATTTTCATTCTTCATGGAACCCGTAGGTGCATGTTTATGGTGACTGTGAGCATATATTGCACAAGAATAAAAAAATCTTCCTTTTACAATATTTGGAGGACATAAATTGTTTTATCCCACTTCTAAATACATATCTAGTATCTTGATACCTTTACTACACCTACTTGAGCATGATAGACAACTTCATACACATGACTACAAGTGAGAAAGGGTAAGGAGTTGACTATGAGCATGACAAAGATTGAAAGTTGGATCCAAGAATGATATTATGAGACTTAAAAATTAATGGAAATTATAAATATGGAATTGAGACATGGTAAACCCCATTTCTTACTCACATGATACCCTTTCATATAACCAAACATCTGCAAAACAAGGCAACTTGATCAAGACTTCACATGGTGGTACCCTTTTGGAACATGAGATTATTTACATATGAAAACATCATATAAAATGAAAATAAACATGGGGATAATATGATAAGATATCCAACATCTTCTTGAGTCAACACCACCAATTTATTTGTAAGGAAATGACTAAAATGGAGCAAAACCTGTAGGGTACACAAATTAGCAAGCAAAAAAACATAATCAACTTCATGAAGATGGTTAATAAAGCACAAGCCACCATTATTCAAAATATTTTTATGGAAATTAATATATATAAGTTTAATTTCACCTCCCAAAGGCATTTGACCTATAAGTTCTCTAACTGTCCGTACCAAGCATAAACTTGCTGACTAGTTTTGTGTGTCTAGAAAGGTGAAGAAGGAGTAGAATGGTTTTAGCTCAAAATTGGAACTTACAGAGCATTTAAAAAATTTAATTGAGATATATTAAGCTTTAGAGACATTACATGGCCTTCTCCCACATGTCACCTTCCCCCATGGGCCATACAAGTGCCAAACTCTTCTTTTTTCCCAAGAAAATTGCTCTTTCTTTTGAAGAACCTATCTCTTTCAGTTATGAATATTTTATTTAAGGAATAATAAGACATATGTAACATTAAATAATCATTTTTACACCTTCACATTCCCCAAGGAGGCCATACAATTCATTAAATGCTCTTTTATGACCCTCAAAATGACTCAAAATGATCTAAGGACTAAAATGACTAATGACCAAGGCTAATATGTCATTAAATTCCATAAAATGACCTATAATACACCTTATGAAAAAATATTAAACCCATTAAAACATATAAAAATAAAATTTTTACCTATAAGGGTCCCAATTTGCCCTGTAGGGTCAAATTTGGTCAACATATATCATGTACAAATTATAATAATTTTGTGAACTTTGTCACAGACCCGTTGGGATTATATATTATATTTTATCATATGTTAGGTTCATATTTTATTCATGAAAATATATATAAATGATGGGTCCCATGAATTTAGATACTTTTGCCATAAAAAATAAAGTCTATAAAGGTATTCAAATAACATGGACAATACGACTACCAAGGCATGAAATTATATCATCCCTATGAATAATAGAAAGTACGTGAAGCCTTATAACTCAAAATATTTAGGTAAATAGGGTTATGTTAATTTATACCATTTGGAATTAAAAAATATTGGGACTTATAATAGGATGTGGTCGTGATGACTTTGAATATAAAAATGCAATTTTGTGAACCAAGGCACAACCATTATGAATATCATATGAAGAGACTATATCTCAAACATGATTTTGATTCTTGTGAACTCATTTATTTCCAATGTGACCAGTGTGGATTGTATGAAACCATAATGTGATATGAGGCCCCCTATTGAAAATTTATAACAAAAAAAATGGTTTATGCAATATTTCTAGGATGCTTCTGCATCACTGCACTACCCTTCCCTCCTTTTTATTATTTTTTTACAAGATCCTCTTCATTGTAAAATCATTGTGAATATATATGTTTTGGCTTGTTTTCACTATTGTTTATTATCACTCAAGTGAATATTTATTGTTAGGTTTTAAGTCACATGTTGATATTACACCACATGGTTATGTATACAACTACATAATTGGAATTTGTGCCATAGACTAAATTACAAATAGTCCTAAAACAAAAGTATGAAAACCTGTGAGCTATTGGGTTCAGTCAAGAAACCCTCATCAACATCTTTCTCTTTAAAATTAGGGCCACTATTGAGTTTACAAAATGTGACGAGGGAAAAAATTAAATATGGTTGGAAGAAAAGTTATTTAATGATGTTCAGTGTCTTATGTTATGATTTTATAAATTTAATATGATCTCTTATTGGTTCTTGGTGTTCTTGCCTTGGAATAGTTTATTCATGTATTGTATTTTGTATTATTGTAGATTGATAGTTGAATATAACTATAAATTTTTATCATGGAATGAAAGGATATTGTAACTGTCAATCATGAAATATAAATGAAATTGTACTTCTTAAATTATTATATTTGATGTAACTAATGCTAGATGATGTTTTAAGATATGATTGGAAGTATATAAAACATTATTTTTGATCCAGGCAACACTTTGGGTGATAATTTGGGTGACGGTCCTACCCCAATTGGTGGTGGAACTTCTAGGAGCCATAAATTTTGCACCATAGCTCCAATTGACTCCCCATTTGAACTGTTGATAAGAACGAGGGGTAAATCAAAGATATGGTGAAAAAGTTATGGATCTCGAAAGTTCTACCACCAATTGGGGTAGGATCATCACTTGAGTTATCACTTGAAGTGTTACCTGGATTAATTTTATGCTAAATTAATTAAAAAGGAAAATGCATACTTTATATTACATAAAATTATTTATGGAAATTTAATTTTGAAGCTTTGTTTTGAATGAATTTTTTTTAAGTTGTTGATAGTTGATTTAACCTTTTAGATCTTACAAATGTAATTCTTATGTTTGGTTAAAGCTTTGAGATGTCTAAATTATTTAAATAAGTATGAAATAATTATTTACTAATTTGTTATGACCTTTGAATTTGTTTGAATTTTTATAAATAACAACCAATAGGGATAAATAGAGACTTAGCTGAAAAATGACCATCACAGATGATCTAGGTTTTGAAACTTGAGATCTAGGCAGTAGTGTGTGTCATCAACAAGATTTTGGTATTCATCTATTCACTAGATAGTAGTTCCTAGTTTGAACAATAGTGTCATATGTGTGTAGTGTCCTCAATATGGTGCTAAAGTCCCCTTTACAAGATTATTCCTATTTTTGGAGAGTACCTGGACCTATGTCTCTATGTTCTATTCCTATATGACCAAAACCTGTAGATCTATATTGGACCTAAAAAACTTAATTTGATGTCCAAACCCTAATATCCTTTCAAGTATGGCATAATAAATAATTTTTTTTGTGTTAGTATGATGGAATGGACATCCTCAACACCCCATTATGTAGAGAGATGCCTACATACCAATACTCCGAGGGATCAAGTCTGATGTAGTTTTCCCACCTAGTGTCTGATGTATGTGCAAGTGAATGCTAGAATGAGAGTGACCTTGGATTCATTAAATGCACTTGATCTTTTAAATGATTAAAAACTAGACTTAGGGATACTGTAGATGGTAGTATGCAGAAAGTAGGGCAAAATAGGGAAAAAATACCTTAATTTTTCATAACTTTATCTTTTATTTGAATATTTTTTGCATCTATTTTCCCTCTAGTTAATAGAGGTGGATTCAACTTGTATTTATAGGGTTATTTTGCTTATGAGGATAATAAAATGAGCTTATGCTGACCTTAGGAGGGAAACATGTTTAAAAAATTATCTATTTGGTATAGTTGGGGCTAAGGATAGTATCTCCTAGTTAGGGACATTTTTTTCCATGTGGTTGTAGTGTCCCAAATGTGGCACTAATGTCCTTTTGGTAGACTATCGAGAAATGTTGATTAAAATTTGGGATGATAATTTTGGGACTGTGTCTTAATTAGCAGTAGGTGATTGTGGCCTTTTGAATGACTAGAAATGTAAGTCTAATGCTTAAAGATAGGTCTATGGCTATCTTAGGGATATGTCAACTCAAGAAACACTCTTAGCATCCAATTAAAACTTTTATATGATTACATCCCACCACCCCCCACCCATCTTTATACTAGTAATGCAACAAAGTGAAATGACTAGTATAAAGGAAAAAAAAGTTTACTTAGACTTACCTTGGAAGTGAATCCCATATAGCTGAATTTGAATATTTAAATTTGGGTCTGCTTATGTGGAATATGATCTAAATCAATGATCTATAATGAAACATGCAAAAATAAATCTTTACTTAAGAGATGATCAAAAGCAAAATACTATGCTAAAATGAAATAAATAAGTAAAAATGAGTAAAAAAAGAGGAAAAAAAAGAATACACCTCATTGGGTACATGAACCAATGTATGAACTTGGTGACAACCTATGTGTGAACATGCATAGTGATCATATCATTGAATAACTTGAATTGAGATTATGGCTTGATCAATCCTCATATAGGTGGCTCAAGAATTCAATCCAATTTTGACTCCATCATTGCCAATCCTTGCTCAGGGGATCCTAATATTTGTGAATAGCTTGGATAAGATTGTAAGTGTGTCTAATCCTCTCATATAGGTGGATTAAGAACTCAATTAGGCCATGAATCCATCATTAACCCCTATGTTAAGTAGATTCATATGTAATTATACTACATAAAGTGATGAAAATATCTAAGTAATCTAGCTATGTATTTGGATCTGCATCCACTCGGGTATATTAGGTAGCTTTAGACCACTTTGGAATGCCAACTACTACAGATGGAGTAAAGCATGAATCTGGTGACAACCTAGAATGTGATAACAAGTGAATATATATATATATATATACACACACACACACACACACACACACTTGTTATCACATTCAATTAGGCCATGAATCCATCATTACCCCCTGTGTTAAGTAGATTCATATGTAATTATACTACATAAAGTGATGAAAGTATCTAACTGAGTAATCTAGCTATGTATTTGGCTCTGCATCCACTCGGGTATATTAGGTAGCTTTAGACCACTTTGGAATGGCAACTACTACAAATGGAGTAAATCATGAATCTGGTGACAACCTAGAATGTGATAACAAGTGTATATATATATATATATATTACACTTGTTATCACATTCTAGGTTGTATATATATATATATATATATATATATATATATATATATATATATATATATATATATATATATATATAACATGGAGTTTCCCAATCCATCTTATTAACCTACCTAAAGCTAAGTATATGGAAACTATGTGCCATACACATGCTCCCAATCTAGTATCTGAGTATACTAAATTTGAATCAAGTACATAATAGTTAAACCTATGTAACTGATATGAATGTATGAGTGATCATGTCATGCATGATTACAAAAAATCTAAGTAACTGGTATGAATTTAAACTAAAATGAATGAATTTGAGCTAAATTTGAATATAACTACAAAACTTATGATTATATCTATGCAAATCTGTATTATACCTAGTGTACTAGTTTAAATGATCTAGATTGTACTGAATCTAGGGCTACTAGACATTGGTTCCCTATAGTGGATAGTATCACCTTGTGGTGTTAATGTCCCAATTTGGGTGCTAATGATTTCCTAGTTTGATTTCTGTGTGATTTGAGTTGACTGCTAAGACTTTGTTTTGTTCTATGTCTGCGCTAAGTCTGATGTCTAAAATTGAGCCTGTGTGCTAAAATGTATCTATGAAAATCAATGTAGGAGACTAATCTCTGTGACAAACCCATGCAAATGCCCCATCTTTTGAGGGTATTTGTGAAATATGTGGACCAAATACCCTCTAAAGAAGTAGGTTTGCAGAATGTTGTAGCCAAAGCATGTGCATGATATTATAATATAATATAAAACATAACATTAGAATGTAAATGTATCTTAGCATAAGTAGGTAATGTAATATGTATGTTTTAATCTATCATTGCACAAGGATGTCAATGTATATGTAAGCAATGTATATAATAGAAAAATATGAGTAACTACTCAAGGGGATGGGGCATGATGTCCATCAAGGTTCCCAAGTAGGAAGGGTAGATGCATGAGGTCCTTCATGGCATAAAAAATTGGTGTGTGTGTGTGTGTGTGTGTGTGTGTGTGTGTGTGTGTGTGTGTGTGTGTGTGTGTGTGTGTGTGTGTGTAACAAGCAAATACAAGTGTCATGGTGTAGAAGCATACAAGGAATCAAACATACAAGCACATGAGGAATGAAAAAGGTAGGCCAAGGGGACAAAATACAAGGGACATAGACACATGTCACTAAATATGAGAATGAAGACATACAAAGACATGTTCAAATGTCCACATATGCAAATAAATGGTAATTTGGTGTAGATCCATAGAGGACATGTTTAAATTCTTACATGTAGAAGCATGAAAGAGCACCCATACATGACATGGGCACATGTCCAATGCATATAAGTAGAGAATTGGTATATAAGCCAAAGAACAATGGCATATTCAAATGCCTTCAAAATGGAAGAAACATAAGAAAAAAAATAAAGTCTACTCTAGGAACTAGAAATGAAAACATGTATAACTATGTAATACAAATCTATGCAAATGCTAGGATGCATATATACTGAAGCTAATTAGTGATAGCTGGCAAAAAATATGAGAAATGAGGATCAATGATCAATATCAATATAAATCAATGCATAAAATGGAATGTATAGTATGTAAAGATAAAACTTGGTTATTAGAACTATGTAGAAGATGCCCCCAAGTGGGTAGATGTATCAAATGTATAAACCTAGATCAGTGTGAATGCCCCCAATGGGTATATGATAGCTAATATAGATTAGTGTAATGCATTGGAGTCCTATATGGAATCTGTAAGCACTCGACAAAAACAAGTGAAGTATATTTATATGATAAAACTGACTATACTAGGATAGCTATTAATATGCACTATCTGGAAAGTAGTAGAAATGTAAACATATCAATGCATACAATCTATAAAAATTTGTATTTTTGAAATATTGGTATGTTTTTTTATTTTATTTTATTTTGACATATTATATTATTTTTGTGTTTTTTGAGTATAATCTATGAAAATCATATGAAAATACACTATGTAAAAGGAGTGAGAGAGAGAGAAGAATTATGTACAAGGGTAGGAACCATACTAACCTAAAAGTCTCATGGGAGACTCACCATCAACGTGACCTATGTCGAAGAGTGGAATTGTGATCGTCCGTGCATTGTGAAATGGCAACTATGAGCCCATGATCTAGTGTGCTATATAATCTAAACCTAAAGTTTTTTGAGTAGTGATGCGATGATCTTGTAAAACTAACTATGATGCCTTATGAACTATAAGGGTCTTAGAGACCCATCTAGTAGATGTATAAGTTGTAGGTGCCCTATTCTAAGCACCCCTAGATCCCAATCTAATTGATCTCAGCCTAAACTAAGTAAAGGAAGGTCCTCTAGAATCTATGATGAATATTTGATGTAATGGTCTCTCTAGTAATGGTATATAAGAGAGAGCATGTATGTGTTTAGACACTATAAAAGTAAACTTGGCTTGCTATAAGGACTCTAGTGAACATTTTGATGTATGTATAAGATTTTCACTCTCTATTGTAATAATCATGTAATATCTAGAAATGAAACTAAAACTATAACCAGTGTCAGTGCTATAAGTGTGACTGGAATCTATGTTAGAATTATGTGTGAGGTGGGTAGAGGATACTCATATGGGACACCCTCAATCAAAACCACCTGGTTAGCATGTATATAATTGAGGCATTAGTGTACTATAGATGGGATGGCGTGGAGATTTTGTAACCATGGCCTGCCCAATAATATGTTGAATACACCTGCACTAGGTACTACTACAATCTGAGTGGCTATGTGTGTTAGTCCAACCTATAATAGAAGCACAATCTCCTTGATGGAGTTTTGAATGACCACTGAAACCACTAATGACTATATTGATGGGGAATATATCCCTCTCCGTGTAGCCCAAGTGTTGTAAGAGTGTCATGGTGCACATGCTATGCTTGACCCATTGTCAACCATGACATTATGAATAAGATGGTGGTCTATATATGCTTGTATGAAGAGCACATGTAAATTTGTGTCATTGTCCACAATATCCTGCTCTAAGAATGTGATAAGTGGTCTAGGTGGCACTATAGTGTGATACATGCCAATAATGTTATGCAAGGGATGTGTCTACTTTATAACTGTGTGATAAGAAGTCAATGGTGGATGAGCTTGGTATTTATTATGAACACCTGATCTGTCCCATGCCTCATTAGTTGTATGCTTTGAGAAAGGATATGAAAATATATTAAGTGTCTTTGCCTCTATTTGTTGTTTTAGTACCTTTGTGGGTGTGCCCACATCAATAATGTTTGCCTCAATGAGATCTTGTATCTTATGCTTCAAGCTAATGCATTTATTTATCATGTGTACTGGTGCTCTATGATACTCGCATAATGCATTTGAATCATAACTCTTTGGAAGAGGTTGTGTCGTATCAACCTCTTTAATGAGAGGGAGAGATATGACATTGCATTCCAATAGTTGTTGTAGAACTCATGTTGGTGACTCTGGTAGATTAGTGAAGACTTTACACTAAGGAGATGATAAACCCAATCTGGGAAAAAGATCTAAAGTTGCATTGACTATGGCCTTTTGATCACTTTTGTTTTTTGCGGCCTTGACTTTGTATGGATGTTTGTTTGTACTTTTAATAGTTGAATATGATATATTTATGTAACTTAGTTTGCACATTTATAAGAGTTTAACCTCTATTTCCTTAACTATGTAGCACATATCTGTAAATGTGGGAAACATCTTGATTAAGATTGCTTCATGAAGTGTTGGTAATAGACTTTGTTTGAATATATCTTGAAGCTCTTTGATTTCCATGGGGATAGTCAATTTTGATAGTATTGTCTTGTATCGTAAGACATAATTGGCTATGGGCTCATTTGACTTTTGCTTTAGTTGTGCCACTTTTTCATATGATATTTTATCACTTATATTGATATCGAATTGTGCTATGAACATATATACTAAAGGATTGGTTGTCATGATAGATTGGTTAGTTAAATCATAGAACCACTACAGGGCATAATTCTTGAGACTGCACGGAAATAACTTCATAAAAAGCCAATCGTTGGACACATAGTCTAGGAATGTTATGTGAAAGGATTTGAGGTGATGCTCTGGGTCACCCTTGCCATCATATAATGTGAGCTTGGTTGCTACTAAATCGTATGGTAAAGGAATTGATGTAATGTGATGTGCCAAAAGTGTATGCAAGAGATTGATGGAATCCAAGGCATGTGATGGCTTACTTACTCCTTGCTTAAGATGTAATACCTTAGATTTCAGAGAAAAAACCTACTGCATAAGGGATTGTACATCTAAAAGAGAAAAATTAGCCACAAGTAATGTGGTTATCACTGATGGTTGAATAAATAATCTTGGGATGTGCTATTTGAGTTGGTTGAGTGGGCCCTAATGAAGGTGTTACAACATCATTAACTAGAGGGGTTGTGAGATTGACCATTATTGTTCACTTATTCTTGATTTCTAATATGGCCTGTAAAATCTATGCATGATCATGGGTCTATTCCTAAATTATATCTTTGAAGCTATGTAATACCTCATCCTTGTTCACAACTATATCATTATCATTGAGTGGAGGTAGTGTGTCTTGATCTATAATATGGACTTGATCTTGTTCTTCATTATATTTTTCATCCTCAGATGCATTGTCATTTAATTCCACATAATCAGGGTATGAAGCATTCATATCTAGATTTGTAATAGGTTGTTTTTCCTTGTTATAGGTTTGAATAACTATAATCTAAATATGCTCTATACGATTACCACCTAGTCTAACACTTCTTCTTAGAGGAAGAGAGGTAGATTTTTTAGATGGCATATAGAAAATAAATTGAAATAAAGCTATTGTAATAGAATATATTAATTTTAAATAATTAATAGTAGCTAATGAAAATAGGATAAAAAGGATACAAACCCTAAGAACATCTAGGGTTAGGGTTTTTGAAAGATAGGGTTTCTTTTGCAATAATTTAAATTATATTTAAAATAAATTGAAACCCTAATGTATAATTGATTTTAATTAACTAGGTTGTCTATATATATATATATATAATTATTTAGCCCTAAATATATTGAACACAAATAAGAATTAATGCAAGCTAGAGTTTGATGCAATATTTGAAGTAAGATGGGTTCACCAAATGATTTAACCTTTTAGGGTTTACACATGTAATTCTTATGTTTGGTTAAAGGGCTAAGATGTCTAAAATAGTTAAATAAATATGCAATAATTAAGTATTAATTTTTTATGACCTTTGAATTTGTTTGAATTTCTATAAATAAGGATAAATAGAGACTTAGCTAAAAATTGACTGTCATAGATGATTTGGGTTCTAAAAATTGAGATTTAGGTAGTAGTCTATGTTGTCAACAAGATTCTGGTATTTATTTGTTCACTAGATAAAAGCACCCAGTTTGGATAGTAGTGTCATCTGTGTGTAGTGTCCTCAATGTGGCACTAATGGACCCCCTTTACGGGACTATTCCTATTTTCAAGGAACACACGTGCTTGTGTCTATATGTTTAATTCCTACATGACCAAAACCTATAGCTCTATATTGTACCTGGAAAGCTTGATTTGATGTGCAAACCCTAATCTTCTTGCAAGTATGACATAAGTAATAATTTGTTATGTATTATTAAGATGGACTGGACATCCTTAACACCTTGTTGTGTATAGATTTTCCCACATACCAATACTCTGAGGAGGGATCAAGTCTGATGTAGTTCTCCCACCTAGTTCTTAATGTATGTGCAAGTGAATGCTAGAATGAGAGTAGCCTTAGATGCCTTGAATGTGTTTGAGATTTGAAATGCTTGAAAATTGGACTTAGGACTATTTTAGATGGTAGTATGCATAAATTAGGGTAGAATAGAGATTAAATACCTTAATTTTGCATAACTTTGACTTTTGTTTCAATAAATTTTTCATCTATTTTCCTTGTAGTGAATAGAGGTGGATTAAACTTATATTTATAGGGTTTTGTTGCTTGTGTGGATAAGAAAATATGCTTATGCTGACATTAAGAGGGGCACACATTTGAAAAACTATCTGTCAGGAAGAGCTATGGCTAAAGATAGTAGCGCCTAGTTGCAGACACTAACACCGTGTGGCTGTACTGTTCCAAAAGTGATGCTAATGTCCTTTGGCAGACTACTAAGAAAGTTTGATTGGAATCTGGGATGATAATTCTAGGACTGTGTCTTGACTGGTTATAGGTGACTATGGTCTGCTAAATGATTGGAAATGTAAGTCTAATGCTCGAAAATAGGTTTATGGCTAGCCTAGGGATAGGTTAACTCAAGCAACACTCTTAGCATCTAATTAACACTTTTAGGTTATTACAATAGTATAAAATTTGATTTCATTTAAGATGAGTGTTTATTATTTTTAAATTAATTTTATATGTTATTAGTTTTATTTTGTTAAGGACTAGGGATTGATGTAAAATCACTTCCCATTATTTGATTGGATGACTTGGAAATTTTATAGAGAAAAATAAAATGATACATTTTTCTAGTATTTGACCAAAGGATTTTTACATATGTTGTGTTCAAAATTGTGCCATCTCCCATGGTTCATAGTTGGTGGCGAATCGAGTGTCGAAAAGACACAATTCCAACATTTAATAACACACTATAACTTAATCAAAATAATACAAACTTAGAATTTATCTTTTACATAGTTACTTATGATTTAATAATTCAACAACATAACCTGGTGAGAAGAATTATACACTATCATATTTTATACAATTTCAAACTACCAATAATAATTTGTTTTTAGTATGTTGCACAACTAATATAAACCATGTTGTTTCCTTACTAAATATAATGAAAGTGAGAATAATTATATACTATCATATTTTATACAATTTCAAATTACTAATAATAGTTTTTTTTTAGTGTGTTGCACAACTAATATAAACCACATTGTTTCCTTGTTAAATATAATGAAAGTGTGAAATGGGAAAACTCTAACTACATCTATTGCCAAAACCATCGTTTATAAAAAAGGATTTTTTTTTTTAATATTCCCTTATTTTGAAATTTATGTTCGCATCATTTTTTAAAATTTATTTACCTCTATTGATATATTATACAAGCAACATCTACAAAATCAATCGACATATATTACATGCCAACTACATACATGGAAAAATATGCATATAAAATAGAGTGCAGAAAGGACATTAATGTTATTAGAGGAGAGATATCAATAATGGTGCACTCTAACTTTACATATACGTAGCATCTAAATAATGCCACATCAACGCTGAAAATTTATATTGATGGATAGTTTGAAGTGTCTACTATTTAATTCTAGTTTTTAGTGTGACGTCTCAGTACGTGATGCCAACACAATGATTACCGTGTTAAGTATCATTATAAAACCTTTTTAAAAGTGTGACCAATACATATGCATTGAATATTTTATACTTGTGAAGGTGATATATCATTATATCATTGGTTATTATACACTATTATTTGGTCAAAATTATATAATTACATATAAATTATACAACTACTTTTAACTCTTTTACAATAAATGTTGACTCTTTTTAAACAAATATTAAATATTTTACTCTCATATATTAAACCCTACTCACTTAATATTAATATCTCTTCCTTATTTCATATATTAAACCCCACTCACCTTATTTCATGACAAACTTAAGTGCAAACTTCTTACCACTTTTCACCTATATTTATGGTCCTATGCACGGGAGATATATAATTAAGACATCCATGGAATTAACACAACTAACTCTCAAGAATCAACTTCGCTTTTTTTTTTAATTACAGGTTTAATATTAACATGCCTTTCCATCTGAGGTTATCCTAATACAATCATTATACAATGCGTTGCTTACCCGAAATTGAGCATCATGACGTTGATAATACGACGAACAATTTCTTGCGTGCCAAACACCAAGCTTACGACCATTATCGCTCCCAAAATCTTCACGATGACTGTCATGTCAGTTGCCGTTAACAATTCTCTTCCCCATAAAAACAACCATGCCAAGATTTTCTCAATTACATCCTTAAATTGTATTACCTCAACATTAGATTTAGAAAATCCATCAACTGAATACACGGATTTATCGTCCTCCTTTGTTTCCACCGTTGGATTCGAAGGCTTCTCTGCTACATCGATGCCTTTGTCACGGTCCTCACTAATTGCTTCGAAAATGTCATCTACGGCATCTTTTGCACTGTCCACTTTTTCATCTATAGCTCTTATGGTCTTCTTTATCTACAACCACATTTAAGCTCCACAAATGAGACACACACAACTTATATGCTCATGAATTACAGAGATGCTAATGTATAAGTGAATTGGATAAAAACACCAACATACTTTTTCTACTTTATTCTCCACAATCTCAGCATCCTTGCCCACTGCCTCAGAGATGTTATCTACAATTTCGGCAGTTTTATGAATAATTCCATCTGGTGTGGATTGTCTTTCTACTTTCTCAGCAATCTCTTCTGTCAACCTTGTAACTTCTTTCACCGTTTCTGTCACTTCCTCAATAGCTTCCACAGTATGCTCTATTTTCTCTGCATCAAAATATTCGAGTCAATAATTTCTTTCTAATTAACTTTACAAATATTGATTTCCAGGACGCTGGATTAAACCTTGATTCCCTTAGTTCCCCCCCGCAAAAAAAAACGTACAAATATTGATTACAATTTTTGTTTACCTTCAATTTTTTCAAAAGCCGCCTCCTTGGACAGAATACCCTTCAAAAATCTGATCAAATACCCAACTATCCCTGCAAATCTGAACACCCACAGGATATTTATGTCGACAAAAAATGGTATCTCAATCTCAATCTTTGAATATTAAATTGGAAATTCAGTACCGCATTAGCGAGTTACTTACAGATCAAATATACTACTCTTGCTTTGATCGTGGGTGCCATCATCTGGTCCTTTATGTGATTCAGAGCTATGATAGATTGAGAACCATCGATTATACAAGTTTTAATTTCCTGATATGATCTTTGTGCTGTGTGAACATTATAATTACCAAAAATGAAACGTTAGAATTTTGAAGACGATAATTTTTATTTTTTCTTACCTTGTAGCTTTAACCCACAATGGAACTCCTTTATTTGCTTTTCCATGATGATTGAAGCTTGACGATTTGAAAGCGGAGTGCAATTGAAGGTTAACAGAGGTCCCTTTAAAATTGTAAAGAGCACCATAACCACCGAGAGAAGAGAGTTCAGGCTTGATGGTTGTAATTTTATGATTCCTTGACGGTAGGTACCGAATTTGACAACCATTAAGCATGAGATTTTCCATAGATTAAAGGGTTGCAGAGATTCAAACAGATAATTATTGGTATGCCCTTCGCTTCTCTTGGAAACAAAGTGAGAATGAATAGAGGGCGTCTGGTTGGTGATTGATTTATATGCAGAGAAGAATAGCATTCAAAGGCACGTCTCTTGTCAGAATTCAGAATTTGAAGGCCTCCAATCCTAGTTGTTTGTTGCGTAAACCATGAATCTCCATTAATCTAAATTCGAAAATGTGAAAAATATGTCTAGATTGACTTTTGACAAGGTCTCCTCTAACATAAATCTATTATTATTATGCAGTGCCTCAATTCTTAATTAGAGAAGTCGTAGAACAATATATAACCACGTTTTCAATATTTGTCATGTCAATTTCGCTTTCAGACTTGCGCGTCAAACCGTTAAACATGGAATTTTATTTCTCAAGTTTTTGTTACGGAACAAGTTTTCTTTCTCAGTGAGATGAAAAACCCTTCTTAGACGCACAAGTACAAAGTTTTTTCAGAAAATTTAAATTTAATTTTTATGGATTTTGAAAGTATCAAATTTTTAAATCTTCCAATTTTTTTTAAAAAATGTATTATATATTTTTAATTTTAACAAATCAAATAAATAAATAAAATGTTTTTATATTAAGTTTTACATTTTTTTTCTCCAAGTTTAATGATTTTTATGTTTTTCATTTTTTTTAAATAGATATAATCATCCAATCTACATAAATAACTAACACTCTTTTTAATTATTTCTACTATCAACGCTCATGGTTTCAAACTCCTCTTTATTGACTCTTTTGATTCGACATAAACATTACACCGATTCTCATAATTCCAAACTCGTTTTTATTGACTTCTATAACTCCACACAAATGTTAAGCCTTCACTCATTATAATATCAATTTTCATAATTTACACTCATCTTTGCCTGCTCTTGTGACTCAACACAGAAATTGAACATAAATAACTAGCACATTCTAAATGTAGACTACCTAAATATTCAGCCTCCCAACCTCATTGTTTGCATTCAAACATCTTACTAACTGCATGACATGTGTTCAAATATATTGCAAATAAATTTTGACCATATTAAAACAATTATGATCAAACTCCGAACATGCCAACAACTCTCTATTACTAAAACCCTCACCATCTCAATTCATTTTGTGTTTCGATGTCTTAAAACCCTAAACTAAGTATGAACAATTGTTCTTTGATCATTTCAATATTTATTTTAATTATTATATATATAGTTAGAAGATGGGTTTTAAGAGGTTCCGGAGTTTTATATAGAGGAGTAAAAGATAAGATAGTGATGTTTAAATCGGACGCCTCTACGTACGGTAATAAAATGGACAACAGAAATAAACTTTCAAGAATCTTCCACCAACAGTTAAACAAAGAACTACCATATTTTCTAGGAAACTTTCGTCAAAATTATCTGGGGGACTTGACCCCTTTTTCTATTATCTTTTGAATTACCACACGAGGTCCCCTAGATCAAAGGGACATACAGGAGGGTTGGGTCAATGATTTTCTTTCATTTTTTCTTTTTTGAACAACGAACCACCCTTCCTTATTTTCAACGGATTGCACTAGAAAGGAGTTAACAGTTGGAACACAAGGTTGGGATTTGATTTCCATTGATGTACTGTTGGAAGTTTTTGCCCTGGGTAAAATAATTTCTAGGTTCATCACCAGTGAGGAGGCTAGAATGGAAGAGACCTCAATCAAGGTCATCTTCTTCCTAGAGGAGATTAGATCAGCTAGCAATTCTTCTTCAAAGTGGGGGGACTTTCCAAGTCTTCATTTAAAACAAGGGAAGAAGGATCATCAAAAAAAGATGCATCCTCATTGTCAGTAACCCATTCTTGGTCCGCCGTCAAAACTGTAAGGTTTTTGAGAGAGAAGACCTTCCACCAAGATGAATCCTTCTTTTTTCTGAGGAGACTGCAATTTTTGGTAAGTGTCAAGTGGCAAAGCAACTGCGGAAACAAAATAATAAGCCTTCATAGTCAAGGGGTTGAGATCAGGGACGGTCATGAACTTGCAAAAATATTTTTTCAAGAAGATTTTTGGAAGTATATATATTCATCAAAATCCTGGCAAAAGTAATGAGAGAGAAATGGTTGATGTCTGGGTGCATTTTCATAAACTCACCCAACAGTTTACCTATAGCCTTCAGGTTGGATTCAGTACAAAACTAAAGAGGGAGATGGAGAAGGTGAAACCAAATGGGTTTAATATGTAGAGGTTTAGTGAGGGGATTGAAGACTGAGGACCATTGTTTGAGGACCAAGGGGTGGTGATTCAAACACCATGATTGGTAATGAATCTTTTCCTTGTCCTCAATATTGCTAAAAACAATAATAAAGAAGCTTTTAGCACAACGGTAAATTTCAAGTTTACATGAGAGAAGGGGTTGCCAATGCTTCGAGATTCGGAGATGGAGGTCATGAAGTTTTGGCCAGTGATCAACAAATTTGTAGATGATGCCTTTGGATGAGAAGTATTCCTATGATTTAATCACTTGTCTGATTTCCTCCTCATCGAAAATCACCACTGGATCTGGAGAGCCTAGAATAAGGGGTTTGGGAACTGCGTTGGAAGATGATCTGTAGGAGATGTAGTGTCAGCAAACGAGATTGGCTTGCCTTCATCCCTCCCTCTTTCAACATCCATTTTCATTATGTCCCAGTGCTTGGAGGATGATAAAGTTGAGCTGCCATTCTTGTGTTGAGTGTATCCAGAGGGAGAGCGGAGGAAAGTTGGTCTAGACGCTGGAAACCATTTGCCCTGAGGCTCAACAGATCGACAGAGAGAAACAGACATAAAAAACGACAACAAAGCTGAACGAACTATGAACACCTAAACAAAGCAATTCAAAATGCACATGAACAAAAACCGTTCACCATTGAAAGAACCATTTAAAAACATGGCCTATATAATTAAAATATATCTCTTAAGAGTATATATAACTAACTAAAATAATTACACTCTAAAGAGATATTCTACAATAACAAGAAGGATATCGTGACCATATATATTTACTAAAATGCAACCGACATAACAAAAGGCATAATTTAAAAAAAAAAAATGGAGAGGACAAGCGAAACAAAAATCAAAGGTATGAAGTTTTCTTTCTTTCCGAATATCTAACCTAACTTTCAGCAGTCTCTCGGTTCGAATCCCGTGGATAACACACAAAACCCAGAATCGTCGTTAAAGTGCAGATTCATTCCTGACATCGAAAACGGATAAACTGGGTATCTGAAAATGCCAATAAACTATTAAAATACAAAGCTGTCTGCTGAATCCTGCACATCTTCAGCAGCGAAGAAGAAAGGATCCGACTCCCACCGATTGAAATTGGTCGTCACAGTTACATTCTTCAAATACGATCGAATACAAACTCAATAACGATTAAAAAAACACAGATTTATAGCAGCCTGAATTAATTTACAGAGATAACAAATGCTTCAAGGCTGCGTTTTGCAGGCAAAGGAACCCTTGTTAATAATTTTTTTTGTTTAATTCGTTTACCCCACTTAATCGATAATGAAACTATTTACAGGGGATTGATTGGATCAAATTGAACGAACATTTATTGGGGGTGTTTGGCTCAAATTGAGCGAGCTCTCAATTCTACTGCTACCATATTTGTTTGTTTAATAATTAACAAAATAATTTCTTTCAATTAAATGTTATTTACTTGTCTTCAAAATAAAGCAATGTAGTCTCATAAGATATGATGTATCAGGCGTTTATTTTTCCACAATCTATTGGAATATATAACATGTGATAGGTCGCGGCTGGTATTTTATTGGGTCAGGTTTATTGAAATCCTCGAAGATTCGCAAAATACAAAAATTCCAATATAAATTTCATTAAAATGATACCATAATACTTCCTACCAAGCTTTAAAGAAATATTATAAATTTAATCTTTGCTTTAAAAGAATACACACTAAGAGTATATATAAAAAACCTTAAATTAGATTACTCAAAAATCCCATCAAAGTTAAAACTACACATAATTCATTTATTTTTACTTGAGCACTTTCCATTTCCATGTTAATTTTCTGTGAATTGTATGTTAATCTTAATTTTTTTCCATGTTAATTTTCTGTAATTGTATGTTAATCTTAATTTTTTTCTTATAATCATAAAATAAGGTGACTTATATAGTATATAAGTATCGTAATTATTGGTTTTCAAATATTTTTAGGTATACCTCAATCAAAGTTTAATTTTGAAAATAAGAAGAAATGAAGATAATATCAAAGAGAATATGAAAGTGAATATTAAAGATGACGAAGATAACAAATGATAGATGTAGGAAGAGAGGAACAAAGAAAAAATTGAAACAATAATGAAAAAGAACTTAGAGTTGTTAGATATAGGGTTGAATTCACAATTGGAGAATTAGATTTACAAAATAGACAACATGTAGATACAATGAGAAGAAGTCACGCATAGACTTCTCAAGATGATCAATATGTATTGAGAAGTAGAATACAAAGATAAATTCATTCAAATCAACTCACTGAGTTTGAAATACAAGACAAGAACACAATCATGAAGCAACTCAAATATACTATCATTGATCAAATGCTCAAATTGTGTGCTCTAAACACCCAAGAATGCACTTCGAGATGCAATAGATGTTGATGTTAGAAATAATTATTTTTAATAAGAGTGAACATCACAACATATACTAAAAAAAAATATACCTAATCCCAATGAAATGCTCGAGAGAAACATCAATACTTTCCAAATGTTTTTTTGACATGGTCTAGATAATTTTTCTTCACCAAGCATGTGTTATATTTGTCAAGAATGTTAACTTGGAATAAAAGTTTCTCAAACACCTAAAATCCTTGTATTCAATATATATCAACAAGAGAAAGGCCATAATCGATTTTGTGCATTGAACAATATGGATCTTGGGCCACAACCATAAAAAATTGGAAACTTGACACAGGGTGAGGAAATGTTAATAGCACATGTTAATCCAATACTACAAGTGACACACACAACTATAGGTCATTATAAATATAAATGACATATAATAAGTTTTCCACATAAAGTAAAATAAATTGTTAAGGTTTTTCCACATCAAATAAAAGATATGCCAATGATTATTATTTAGAGGACGGATCAATGTGGAGCAAATTATAACTTAAAAATCAATAGAAAATGAGTATATAAGGCACAAAAATACAAAAAATACCATGACAAGTTCTATTCAGATGTTTAAATTGATGAAAATGATCTTAGTAAACTTCCACTCAACTCTAATGAAAATATTTTCAACCAGCTGAACTCTGTATGGAGTTCAATTTTGATGAAAATGAGATTGTATTTGTAGGTCCAGTGATGGAAATGGATGAAGGAAATATCATTAAGATCACATGACATCAATGGCCTCCAAACGACCAAATTATTGCAGATCTAGATTGTGATTTGGTTGTCATAGAAGATGGATATTGATCATTGAAATTGGATACCAAACTCAATAAGAATCCTCTGAAGATAAATAGACCTAGTGGTGACATTAACATCTCCTTTGTATTCTACCTCAGTAAAAGATAAATCAATAGCATTTTACTTCTTGCTTGACCAACTAATCAAACTTGAACTGAGGGAGAAACTGTAGCCTAAAGTAGATTTACTATTTTGAATATTGCCATCCCAATCTGAATCTATATAACCAATCAAGTTGATATTGATGCATACTCCATTGTGAATCTTGAAACTATGAGTAACCTGAATGTAGTGGAGAATCTTATTAGCTACTTTCTAGTGAAACTCGTGTGGTACTTGCATAAATTTGGAGACCATGCCCACTACATATAAAATATCAAGTCCAATGTGCGTAAGGTCGATGAGACTGCCAACAAGTTGTCGATAGAGGTAGCATCAACCAAATGATATAGACAATCAACCTCAAGCTCCACACTAGATATAAAAGGAGTCAAATCTGGATTACAATCATCCATGTTGAATTGAGCAAGAAAATAAAGAACATACTTAGATTGTCCAACAGTGATCCCAAAGTCAAACTAAGAAATTTCAATCTCAAGGAAGTAGTGCAACAAGACAAAGTCAGTCATTGAAAACTTGTCAGTTAAAATAATTTTTACTATTGTGATGGTGGATGAAGAACTCCCTATGATCAATAGGTCATCCACATAGAGAACCAAAATCAACAATGAATCATCTTTCCATAAAATATAGACACTCAGATCATAATGGCATCTAGTGAACCCAACTGAAAGAAGAATGGAGTCCATATTATCATACCAAGCTCGAGGAGCTTGTTTGAGGTCATAGATAGAATTTCAAAGTTTATAAACTAATGAGGAATCTTCCACAAATCCTTTTGGTTTCTCCATATGTATTTTCTCTTTGAGGTCACCATGAAGAAAGATGCTCTTCACATCCATCTGATGAGCATTCCAATGTTGTGTTGTGGCAATAACAAGAGTGATGTGTTGTGGCAGTAAATTTAATATATATAGATCATGTGTTCAAAACACCAAAGAATATACCTCGATATGCAATGGATGTCGATGTTATAAATAATGATTTACAAGAATAGTGAATGTCACAACATATACTTGAACAAAATATATCTAATCCCAATGGAATGATCAAGAGAGACTTCAATACTTTCCAAATGTTTTTTTGACATGGTCTAGATAATTTTTATTCACCAAGCATGCTTTATAATTTTTCAAAAATATTATCTTGGAATAAAAGTTGCTTGAACACTTAAAATCCTTGTATACAATATATGTCAACAATAGAAATGCCACAATTAATTTTCTACATTGAAAAATATGGATCATGGGCCACAACCACTATAACTTAGAAACTTGACATAGGTTGAGGAAATGTTGATAGCTTGTGTTAACCCAATCTTACAAGTAACACACAATTGGAGGCCATTATAGATATAAATGACATACAATAAGTTTTCCACAAGAAGTAAAATAAATTGTTAAGGTTTTTCCACATCAAATAAAAGATTTGCGAATGATTATTGTTTGAAGGAGAGGAGGGATCAACATGGAACAAATTATAACTTTGAAATCAATAGAAAACTAGTATATAAGGCATTAAAATACAAAATAGACCATGGAAATTTCTATTTAGATGTTTATATTGATGAAAATGCTCTTAGTGAACTTCCACCCAACTCTTATGAAAACATCTTCATCTAGCTTCACTCTGTCCATATGGAGTTTGTTTTTAATGCAAATTAGATTATATTTATAGGTCCAGTGATGTAAATGAATGAAGGAAATATCATTAAGATCACATGACATCAATGCCCTCTAAACCACCAAATGCCCCAAGAGAGATGGAATTAATCCATGTGGTTGTAAATAACCCTAATGTAGATCTTAGAACACTGATTTATTGGTTGGGGATTGAAGCATATCCTCTTAGTGAGTATGTCACATACAACTTACTTGATTTGGCATTTCTAATATTTTTTCCTGATGGAAGATGTGATTGGATAGAACCATGATTGAAATGATTAAATATGCATGAATTAGTTAAACCTTTGTTTCGATATATGGATCACCATTTTGGACAAAACATATGATTTAGATATTACATGATGAATATGATCATGAGACATCATGCACAAAATTATTTAGTAGTGTTTATGAAAAATAGCCGACAAGATATGTTGATAACCATCACTAAGTTGCATGAACATATGGATAATGTGCCCCATTCCTATTTAGTTGATTGTTTGATGTGGTTTAGAAAAAACTTGAGGTGTCCAAGGTCATATTGGGATAAATGTTGTTGTGAATTAATTGACATGCTACATAAACTTGGGTTGCCTACCATTTTATTCACTTTAAGTGTAGTTGATATGTATTATCCTGATCTATGTGTGTTAATGCTAAGAATAAAACCAATAAATCCATGATAAGCCTAAAATTGGTGATGATGAAATATTATTGATTATCCTCATATAGTGTAACACTACATGAACTTGAAACATGAATTTTTTTGTAAGGAGATTACAAAAAGGAATTAAAGTAAAAGATTAGTAGTCTAGATATGAATGAAAACATATAGATTCACCACATGTGTATGGATTCGTATGCTTATAAGGAACACTAAATATAGAAAATCTTGATTGGAAAAATAATCATGAACTTAAAAATGATGAGAAATAATTCCATTCTATTATTCATGTATGGAATCTTCATGAAGATACACAACAACAAAACATACAAGTATGTTATCAATCCTCTCTAAATTTATTTTTTTACATTTTTTAAAATTTTATTAATGCAAGAATTGTAACTAATAAATTATTGTATATTATGAAATTTAGGAATTATAAAATGTTACTCAAAATCCATGTCTTTGAAATACAAGACAACTTACACATATGGATATGGAATGCAACTATTAAGAGTTACTCAATTGTGTAAAACAACATACAATGTGTAGAGAGGGTACATGCCTACATAATAAAAGAGTAATAATGGTTTGTAGGTAATATGTTTTATCATTTGAATATTTGTATAGGTATTAAACAAAATATGTGTTTAATAACTAATAATAAACTTAATATATCTTATAGGTATAATGCACTATGGCCATTGAATCTTCAAGAATCAAAACTATATCAAGACTTAGAGACAAGAGATAAAAGGTTTGAGATTTAAATAAATGATGATAGAGTAAATAAATGTAATTGATACATAATATAGTTTTGGAGATTAAATGTATATTGACAACACATTCTTTCCAAATATGTTTTAGTCAAGTACATTGCCAACGATGTAGCAAAAGCAAAAAAAGAGCTCTGAAACTTATCATCAAATGTTGATGTAACTTGTAAAATTTTAAAACCCTAATGATTTAGAATAAAGATCATATATGATAGTTATAAATGAAATAATCTTTTAAAGAGACATTGGGGTACAAGAAACATGTCACATGTTATTGGAACTTCTGTTAACAGAGAGTAGTAGAGTATTTTTCAATTTGAATATTTCACATGAGGTTTTCAAACTGGTAGCTAAAAATATATTAAGATTACCATGATGAACATACAAAATATTTCATTTATGGATACATGAACAAGCATTTTTCCATGGAAAGTGTTTCACTTATTGAGGCATCTAGATCTTTGACATATAATTTAAGAAGAAAAAGTGATAACAAATGGGAGGTGAGGAGTATCACAACTATTGTGAGAGTATTCCAAATGTTTACCTCCATCCCTGCATGTGAATCAAATAAATGGGTTTATTTTTTTTTATCAAAATTATTGCTTTGTAATCCATTTTGTGATATACAAAGAGATATTAGACTTGATGATGATGCAATACTACCAAATTGAGATTTATTTAATTATAATCCTTGGCATGTCAAGTGAAGGACTATTATATAATATGTTAAAGATCATATTTCTTTTGAACATGAGGATGATGACCTAATTTAGCAAAACATAATGGAACATGAGTGGGAAATCATATCTAGGAAACAACGTGGCTAAATTATGGATGTTACTGAAATAGATATGTTCGGAAGAAAATATATTGATAGACAAACACCATAGAATAACAAATATCAAGGTGAATAATACAAAAATAAAGTGATAAATTTCATAATAACCATGAAAGATGATATGTTTATCATAGATGATGATATAACACTGAATATTAATTATGAAACCTTAGGTGATAAACAAAAAAAAAAACTTGATATAATTATGACACATTATCATCAAGGTCAAAATAATTTGGCATTATGAATGATAATTCAAGGAACAATATGAAAAATAAAATCATTTATAATTGGTGCCAATTTTCAATATTTTCAAGATGCATCATTCTTAGAGTGTTTTACGCTTCTATTAATTACACGAAATAGATTTTCAACATTCAATATTGGTGCCTCAACCATCCATTCATAGCATCAAATCACAATCACATATTTTACATAATTATAAAGAACAAGACTTAAAACTTTCCAAGAAGAAATACGAAACATAAATTGCATACTGATTGATAAAATAAACTTCATTAAATAAACTTTGATACAAAACATAGACACTCAACTTCATCCATAATTTCTTGAGAATTCAAACTTGAGTTTTGGAGGTATATCTATGATTTTGGTTAGATATTTAGGACAAATACCTCCTATTAGTGATATAACACCATACAATAGTAACTGATGTGAAAAATATTGTGGGAAGAATTCAAAATAGTTGTTACTTTGGATAATATATTTATACAAGAAGGATAAATTGATTACAAATAAAGGTTTCATAAATTTCTCACAAATATGAGAGATACAAATAAAGCAATTGATGATTGGAAGTTATTGATGACAAGAACCAATTTTGGAATAGATAGAGCCACCAATGAAGAATTTTACAAAAGTATTCATTTTTTCACCACAAATGATGATGTGCATAACTGCAAAAAGATAAAATTGCATTCATTGAAACAAACTATCGCACATAGCATTGAAACCAAAGTAAATAATGCCAATGCAACAATATGAGACCAAAGTGATGAAATTGATGTGGAGTTACTAGTTGCTAAGGATACGATGGTCATGTTAACCTCCAATATTTGGATATAATCAGGTCTTATAAATAGAGCTCTTGGGTATATTTTAAGTATAATATACAAACCTAGGAGTGCCCCACTGGAGCCACTGACATCTGTTATGGTCGAGTTTGAAAGTTACTTAGGAATACCATTTTAATATGAAACTCCACATAGACAATTATACCAATACAAAGGGGACACATGAACCAACTACTCTTACAATTGGCTTGGGTATCAACAATATACAAAGCAAAAAGCTTGGTTATTTCAAAAGCCACAATTGATATAGGAAAAAATGAAATAACAAGGTTAGAATTTGTATCTATATCCTATGTAAGGTACTTGGAAGGATTAAGAAGATTACCACCATTTATACATGATCGCTATGAAAATACAAATAATGGAAAATAAATTTCTAAACATAAAGTTGAGGAAGAGAGACTGTATTTCTTAGAAGGTAAATAACTCATGTACTTAATACAAATTTATTTATATGAGTATAATATGATTCATTATATGACATTTTATATGATGTGTATGACACTTTTTGATGAATATTAAATGATTCTTTATTTTTCATTTTATCTTAAGTATATTACACATTTAAATGATTTACACATAGACATACATGTATTATAAATTTAATTTTTTTATGAAATGATTCATATTATATGTTGAGGAAAAATTGAATACCCATGGATGCTACTAGCATATCTATCTTAGATAAATCTATATAAAAGATGTCAAGATATATCATTCTCGATGTGCCTATTCCACTTATGTCACAAATTCAACATAATATAGGTGCCTCAAGAATGATATATCTTATCATGTTTTACATAGATTTATCTAAGATAAGTATGCTAGTATAATTTGATTTTGATATATGTTATAACTAATTTTATGAATTTTTATACTCGTAATAGTACATGGATTATTATTTTTGTAATTTATCTATATAAATATATATACGTAGAGGTATAACCTATGTAGGTTTTTTTCCCCAAATTTTGTTGTGTTATTGGTGTGGTCAATTTTCGTGTTTCTCATTTCTAGTAACTTAAGCCTTTCCAAAACTAATATTTCTAAGTTAAGGTTTATAATTTTTGTAAAATAGTTCAATGAAAATAATTTATAACAATACCATTCATCTTAATTTTGAATATATTTTTTTTAAGGGAGATGATATAGCATAATTTTAAAATTTATATTCATTCATTAAACTAATAATGATCTAACTCAAGAGAGACACTATGAGAACATATTGTCAATTCATTTCCAAACATACACTAAATCAAAAAGAATATAATTCATTACAAAAATCAAGGAATGAATACAACAAAATACCTTTAATACACTTTAGTAACATAAAAGACTAACATGAGCCTCCTTCCAATGCAAAATCAGAATATGTTCACAAAATACAACTAACATTATTTCTAAATTATTTTCATAAATTGTAATGTGGTCTCCATATATATAGAGGCATAACCCTAGCTCAACCCATATCAGTGTTCTAAATTATTTACATTTATTTAGAGAAATTGTAACTTCATATTAAGAACTAATGGTACTTTTTACTTTCTTTTCATGCTCCATGAATTATAACCATTGAAATTTTATGCCAAAAATATATGATTAGAGTTAGTTTGGTTTTAATTTATCTTTATAGAAAGAAATATTAAAAAAGGAAAGATCAAAAAAAGAAAGATTAAAAAAAGAAAAATTAGAGCAAGAAAGGTTACAAAAGGAAAAATTAGAACAAGAAAGGTTACAAAAGGAAAGATCAGAATAAGAAAGATTAAAAAAGGATAAATTAAAGAAAGAATGGTTACAAAGGTAAAATATTAAAAAAAAAGTAAATTACTAAAATATGAACCATTAAAATATAATCCACAAAATCAAACTCAAGACAAACAAGAAAACATCCTTAATAAATGGTTCCTCACAAAGGACATTCAAAAGCAATATATACTTAAAAATGCTAATGTCACAAATGTGGTTCGAAAGGAGGAAACTAAAAAGTATTATTCATATCTAGATAATTTGATTCTTAGTCATCACATTGGTGGAAATAAATGCAATAATGTTGAGATTGAATCTTTTCATGAAGCCAATATATGCATCATGGTCCTTCTAAAATATATTGTGTATGACAATCAACACTTGGGTAATATTACTTGGCCTCGATGCTACATTGGATCCATTAAGATTATATTAACACTTGGGTTAAATACATGTTCCATTATATTTCATATTGACCCTACCTTGGATCAATGCAATGAAAAACTATGAAGATCATGGATGATAGAAATGGGGAAAACATTGGGTAAATAACATGACTATGTTACATTTGAGCATGAGTGTGTGGCTATTACCATTTAATGAGAGGAAACTTATTCAAAGAAAAAAAAACAAATCATAAACTAGTTCTTTAAATGATGATACAAATGACAAACAAATTCTCAAACATGGTACAATTGCTTCTATAATTTAAGTGAAATATATTGAAAGTAATGTAAATCATGTCAGTGCGAGTGTTTCTAACAATATAGTGTTAGAGATACAAGATCATAATTCAATTACTCATGAGGATACATATTGTGCACATTTATTACTTCCAAGTGGTTGAATTGATTCCTTGCATTAGTTCACCACATGTAGTCTTTTGTAGATAAACTATTGTACTTAGTCTCTTGATGATTTCATGATTTCTCATCCATTATAATATTATATATTTACATACATGTGTTCATATGTGCCTACATAGACCTTTATTATAACATTTAGATTTACTTGATTTGGACCTTTTCTTTTTATTATCTATCCTAGTTTGAATAACTTGACATTTTTTTAGAAATAAATTCTAATGCATAACTTTTTTGGCATGTTACTTGCTCATTCTTGGGTATTTACTACCTATGAATAGTTTTAATTTTATTTTATCTTACATGATTACATACTCTTACTTTTAAATTCTACATGAACACATTGATTCTTTCCCAATGGTGATCCTGATATCCATGCACACTCTTGAGATATATGGTTTCAATTTGCATATATAGTGGGGGCATATTGCTTGCTTTCAATTTCTCCAAAATACCATGTTATCACATCTAATGTGAATTATGCCTTAACACATGTTTTATTTTTATAAGCCTTATTATTTTCCCATGCATATATATCAAAAATACAAAAATATTCAAATATTTCAATAATACAAAAATGTGTCAAATTTACAAAAACAATCAAATATTTCAAAAATACAAAAAAATAAATATTTAAAAAATGCAAAAATGGTAAAATATTTCAAAAATACAAAAAAACCATATATTTAAAAAATATAGAAAGCATTCAAATCTTTCAAAAATATATAAACATTCAAAATATTCTAAAAAATAAAATGTGAGCATGAGATGAGTTTCTAGTTTACTTCATTTATATATGCTATTTATCACATAATTTAGTATATGGCATATTATTTTTCATACAAATGAATTTTATGAGGTATATGAGTGTGATGCAGGACATATATTTATCCGGACAACAATTCAGATGACAATTCGGGTGATGGGTCCACCCCGATTGATGGCAGAACTTTCGGGAGCCATAACTTTTACACCGTAGCTCCAATTGACTCACCGTTTGAACCATTGGAAAGATAATAATGAGGGAAATGTTTTGAGATGGAATTAAACTCTGATAAATGAAGTTTATCCCCATAAAACCCAATGGAAGTGTCCTAAATTTCAATTTTAGTAGTGCAGTCTAAAAATAGTAATTCCTCGAGTTTTGTATTGTTGTAAATCGTGGAAGTCAAACCAATTCATCTCCCTAGAGATTGGTGACTTTCCAAATCCTCCCCACACCTTAAAAACATGTATAAAGTAAGATGTAACCCAAAATGGAAATCAGACATCTCTTCTCAAAGATAAGCATATGTTTGGGTCTACAAATTTGATCAATAAAACATCTCTTATCAGAGATAACATTATTTGAATTGTTTTGTTCTTGTTTCTTGAATTATCTTTCAACCAAAGTTTTCAAGTTTTGGATCATATATATTATACATGGATCCCTAAATGTTGGAATCCTTTATACCCAGTGGCCATGCCTATGTTGGAGGCATATTATTCTATAGGTTATATTATCATAGGTTATATATTTCACTAACCTCTCCACCATGTTGAGAGACATATATTGCATATGTCTTACTAGTTATTAATATCTTACATTATGCTACATGGATATGATAATTTTTTATGATGTGACATTGATACATATGGATAGTTTAGACTAGTTTTCACTTGTTTTATGCTCCTTCAATGCCATTACTTTATTGCATGATAGGATAGAAATTAATCATTTATGGTGTATGGCCACTTGTTATTGTGCATGTCACACATTTATGCCCCTTGTTTGTGACATTATTAATGTATTTTGCATGTGGCCCTTGGGCTTACTTGTTGTGACATGTTCATGTCCTTTATATGCAGCCCTTGGACTTATGTGTGAGATTGTGTGACATTATTTGTTATTTTTATTTTTTTTATTGATCTTTATTAGTGGTTCCATGATCTTGTTTTATAAAATTTAGGAAATATAATGAAATAGATTACTTAATATGATAAACTGTTATGTAAAATTAGACTACTACATATATGAAATAAATGCTAAAAACTAATTTGGAACTTGATAAATTAGGAAATATACTAAATATGTAAATTGAAAAATATCAATATAAAATTAGCTATAAAATTGAGATGCACACTATTTCCAAATTCTATAATGACAGAAAGATTGCTTTGACTATGTGTGAACTCAAAATAGGAGCTAGCAGGGTTCCTAGACAATAGTGCTATAACTAGATAGTAGCGGGGTTGTTATTGTCTAAATAGGGTAGTATTTTCTATAAAATAATAGGTATCTAATATTTTTGTGTTATTTTCACATTCACATATTTATTCTAAAAATTGTGTGGGGGTTTCTAATTTGATATGGAGACAATTATGTAATTATTTTTTCAATTGAAAGCCCTAGTTCAATGACATAGGAAGATGAATGTAATCATGGAATTAAAATGGGTTAGTGATTAAAGCTATTCTTGATCTCATCACCACTTGTGTTGAGTGTTTCCTACATAAAAATACTCTGAAGAGGGATCAAACTCAACTCTCCCATGTTACAATGGTGTGTGTGAAACTAGTGAAATAAAGACATTGGTACAATCTTGGTATTATTAAGTGTTTGACTTGTGACCGTGGAGGTGTATTCATACTTTATCTTAGGGTTACTTGTGCTATATATAATCATAATTTGGATAAATAGGGAATTTTCCCTCAATGTGAAATTAGAATCTTGGTGTTTTTTTAGTGTCAAAGCCTTTTCTTTTAAAAATGGTTTGTAATGTGATTTTATAGAGGTATTTTTGTAATTCCTTTATATGGGGATTGTTAAAATTTTAGGCTGACCCTTATACAACTTTGAATTTTAAAAAATAGTCATTATTTGGTAGGAGGATGTTACTAGAAAGGTAGATAATAATAGGGTGTGCTATTTTCCAAATGGGGTGCTATTGTCCTAAGAGCAAGAGTTATTAAGTTGGAGGTGTGGTTCAGTATGAGAATGAGCTTAAGCTATTGAGTAGTTTGGATAAATACATTAAAGAGTGATTTAGATTGATTTAAGGAAGGAGTCATCCACTTGGAAATTAAATTAAATAGTCAAGGGGCCCAAGAATAGGTCATGAGCTAAGTGTGTTAAGGAGGTAGTCACAAGTGTATTGTTTTAGTTTGAATATTACTCAATATGTCTAAATTATCTCCCATTTTATTCTAGTAATGTAAAAAATAAAAATTACTAGAGTAAAAGGAATAGTGCATAGTTGAACTTATGAAGTGTAATCTTGAATGTAGACCACAATGTTGAGTTGTGCTTCACACAAACCTGTAATGAAACATGTATAAAGTTAGTCCTTACTTAAGATGAATATCAAGAAGTAAAGATAAGATAACTTATGTATATAATAATAAGGAATGAATACACCTGATTGGGTATGTGAACCATTATGTTTTCTTGGTGAAAAAATTAGTGCAAAAATATGATGATTGAAGAGGGTAGGATCTTTAAATATTTTAGTTACATTGAAAATATTGGATTAGATGTGCATGCCCCATTCCTCATTGATAAGTGATTGTGCTTAATAAATCAAGCTATGATTAACTCTATAATTTATTATCCAAAATAGTGAAGTATTTTGGAATTCATGTATGAATCCCACTAGATTGTTCTAGTGTAAGATTCAGTGCAAAAAGGTGAACCAAACACTACAGATAGAATAAAGCTCATTTTCAATGCAAAAATGGTGCTAAAAGTTAGTATAATTTTGGTCTCATGTATAAAACATAGATAATGATAATAATTTCCATTCCATCTATGAAAATAATGTAAAAATGACTAAGGAGAAAGACATATGCCATGCACATGCCCATAATCTAATCTATAATGTATATATATTTTGAGACTAACTAAAAATAACTATAATTTTTGAGAAAATACATGTGTTAACATGGAACACATGTTGCACATGATTCCCCCAAAACCAAGCAAATCTAAGACACAATTTGATTATTTATGAGATACCAAAATTTTGGCCCTATCCCAACTATTCTAAACTACTTGAAACTATAATAAACTCTAGGAATGTTTATTTTATGTGTTCCAGAACAATAACACCTTATTTGGGAAATAATGGGGATACTCTTATCTAAATGGAGTCATCCTATCCAAACTAACTTTATAAGTTATTTCTAGGTGTACTCTATGATTCACTATATGAAGCTTGTAAAATTCTATCTATGCACTATAATATAGGGACTTGATCTCTAAAACAAATCTTATGTATGCCCCCTTTTTTGAGGTGATTTGTTGATCATACACAATAACTTAACTAAAAATAAAAATGCATAAATGTTATGAAAAATATGTAAAACTAAGTAGTAATGATAACATGGAAGAGAATGACATCATCATATAGATAAACTGAGCATAATAATAATGGAGATGCATATAGGAATAAACATTCATAGTGAGAATGTCAAGATAGATGTTATAAGTTAGGCACATAGATAAGTGATCTAAATTGAGTATTGAAAGTTGAATAAAACTAATTATGGAGGGGTGCATGATATACATCATAGAATCAAAATTTGGGAAAATAAGTAAGTGTCATGGCCATTATAAACACAAATAAAGAGTACACATAAAGTACGTAATATAAGGCCAATGGTCCACATACAAGGGACATGTTCAAATGTTATTCATAGGCATGGAAGCATACAAAGAAGGCTTAAAATCACATATAAATAAAGATTAAAAACACACACAAGGACATTTTAAAAATTTCTCACATGCAAATAGAGAATACATGCAAGACACAAAGTAGGAAAGAAAACATGAAAAACATGAATGAATATATGTAGTTGATCCATAGAAATATGTTTTAACTCTAATATATTCAGTGACTTAGATAATTAATAGGGAAAATTTTAAGAATGTACCCCTAAAGGATTACTATAAAATCCTTGTAAATCCTAGAGTTTAAGTATAATTCCATTGGTGAATCTTTGGCAAAATTTCCATACTAGTGATAGTGATTTCTATTAGCTCTTTCAAAAAAATTATAACTAGTTGGTGATTCAAGCATCATATTCAAATCAATAAATAATGGTGAAAAATATAAGTTGAACCCCTTTCCCCAAACACATTCATGGGGTAAATATGCTTAACGTGGAATAATGTTTATGATCAATGGATACCCTAAGTTTTTCAGAACAACTATTTTGATTTTCCCTATGAAATTGGGGGTAGTCCAACCATTTCAAACACTTTATTGAATTAATAAATCCAAGAAAGGAAGACATGAGAGATAAAATGAATAAGAATTACTACAGACCCATCCCAAACCTAAACCCTAAGCAAGTGTGTGCAACTCTAAAAAAATTCATCACCACATTAATGCCCAAACACAAATTCACAAGATTTTTGAGATCTTATTGATCTTGTTACTAAGAAAATAATCCCAAAAAAATGTAAATATCTTGTTGATCTCATTAATAAATAAAAAATACTGTGTGATAACCAAATTGTGTCTAATATTACGGGTTTTGATATAATATAAAAAAGGGTTTTCACATTACAAGCAAAGATTTGATGAAAAAAATAACATGGAAATAATTCAAATCCCTTAAAAGATAGGAAGAATTCATTAAAATTATGAAAATTTTTGCATATATGTACAAATTATAATTCTTACTTGGATTTTACTTCATTTTTGGATGTTTAGACTCCTCCTTGGCCTCCTCTTGAAATTGTCGCTCACTTCATGATTTTCATAACATGTAGGGCTTATATTTATTACATGGATTATACTTCATTGTTGGCTACTTAGACTCCTCCTTGGCCTCCTCTTGTAATTATCACTCACTTCATGATTCTAATGATATGTATGAATTATAATTCTTACTTATATTTTACTTCATTATTGGCTGCTTCGACTCCTCTTTGGCCTCCTCTTGTAATTTCTACTCATTTTGTGATTTTCATGACCACAAAGAAATAAATCTTTAATATAAATGAATTTATATAAATTTAGGTTTTAGGGTTTCATGGTTCCAGGGTTTTAAGCAATTTGAAATAGTTATGTAAATTTATTTTATAGGATAAGAAGTCTAAAGTTGATATCTTATTTATGGTTCCTTTTTTTAACAATTAATTTTGTCATGCTTTTTAAAGATTAACTTTGTCCTTTTTAATTACTAGATTTGATGGCCATATGACTAAGTATAAATTAAGTACAAACATATTTAAGGCTCTCAAAAGATCAACCATATAATATAATAAACTAAGTGTATCAAAAATTGTGACAAAAATTAGAGTATAGAGTATAAACCAACTATGGGGCCAAGGGTAAGACAACTATGAAAAACTAGGATGGCATAACTGAAAAATATTCAAAATATTTTCATAATTTTAAAATTATAAACTATATAATAAGGTTTTCTAAAATGTATTAACCACATCCATATCAGCCTTTCAAACATTTCTTTATTTTAATTAACAAACCATGTGATCCAAAACTTAGAAGCTTTGTTTGAAAGATAATTCAAGAAACAAGAACAACATAATTATAATAATGCTATCTCTGAGAAGAGATGTTTTATTGATCATATTTATAGATCCAAACATATGCCTATCTCTGAGAAGAGATTTTTAATTTTATTTTTGGGTTACATCTTCATTTATACACATTTTTAAGGTAGGAGGAGGATGTGGAAGGTCACCAATCTTGAGGGAGATTAAGTGGTTCGACTTCCATGATTCACAACAATATAGAATTTGAGGAATTACTATTTTTAGAAACTTACTATTTTTAGATCTCACTACTAAAATTGAAAATTGGGGCACTTCCATTTGGTTTTCAGGGGTCAAAACCCATTGAGAAAAGATCATTCCATCTCAAGATTTTCCCCTCATTCTCAGCTTTGCAATAGTTCAAATGGGGAGTCAAACGGAGCTATGGTGCAAAAGTTATGACTCCCAGAAGTTCTGCCACCAATTGGGGTAGAACCATCACCTGAATTATCGCTTGAAATGTTGCTCAGATCACCATGCCAACCAGAATATATTTGTTACCTTAAACATTTAAAAAAAATACAGTATGATCATGAGGCTCTGTTGCATTTATTCAATTTATTCTTTGTGCATTTTTCAAAAGAAGTATCTTGCATGCCATTATTTATCAGAGGAAATAAATTTCTTGTTTGTTTAAAATAAGTATGTAGTAAAGACCAACCATATGATATAATAAATTTATTATAGTAAATATAGTGACAAAAAATCATAATATAAAGTATAAACCAACTATGGGGCCATAGGGAAAGACAACTATGATAAGCGAGGATGACACAACTAAAAAAAATTCAAAACATTTTCATAGTTTTAAAATTATAAAATATATAATAAAGTCTACCAAAATATCTTAACCACATCCATATTAGCCTTTCAATTTTTTTTTATTTCAATTAACAAACTATGCCAACCAGAATATAATTATTACCTTGAATATTTAAAAATAAAATAAAGTATGATCATGAGTCTCCAGGACTCTTTTTTTGTAGTACATCTGGTAAGATCATGTGCATTACTTAGTATAAATTGAGTACAGACCACAACTCACACTTTTGACATAATTGACTCAAAGAAGTTCCTGTTATAAGGGATCAATTCCTTGAGGTTTTATCCTATGTAAGTTACACCTTGAAGGAAATTAAAATATGTTTCTCTTTAGATATTAGATATCATTTCCTTGAGATGAACTACTATAATATATTTTTGTGATGTACCCTCAATATTGGAAAAATGTTAGATCATAATATTTTTACAATAAAATTAAAACCTTGTCCCAACACTTCTGCAAGAGTGTAGAATTGAATGGTGAAAAAATTGAAGGCATTTTAGATATTCCAAAGCTAAGGGAGTGGTCTGTTCAGTTTGCCACAACAAGTTTTTGACCATGCTTTCTAAGATGGATCGATCACTAGATTATATACTACCTTAAGTTTGAGTGAAATACTATGTAATGGTATCTCATAATATTTTAATCTTGCTAATTTATGCCAAACAAGGATTTTGGGATCAATGGAAGATGAGAGATTTTTTAGTGCATTGCCATTTTTAAATTCAAAGTTAAGAAACAAGTTTGACAAAAATTGGAGACTTGCTTGACACTATATACAACTAAATAAAATGCCCTCAATTTTCCATTTGATATAGCTATAACAATTTGGCAGTCAACATCTAAAAAAAGAGGACCATTTAATAATTCTTAAAACACACTACAGTTCTACAATACTAGATATGAGTCCAACAACTTTTGAAGAGAATGGAAATAACAATTATCAAAAAAAAAAAAGAAGAAAATTGGCATGTTGAAATTTGAAATTTAGGCATCTAAAATATAAGGTTGATCAAGGAAGGACAACAAATTTTGTGATCAATTTTGAGATTTATTTTATCAAGGTTTTGAAAAAGCTTGTTGAATATAATACCAAGAATATAAATGATTAAGATGTAATTTGTGTATTTTTATTTTTATTTAATTAAGAGAACATGTTTATATAATTGTAAACTCTATTATAGAGATGCATAAGTATATTTTAGTGTTCCCTTGTTATTTTATACCAAATTTATTTGAGGTATCTCTAGTATAATGAACTATAAGTATCTATATTAGACCAACAACTTCACTTCCACCAATAGCTTGCATAAATGACTAGAAAATTTGAGAAAACCATCACATGTATTTAAGAAACTTCCATTAATCCCATGGGTGATGTGTTGGACCAACATTAAATTTTTCCTTGGGGCACCTCAATATGCCAACACCAATTCCCTAAAAAATGGGGCAAAATCTAAACCTTGATCCCCATAGCTTTAATTCCACTTGCACCACATTCAATGCTAGAAATAAAATAAACATTAGGTTTTAAAAATTCATTATTATTAAGTTTTTTAGTCATTAAAACAATATATAAGGAAGAGAATGTTTTTTTTACTCATTTTTATAAATGTGTTAAGGACCAATTTTGACTTAGGACACAATAATCTTAAGGTAATAATTATATTTTGGTTGGCATGGTTTGTTAATTGAAATAAAAAATATATTTGAAAGGCCATTATTGATTATGGATATGGTTAAGAACATAAGCATGACATGATTAATATATTACATTATTTACATATGTTATTTATCACATATTTGGTATATGACATATTATTTTCATAGACACATGAATTTCATGGTATGTGAGTGTGATGCAGGACATATAGGTTATGGACATATAAATGTTGTAATTTTATCTACCTAGTGCCCATGTTGATATTGGATAATATTATTCCATAAGTTTCATTATTATAGGTTATATATTTCTATGACCTCTGTACCATATTGAGTTATCTAGATTGCTTGCTTATGTCTTTCAAGTTACTCATATCTTACACAATGCTACATAGATATGTTATGTTACTAGGATGTGACATTGATAAATATGGATTGTGAAAACTAGTCTTTACTTGTCATATGCTTTATTTATGTTTTTACTCTTGCATGATTGACTAATCATTACTTATTTATTATGTGTTGCCATTGGCCTTGTTTGTTGTGACATATTTATCTCCCTTTTTGTGTCCCTTATACTTGTTTTATGTGGCATATTTGTGTCCCTTGTTTGAAAAAAAATATGTCCCTTGCATGTGACCATTATCCTTATTTATTATGCAATTTTCACATCCATTATATGTAGCTCTTATATGGCATATTATTTTCACAGACACATGAATTTCATGGTATGTGAGTGTGATGTAGGACATATAGGTTATGGACATATAAATGTTGTAATTTTATCTACCTAGTGCCCATGTTGATATTGGATAATATTATTCCATAAGTTTCATTATTATAGGTTATATATTTATATGACCTCTATACTATATTGAGTTATCTGGATTGCTTGCTTATGTATTTCAAGTTACTCATATCTTACACAATGCTACATAGATATGTTATGTTACTAGGATGTGACATTGATAAATATGAATTGTGAAAACTAGTCTTTCCTTGTCATATGCTTTATTTATGTTGTTACTCTTGCATGATTGACTAATCATTAATTATTTATTATGTGTTGCCATTGGCCTTGTTTTTTGTGACATATTTATCTCCCTCTTTGTGTCCCTTATACTTGTTTTATGTGGCATATTTGTGTCCCTTATTTGAAAAAAAATATGTTCCTTGCATGTGACCATTATCCTTATTTATTATGCCATTTTCACATCCATTATATGTAGCTCTTATATGGCATATTATTTTCATAGACACAAGAATTTCATGGCATGTGAGTGTGATGCAGGACATATAGGTTATGGACATATAAATGTTGTAATTTTATCTACCTAGTGCCCATGTTGATATTGGATAATATTATTCCATAAGTTTCATTATTATAGGTTATATATTTATATAACCTCTATACCATATTGAGTTATCTGGATTGCTTGCTTATGTATTTCAAGTTACTCATATCTTACACAATGCTACATAGATATGTTATGTTACTAGGATGTGACATTGATAAATATGGATTGTGAAAACTAGTCTTTACTTGTCATATGCTTTATTTATGTTGTTACTCTTGCATGATTGACTAGTCATTACTTATCTATTATGTGTTGCCATTGGCATTGTTTGTTGTGATATATTTATGTCCCTTTTTGTGTCCCTTATACTTGTTTTATGTGGCATATTTGTGTCCCTTGTTTGAAAAAAATGTCCCTTGCATGTGACCATTAGCTTATTTATTATGCCATTTTCACATTCATTATATGTAGCCCTTGGATTTATGTGTGATACTAAATCTTGAGCTTGTTATAATTTTTGAGCTTACCAAGATTGGGTGGTGAAATATCCACATCATGCAACTTTATTTCGTAGTCTTATTCAGTTATAATTCAATGAATATTACTATTATGTTTTTCATCAACACATATATCTAAAAATGATACATATATGTGTTGTATTACATATGTTACATACATGTCTTGATTGGCATATATATTAATATTACATCATACTCTCCATATGTTCAAACTATAATAAATGATGTCATATTTACACATGACATTTTAAAATTGAATCTTATTTTGAGATGAGTAACTTATAGGACACATCCATCATATCAAAATGGGGACATCATAGTGGGCTTGTCATAAAGAGAAAGCCTCAATGAATAGAAGATAATATTTCAAAGATTCATAATGGTTCAAATATTAAATGAGTTCAGTCACATAAATGATATTAGCATGTTAGTACAAATTATGGGGCATATTACATTCATATGTCCTTACTTTATAGATACTTAATTACAAATTCATATAGACTTAACTACATATGTGTTTTAACCTTCTAGGACTTCAATGAATAAAAATATCATGTTTGTTAAAGGGATGAGTAGGATAAATTAGGGTAATGATATGAAATTAATACAACCACTTATTTATTATAGAATTGACTAGCTTTAACCTTTCTAAAAATAGAAATAAATAGTGCAAGTAATAACTTAGTTAGAAAATGGCTGAGACAAGTGATCTGAGTGCTAAAAACTAATGTGGAAGATGGTATAAGTATCACAAACTAGATATAAGTATTAGACTCCCTCTTAGATAGTATCACCATTATTGGATAGTAGTACCGTAATTGAAAGTGTCCTAATATTGGTGTTAGTGTCCTCTGTAGAAGACTACCCCAAACTTTTGGGTACACCTGTGTCTAGATTTGGGAGGTTTATTCTTACGTGCATGAGTTTTGAAACACTATATGTTTCTTGTTATGATTGATTTTTTGAGTAAACCCTATTTCTCCATAGAGTTAAGGAATTAGGTTGATACAAGCTGAAAAGTGTGTTTGCTAATGGGGTAGGCTGGGCTTCTTCAACATCTCAATGTGATGAGATTTACCTACATACCAATACTCTAAAGGGGGATCAATCATGATTTAGCTCTCCTTACTTAAGCTTTGGTGCAAGTGAAAGTGATATTATTATGATAGTGGACCTTAGTGCTTTGAATGTGATTAAGACTATAAATCTGAGTAATATAATCTTAAGGATGTTGTAGATGATAGTATGCTAAAGTAGGGAAGAATAGGGATTGACAACCTTAATTTTACACAATTTATTCTTAGATTGAATGTATATTTTGTATTTGATTTCCATGTAGTGTTAAGATGGCTAAAATTTATGTACATATACTATTTTGGTGCTTGTGTAGGTCTTAAACATGGTCTAGGTTGACCTTAGGAGGGTTTAGGTTTGAAAAATATCCATTTTAGAAAAGATAGGGAAAAGAAAATTAGTTCTATTTTAGGGAAACAAGTGCCATGTGGTGATAGTGTCTTTATTATGGTGTCAGTGTCCATCTGGTAGAATACTAGGCATGAAGGGCTGAGATCATGAAATGAGGGCATGTGACCACTTTAGGGCTGATTAAGGATGCCTATGGCCCACAAAAAGGTTAGGTAAGTGTGATAATAGGGTCTAGGATAGGTTTATGATAATCTAGGGATAGGTGGTATCAATTAAAACTCTTAGAAATCGAATACCACTTTTGGATGATTAAATTTACCCCCCTTTATTTTAGAAATGTGATAAAGTGAAATGATTAGAATAAAGGAAAACAAAGCATACCTAAACTTATCTAAGAGGTGAACCTTGTGAATATGGGTATGCATATGTGAACCATGCTCCAATGTGTGTCCTACAAGTGAAACATGCATAAATTAATCCTTACTAAATAGATATCAAAAGTAAAGACTAAACTGAGTAAATAAGTAAACTAAGTAAAAATGAGTAAATAGATAGGAAAGAGGAAAGCAATGAATACACCTCAATGGATATATGAACATAATGACAACCTATGTGTGTTCATGTAGATAATGATCAATTTATGAATATCTCGGACTGATATGATGGCTTGTTCAATCCTCATGTGTGGGTGATTTAAGAACTCAATCCGGTTTTGACTCTATCATTTCCCACTCTTACTTGGTGGATCAATACATGTGAATAACTTAGATTGGAATTATAGTGTGTCCAACCCTCTCATGTAGGTGGCTCAAGAACTCAATTAGAATATGAATCCATCATTGCCTAACCATGTGTAGTAGATGCATTTGAAACTAAAATTGTATGATGTAACTACAATATCTAAATGGGTATATTTAACTGGCGATGTTAAATATATAACCATTTAGGTAAATTAAGTAGCTTTAGGCCAATCAAGAATGATAATCACTATAGATGGAGTAAGGCATGAAACTAGTGTGTAACCTAAAATATGATGTAGGGTGTACACAACATAGAGAATGAAATGGAATTTGTCATTCCATCTAATCAATTGATGTGTAAGTGAGCATATGGAAATAATGTGCCACATACATGCCCAAAAATACGATATTTGAAATTATAGAATTTGGACTAAGTTTTAATAATATATATATCTGAGTATATAAACTAAATATGGTAATGGCCATGTCACACATGATGCCCCAAATTTGAGCAAATTGGTATGAATCTGAACTAAACTAGTATGAATATGAGAAAAACTATATAAAACTAATAAATATATAATTAAAATTGTGTAAATATCAATTATACCTATTGTAATTTTCTAACTAATATAGGTTTTTATAAAAGTAAGGCTACTAAATATTTGCACCATATTCTAGACATGTGGTGCTAGTATCTTCAATTGGGCTCTAGTTTCCTTCTGCTCTAATTTTTGTGAGATTATTCCAATCCATGTGTTGCTATTTTTACATTATTTTTACTATGATCACCAAATATCAAACCCTAAAGTTGGTTTTTCAAGCCTAATCTAAGATTTGGGTAACATTGGAATACCTCTAGGCCTATGGGTTGCCTATGATAGAGGTAGACCTCTATGTTTAATGACTAGCTCCCTAGATTATTCTTTGAATGCTTATCACCTACAATAACTATTTACTTGGATGAAAATGGATATAATAAAATGTAAATTAAACTACTCTAATGAGATGATACACCAAAAATATATACACTAGACTACCATACATTTGCACAAAGAAGCATGACTCACAATACTAGTCTCAAAATCTTGAATCAAACATGGAGGTGATATGCATGCAGATAGTCAAGGTAAGTAAACCAGAGGCCAGTATTGAAAAAAAAAGGCTACGTATACACTTTAAAATAGTCAAACACATCAGATACACTTCATGTGACCTATTAGAGTGAGAACTACTTGCACCAAACATGAAAGGATAAAGAGAAGGTACGGATATATATTTATCACTAAAATCTTCACTATGCATCACTTCACACACTTATAAAAGAAATTCATGAACTCAAAACCAGATTTAAATCTTATTTCAAAGGCAAAGTACAATATCAAACTAGTAGCGATTCACCATACTAGGTGTGGAATCCTTTACAAAAGCCAAAATGGCTTGCATTTATAAAATGTGTAAGAGGAAAGAGAAGAAGTGGAGTTCAAGGGTTACAAGAACAAGTGGTAAGTGATGAATAAAAGTTACATTTTAGAATAATGAAGTGGATAATAGAGTTTTATAAGGTATTCTTGGATAATTATCTATTTGAATCATAAAAACTCCTCAAATTTGCATAGAGACCTTCAATTATTTTCTTGAAAACTACCTTCATGATGAGGCATCTCTTGACTACTCAAAACTTGAATATATAGATTTGAAACATGTAAAATATCTTATGGGGGTTGGAAACATGCCATGATAATCATTATATGCATACCTAACTATTATCCATTTTCTAGACACTTTTACTCACCATTTACAATCACTCATTGGTCTTTTAGGGCTCATTATTTACATTTGTCACCCAAGTGGCCTCTAGTTGCTCAACCAAATCCATGGAAGAGGTGTTAGGACACCTATATGTAGTCTATTTTCCTTCCAATATATGAATTATACCATAAAAAGGTCCAAAGACCAACTTCTCATCCTTTCACTAGGTAGTCACTAAATCTTTTCAATGCCTATCCAAGACTGCCTATAGTGAATGACTTAGTAGAAGTGTTTATATGTATATATGTTATGATAAATGGACATAGGGATTTATAAAAAATACCACTTTACCTCTTCAAATTATTCTCATTTGTTCATTCTATTATGTACTTATAAGACACAAACACTCACAAAAAACCCAGCTTTAAACCTATCAATACAAGTAAGGTACACAAAAATTAGGTGGGAAGGAGTATGGGAGATTCATTCACAAGTTAAAAACACTTTTTAGGACATATTAATCTTGAGTTCATTTTCATTTATATTTTTTTCATTAGGTCTTAGACAAGGGTTTATGAGTGTTTTAAACTATTTTTCTTCTTAGTGATAGTTCAAAAAACTTAGATGTTCATACCTAAAAAAATTGCACTAAGAACAAGTTAGGGATAACTTTAAACCATATCCAGCTCCTTGGGTCACCATGATTTGTGTTCATTTAGATGTGAGCAAAATAAGTTGGCCTATCGAGCTCTGCCTTAGCATTCTGTGTGCCCTTGTGATGTTTTCAAACCAATATGACCATTCTGTGATATTTTCCTATAAACCAAAGGTTATAAATCATCCTAAAATTCATCATAAATGTCATATAATTAATTTTAGGGTTCATATTTCCTTATAATTTAACTTAGACCCCTGTAGGGCTTAGGCCTAGTTTTAGGCCTAACAGGCCTGACTGCACTCCTTGAGCCTTTGAACACCTGTGTGTGCCTCTACTATTTTTGGGTGCTTATTCATGTTTATAAACCTATAATAAAACATCTTACCTCATTTTATGGTGCTCCAATACTTTCCATGTCATCTTTATATCACCCACACATTCTACCTGCAACTTTGGAATTTCTAGGAGTGCCCTCTATTTGAGATAAAATAGAGGACATATCCCTTATTTTCCTTGAAAAAATAGGACTATGGAAGGATATAACGGTTATTATAGGTACTGTGTGAAAATTATAATAGTTTTATCACTTATTTAGAGTCTACAACATCACCAATTCCTAAAACTAGCTTCTTAGCTTAGTGACTATTTGTAAGGTTAGGGTTTGATTGTGCCTAAAGTTAAAAACCCTAATATTTTATCTATTTACTTACTCTAAGAGTATCATGAAGTTGATACCATAAATATAGTAATATTATAAATATTTTCACCACCTTACATCTCTATCCACCCTCTTAATCCACTCTTTCTTTCACTAGAACTAGTCTATCTACTGTATCAGACTATAGGTGACCATTTGGTTAGAGATTAGAAGTTTCTTGTAGGTGGAGGTATATGATTTAGAACTATGTTATAGGACTAAAAATTTATTGAATTAATTAATGTCATTCTACACTTGAAAATTTTCATCTTTACCCATAGTTCATGCCAACATCCAAACTACCTACTCTTAATATACTATCAATCTGCAGTTAAACTGTAGGTGACATTTTGAGAGCAAAGGGGACCCCTGTAGGTTCTTAACTGTGTCAAACCATGGTTCTCCAATATATTTGATTTCTCTTTGAGGTCATAAATTATTTATTATTCAAATACAATCATTTTTATTGAAGGTTTGCTTCCATTATGTCATATTGCATTGAAAGACCACTTGGGCTTCAAAAGTACTATAGATGATTAACGGTATATAGTGAAAGTTTGATTGAAATAGAAGCCAATCTACATTACCTTCTCATGACCAATCAATAAAATTTTCATGTCAAGGAATTTCCCCTATGCTTTGGATATATGATTTAAATAATTTAAACTAACCAAACCTCAAGCTACTTTACCATGAGATGGCATTGAAAATAAACAAAATCTTAATTCAAAGAAATTGAGATAATATGTCGCTCTTGTGCAAATTTTCAAACCTATGATCAAGGACTTAGGTCTATTTGTAATGAAATAACATTACCAATACCACCTTGGTATTTTATATACTCCTAGACCTTCTTATAGGTATCAAGTGAGTTTAAACCTATACCATTTAATATTCCTTAGACCTATGTTGGAGTTACAGTCAGACTACTGTTGGAAACCTATAGGTGAAGATATGGTATAAGATTGTATGTGTTAGATTGGTTCTCAAAACCAATTTATAACTTTTGGAATAAATAAGACTCATTATTTATACCTTTTAAGTCTTAATACCATGTTAAAATCTCCTTGATTTACCACCATGACCGTGCAAGACTCAATTCCACATGATTGTAGATGATTATTTACAAAGAAGTTTGACTATGTGTATAACTTGACTGTTCACTCCATCAAGAGATTAATTTGAGATCAAACCTCCTTGGGAGAGATTGATCACTTTGAAATTAGAGATAAAAACAACATATTACCTTTGTTTTGAAACCACTACAAGAGAGAGAATCCTCTATAACTGATGAAACTTGTATGCAAACTATGATGTAGTTTCCAAATAGTAGAATGAAAAAGTTTAGGATTGTTATTTAATGTTTACAAGTGAAACTAGAATAAGAAACACATGAAAATTATGTTAATTACATTATAGAACATGTACAACACTTGTTTTTCAAATACTAATCTAGATAGAGGATAAAACTGAAGGGTATGGGGCTGTATATGTAGAAAAGAGGAGTTAAAACTCTTAGCAATGTTTCATAGAGAAGGATACACCAAACCTAAAAATATTTCCATGGATTTTTAGTATATGAAAAGTGTTATAATCTACCAAAGGATCTTGATCCAACTCACCTCCTCCTATCTGTACCATGAAAACATTAGTTGACCTTTTTAGCTTGTAAAAGAGAGTGATGGAAAGATAGAATAGTTTTTTTTACTATTTTTGAGACTATCAAAGCTACCAAATCATGGAAATGAGTTGAGGGGATATGAAGAGTCAATTCATAAGTCCCCCCATGCCAAAACTACTGCATAGGTTGTACAATAATTGAAAACCACATGAAACTACTTGATCTTCTTATTTTCAATATAATACCTACATTTGTCAATCCAAGATTGCCATATATGAAAAAAATCTAAGAAGTATGATATAGTATATCTTGACAACTTTATTTTCCATGGGAAACCCATACAATCTCATTTAATGACTTAAACATGACCTTATATGAAATAAAATAACACTAAGGACTAATGACCAATATGATCAAGGTTAAAGACACATCAAATGACTTCACTAGGACCATGTTATACATTTTACACCTTATAATACCCATATAACAAGTTTTACTACATAGGGGGTTGACCTTATTTGACTTATGATCAAATTAGTTAACATTTTGGTAAATTTTTAGGGGTGACAAGCTAGCTACGCTAAAGACTAGTAGCCTAGTCCTATCCATTGGGGTATGGTGTCACCTATACACTGTAATATAAACTAGATTTCCTCTAAAACCATACCAAATAATATAAAACAAACACACAATACAACACCTAAGCAAACATACACTTTTTTTTATCAATAACAATTAGGGAAAACACACACAATAAAAGCTAAACACACTTATCCTAGTATGTATAAGACCTTAAAAACTTGAGGTAAATAAAAAATCACCATGCTTCAACTAGGATCAAATATGGTTCCTCTTGCATCATTTCCACTCTATGAAATCAATCCATCATGTGAGGTATGTTTATCAACAAATACTTGCTTATGTTGATGGTCAAATGACTTGCCATGTTTAGGTCTTCTTTTTGTCTGCAAGTGTGCTAATTTGAGATTTCAAGGATGACCTATACTATCCTCCAAGAAATTTTCTTGGATCTGTAATTTTCTTGACTTTTATCAAGCCCAATTGGAACTCCTCAAACTATAACTTAGGAGTGATCAAAGTTGCTTCAACTTCACTCTTTTTTAGGATATGATGTTCTTGATGTATAGAATCATTAATCTTGTTCTCTTTATGATTTAACACATATAAAAGTGACTCAACCTCAGGTTAGCTCTTGAATTCTCCTCAATGACAAAATATTCTATTTTAGCTTCATTGGACTCCTCCATGACTGCAAATTCTTTGATAGTAACTAGACACTCAACCTCGTGCTTAACAAGACATTCAATAACTTTGATGTCAGATTCACACTTCTTAAGAGGAGAGGTAGACTTACTTAACTAATCAAATTCTTGACTTATGGCATAGAATCATTACCATATGTCATCTTCCTATTCATGATTATCATCTTTAAGGACTCCTTCATCAAGTTTAGGTAGAATGTCATTGTCTTTCTCACTATCCTTATCCACCATGCTTTGAATAAAATCATCATCATGCAAATGAATGAGGGAATTACCTTCAATATATTTTGGAAAATAATCATCAATTCATACCTTGAAATGTTCATATCCTCCCTCATGGATGATGTATGTGATAATAATAGTTTGATCAAAGAAAGTGTATGGATCATATCCATAAGTGTCTACACCATACTCATCTAGGAACAAATCAAATATGCCCTCAAGCTTAGAATATATTCCATCATCCAAAAAAGACTCCTTTTGATTATTGCTGACATAATTTAGATTGGAGCTTTCTTCTACATAGGTCTCAATATGGAACTTAGTTAGTGGTTGAGTTATAATGGTTACCTTTGCTCCATACCTTGTCCTAAAGGCCAAAAAGGATGAATCATATAAAAGGTAGCCTCTTATCTTGGTTGTGAAATCTCTTGAGAGGTAGATAGCAAAGTGAGTAGGAAAATAAACCACTAGTATATCTTGAAGAAGTGGGAAGCTAGGACAATCATGAAAGAAAAATATCAATCCTTTGACAAGTCATACTAACTTAGTAGGTGTCCCATCAATTTGTATCACTCCCTTACTATATGGTTCATATTTTAGACCCAATTTATCTACCACAACCTTGGGCATCACTAAAATACTAGCCCCACCATCCACTATGCATTTGTGAATAATTTTGTCCCCCATAATGAGAGTAAGGTAGAAGGGTGGAAGCTTCTCATATTTTGAAGATTATCCCACAATGTGACTAGGAGCATTGGTAATGGAAACATTACTATGATTTGATGGTTGAGGGTTGTGTGAATTTGAGATAACTGCACTTGAAGAATCTCTTTTTGACTAGGTAACTAAAACATTTACTAAAGAGACATATATGCCTTAGCACTCTTCAAAGAATCAAAAATATTCAAAGAAGGAGCATTTACCTTTTCTTGTGTACTTGAAGGCAAATAAGTGCCTTGAGCATGAGGCATTGGAGTACTTTGATTCACCCTTCTAACATTCTAATTTTAAGTAAGTGAAAAAGTTGTAAGGACTATCACACTTTGGCTTACACCTTGCTACCTTATATGTTATGTTGTGGAGCTAAAAGCTTCACCAGGATGCAAACAGGAGAAGTTACGGAGGATGCAGAGTTGCGGAATCAGTTGTAGGAATAATGGCGTTGGTCTGATCAGTTGACGTCAGTCAGATAGAAAGAGGAAGCAACCGGCGTCGATTACCAGTCAGCCGACATTAGTCATGGAGGAGCCGACGTCGACAGCCTGTGCGAGAACAGGCAGTTTGCATGACGAATCCGGGAGAGTCTATTTTGAGACTGTTAGTTTGCATGTTGAAGGCTAGTCGTAGTCTTGAGTTGTGAGTCTAATTATTGTAATTAGGTTAGTCTAATTATTGTAAGCATGAGATCTATATATGGAATCATGGGCTGTATTGTAAAAGTGTGCTACAAAGCCATAGAGCTTTTAGAGAGAGCTAGTGTAGCTCCTCCTAGTTCCAAAGGGGTGCTGAGTGTGTATGATCAGGGAGAGTTGCAAGGTCTACAAGGTCAAGGAGTTGATCCACCGGGGTACTGGTTGAAGAATCATAAGGACTTGGTGAGGCAAGGACAAGGGTTCTTCAGGGGTGTAGAGATGTCTACATGGTGAGTAAGGTCTAGTGATTTGCAGGTAGCAGAGAGCAGGGGATCTACTTGGAGTACGGTTGTGTACTTGGTGAACTGGCAATGTGTTACTGACTGGTTGGAGAGGTGAACATCAATTTTGTATTGGAGTTGATTGTTGGGATCGAGAGAGAGAGGGAAGAAGGTCTTGAGGTGTGGTGAACCTTTGAGGTGGAGGAAGAAGTGGCATCTTCCTTATTGTATATTCTTCTATGTATATAATACAATTGTGTATTGTCTCTTAATTCCTATGTTGTTTCATATTTCTAGTTACTTATTGATTCTGGTATAATTCCGTGTTTAGTTGCTAATACAAGAAGTAATCACATGTGTTCTAATTGGTAGAGCAAGATCTTGACTCAGTAGGGATCGAAGCATGTTTATTGTTCGTGGGTTCCTTGACAAGTGGTATCAGAGCTTTTGGTTGGGTTACTAACAGGTGGTTTTAGATCTGGTAGTGTTTGTTGATTATAGGTTGCTCACAGGGGTTTTTGATTGAGTGGGAGTATAGCAATGGCAGAAGGAAGTAAGCTACGAATGGAGAAACTGAATAGCACGAATGGTCTGATTGATGGAAAGAAAGAGCAGAGAAAAAGATATTGTTGGTTGGTAGCAGATCAACATGAAGGAACTGAAGATGTAGATGTTGCAGGTGTTGTTGCATAGGATGCTTTGGAAGGTTTCTTGGATAAATTTGAATCTTGGATAACAGATTATGTTGCCTCTTTCCATGCAGCCCCAGGGAGAGGAGCTGGTGAGCCTTGCCAAAGAATCGGCAAAGGGGAAGTGAAGCTAAAATTGTAGATGGACGACACATAGTGGTTGAAGGAAGTCATGCAGGTACCAGTCTTGGAGATGAGTCTAATTTCTTCAAGAAATTTTGGTGATGGGAGATGTACTGTAACTCTCATAGTGGATATAATTGAATTAGATGGTGGTAAGAAAGTAGGTATCCTTTATCTATCTACTTATATTACTGATTCACCTTCTGTTGCAGAGATGCAGCTTCATAGGCTTAGTCACATATGTAAAAGGAGAATGCAGGTTCTGAAGCAGAAGATAGATGTTTTTGACAAGCTAAAGAACTGGAAAGCCTTGGTGTTCATGGAGGAGATGACAGACAGAGATCATGTGAGAGAACTAAATTATTCTGAGCAGAGCAAGGTTGATTTGATTAGGATTTTGATCTATGGAGAGATCGCGGGTAAAAAGTTATCACTCACAGATGAACACAGGTACCGGTGTCGGTCATACAGTAACTGACATTGATAACAGGAAGACCAACATCAGTCATGAGGGAACCGATGTCGATAGTCAGGGTCAGTGCAGGGAACCGACATCAGTCGGGAGCAGACTGAGAGATGGCTGAGATCGGTCACTGAAATGGATATTGGGCAGACAGCAAGTCTCAAACGCTCATGTGGAGGTCAGGAAGGGTAAGTGAACCTCATATTCATTGTTCACCTTCTTTATATTGCTTATTGATGATCAAGAACCAGGAAGATGGAAGAGGCAATGCAGGTAGAGTCTAGATACAGTGGGAGCTTGACATGAATGAGGAGTGTGAGTCCTTGGAGAAGAACCAAACAGGTATTGTTGGTAGAGTTTTCAGCTGGAAGAAAGCACTGAGAGAGATGGATTCCTGTTTTAGAGAAGAGAGTGGATGGGCACAAGAGACAGAAGGCCAAGGCATATGGTCTTGAGGAAGTTGCAGGACAGTGGTACAGGTTTTGATAGGTGGATGACTAAGCATGGCTTTAGTCAATGTCAGTGTAACTACTGTGTTTATCTTAACAGGTAGATGATGGTCGCAACATCATTTTGTTACTGTATGTGGGTGATTTACTAGTAGGTTTGTACATACAGGTATTTGCTGAGCTAAGGGTAAGGTTAGTTCAAAGGTGTGTCATGAAGAATTTGGAGTAGCAAAATTCTTTGGCATAAGAGACATGGAGATTTTATCTCCAGTGGGAGCTGATGTGAAGATGGTGTTGGCGAGGTTCATTACATAGGATACAGAATTAGAAAGCACACCAAGGGCTGGACAGTTCAAGCTTAGCTTGAAACAGGGTTCGAAATCACATGAGGTCTAGTGTAGGCCTGAATTTTCCCAATCAGTGGGGGTTGTCAGAAAGTATGGAGCTAATTCGGGGAAGGAGTACTGGAGGGCAGTTCAGTGGGACTAGCAGTAGGGATTCTTGTTACGCAGGGTCAAGTTCTTCACTACATGGATGTGTAGGTTCGGATATGGCAGGTTACTTGAATGACAGGTATAACATCACAGTTGCATGGTGGTTGGTCTTCAGGATGGATCTTGAAGAGGGATACAAGCCAGGGAATAATTTAGACGGTGTACAGGTACAGGTATAGGTGTAGCTATTTATCTCTAAGTGGGAGATTGTTATGTTGTGGAGCTAAAAGCTTCACCAGGATGTAAATAGGAGAAGTTACAAAGGATGCAGAGTTGCAGAATTAGTTGCAGGAATAATGGCATCAGTCTGATCAGCCGACATCGGTTAGATAGCAAGAGGAAGCAACTGGCGTCAGTTACCAGTCGGTCGACATCGGTCATGGAGGAGCCGACGTCGGCAGCCTATGCAAGAACAGGCAGTTTGCATGACGAATCTGGGAGAGTCTATTTTGAGACTATTAGTTTGCATGTTGAAGGCTAGTCGTAGTCTTGAGTTGTGAGTCTAATTATTGTAATTAGGTTAGTCTAATTATTGTAAGCATGAGATCTATATATGGACTCATGGGTTGTATTGTAAAAATGTGCTAGAAAGCCATAGAGCTTTTAGAGAGAGCTAGTGTAGCTCCTCCTAGTTCCAAAGGGGTGCTGAGTGTGTATGATCAGGGAGAGTTGCAAGGTCTACAAGGTCAAGGAGCTGATACACTGGGGTACTGGTTGAAGAATCATAAGGATTTGGTGAGGCAAGGACAAGGGTTCTTCAGGGGTGTAGAGATGTCTACATGGTGAGTAAGGTCTAGTGATTTGCAGGTAACAGAGAGCAGGGGATCTACTTGGAGTACGGTTGTGTACTTGGTGAACTGGTAGCGTGTTACTGATTGGTTGGAGAGGTGAACATCAATTCTATATTGGAGTTGATTTTTGGGACCGAGAGAGAGAGGGAAGAAGGTCTTGAGGTGTGGCGAACCTTTGAGGTGGAGGAAGAAGTGGCATCTTCCTTATTGTATATTCTTCTATGTATATAATACAATTGTGTATTGTCTCTTAATTCTTGTGCTGTTTCATATTTCTAGTTACTTATTGATTCTGGTATAATTCTGTGTTTAGTTGCTAATACAAGAAGTAATCACATGTGTTCTAATTGGTAGAGCAAGATCCTGACTCAGTAGGGATTGGAGCATGTTTATTGTTCGTGGGTTCCCTGACATTATAGGAGGACTACCTTAACTTGTGTCAACACTATGATCATATCCTAAAGCCCTCCTCTTGGATATGGTATTAGCTAAAACTAAATAATTGTGATTGAGAACATATGTATCTTCAACTAGAAAGTTAGTAAGGTTCACTTTTTAGGGCTGCCATCTTTCATCTGCTTGCATGTAACTCCCATCTTCTACTAATAACCGAGGAGGGAATCCTCCTTGGGATATCAAATCTTGTCATCCATATTCATTTTCATCCATGAACTATCCTTGTTTTCATTATTCTCCTTGGACAAAGTTAATACGAATAGGGACCATGGCTCTTGTGTTGGAGGTGGAAGGTGGATTGTATGCATTTGCTTGCCTATTAAAGTTAGGCTATCCTTTCCCTTGAACCTACCCATATTATTAAGGTGGGAACATATTTAATTTTTAAGGATAAAGATAGGGGTTTTTATTCACTTCATACTATATATGTAGTTGTCTAACCTCAGATTCTAAGGCTTTAATCCTTGCATCTAAATCAAGGGTATCTTCTACCTTCTTAGGGCTAACTCTAGGGTTAGTATTTGCCCTTGAAACTTGAGCTACACTTGGAGTAGCATTAGACATGTTTGGTAGCAGAGGCATTGATAATTTTAGAGGTAACTGTCTAGCTTATATTAGGCCATTCGTAGCTCTAATGGTAAGGTCATATGTTTTAGGTCAGGTGTAAGCACTCATATATTGTAACATGATGGCTATGTCAGTATCAATAGCCCTTAGGTATGTAGGAAACATAAAGTCTACAGGTGGTATCATGGGAGGAGGTAAAATATGTCAATTTATTTGGAATATCTCATTAAAGTCATGCATAGTCTCCTTGGGGGATCTTTTAATCACATTTAACTAGTGGATAAGTGATGTGTGATCACTTTTATCTTCAAACCTTGATGTGATCAACTCTCTAAAATCATCCCAAATTGTGATACACCCTCTAGACAATGTCCTATGCTAGTCAAGTTCCTTCCCTATAAGAGACATGATAAGGATTTTAATGGTAATGTTGACCTCAGTAACGTTACGAAAGTTGTAGAAGTTTGAGATATCCTTAATATGCTCAATAGGAGTGACATGACCTTCACCATTGAATGTGGGACCACTTTTGGTAGCATTAGGTGGTATATCATCATATGCATTGAGATGGATGGGATTTTTAGTGTTAAATGCTCGGAAGGCTTGTTACCTATCCATGTTCTCCTCAAGTTCCTTTTCACTCTTTTGATCTTCTTGGCTTGCAAAGTCCTCTTGTTCTTCAAAAGTCAAGATAAGCTGAGGATTTTGAACTTCAAGAGGAAGTTTAGGTTGAAGGAGTGGGTTTATAGGATTGATACCTCTACTACTAGATGACCTATTAAGGATCATGAAGTATGAACATAAGAATTGATAAAAAATGGTCTATAACTAGAAATTACCTTGAATGGAGTCACCAAATTTTGAGTAGAACACCATATACAACTGTAATATTATCAAGATAAGCATTCACCTTGATAAGATTTATTTGAGACAATGGTCCCACAGGGCATACAATAGATATTATCACCAAATATTTCACCCTAGATATAGTTTCTCAAGCCTATTATAATATTTTGGCAACATTGGAATACCTCTAATCCTATGGGTTGCCTATGATAAAGGTAGACCTCTAGGTTTAAGGGATATCTCCCTAGATTGATCCTTGAATGCTTATCACCTACACTAACTATTTAATTGGATGAAAAGGGATAGAATAAAATCAAAAATAAACTACTCTAATGAGGTGATACACCACAAATATCTCCACTAGACTACCATACACTTGCACTAATAAGCATGACTCACAATACTAGTCTCACAATACTGAATTGCTCTACCATTAGTATTTAAAACATTGAGGTGATATGCATGGAGATACTCAAGATAAGTGAAATAGAGGCCAATATTGTAGACACCAAGGATAATTTTACACTTGAAGATAGTAAAACACACTAGATACACTTCATGTGACCTATTAGAGTGAGAACTACTTACACCAAACATGAAAGGATAAAGAGAAGGCAAGGATATATATATTTATCACTAGACACTTCACTATGCATCACTTCACACACTTATACAAGAAAGTAATGAACTAAAAAATATATTGAAATATTATTTAAAAGGCAAATTACAATATCAAAATAGTAAGGATTTGCCATATCAGGAGTGGAACTCTTTATAAAAGCCAAAATGGCTTGTATTTATAGAATGTGTGAAGAAAGAGAAGAAGTAGAGCTCAAGGGCCATAAAAAAAAGTTTCAAGTGATGAAGAAAAGTTACATTATAGAATAATTAAGTGTATAATAGAGGTATGGAAGGTATTCTTGGACAAAAGTCCATTTTAAGTATAAGAACTCCTCAAACTGGGGTAGATACCTTTAACTATCTTCTTGAAAATTACATCTCTTAACTGATCAAAACTTAACTAGGGAGATTTAACACATGTGAAATATATTAGGGTGGTTGGAAACATGCCATGACCATCATTAGATGCATATCTAACTACTAGCCACCTTCTTGACACTTGTACTCACCATCTACAGTTAATCATTGGTCTTCTAGGCCTCATTATTCACATTTATCACCCAAGTGGCCTTCAGTTTCTCAATTAAATATATGAAAGAGGTGTTAAGACACTCGTGTATAGTATTTTTTCCTTCCATTCCATGAGTTAGACCTTATAAATGTCCAAAAACCAACTTTTCATCCTCTCATTAAATAGTCACTTTATCTTTTCAATGTTTGTCCAAGACTGCCTATAGTGACTGACTTAGCATAAGTGTTTGTATGCCTATATGTTATGAGAAATGGACATATGGAGTTATAAAAAGTACCACTTGACCTCTCCAATTGATTCTCATTTATTCATTCTACTTTTTACCTACAAGACACACAAAAACTTATAAAAACCCCAATTTTAAACATGTTTGTACAAGTAGGGTACAAACCAATTAGTTAGGAAGGAGAATGGGAGAGTCATTCAAAAATTAAAAAAATTTTTTAGTCCATATTAATCTTTATGAGTGCATATCCATTTTTATTTCCTCCATCAGGTCTTAGATAAGGGTTTAGGAGGGTTTTGAGCTATTTTGCTTCTTAGTGATAGTTCATAAAACTTAGATGTTCAAACCTCAAACAAATTCACTAATAATAATTTAGGGACCCCATTAAACCATCCAAAACACCTTGGGTCATCATGATTTGTGTCCATATAGGTGTGAGAAAAATAATTTGGCCTATCAAGCTACGTCTTTGCATTTTGTGTGCCCTTATGATGGTTTTTAACCAATTTGGCCATTTTATGCTATTTTCCTACAAACTAGAGGTTCTAACTCATCCTAAACTTCATCATAAAGGTCATAAAATGCATTGGAGGGTTCATATTACCTTAAAAGTGAAATTAGACCCCTGTAAGTCTTAAGACTAGTTTTAGGCCTAATAGGCCTGCTTGCACTCCTTGAGCCTTTGACCACTATGAGTGCCTCTACCAACTATGGGTGTTTATTCATGTTTAGACACCTTTAATTCAAACTCTTACCTCATTATATGATTCTCCAAGACTTTCCATGTCATCTTTGTATCCTCCACACATTTTGCCTACAACTTTGGACTATTTAGGAGTGCCCCCTATCTAAGATAAAATAGAAGGCACATACCCTATTTTTATTACAATTATTGGACTATGAAATCCTAGAATGGGTCTTGGAGGTTATTTTTGCAAATATTCATACCTGGATCACTTATCTAGAGTCTTCATCATTGTGAATTCCTAAAATTGTCTTCTCAACTTAGTGACTATCTACAAGGTTAGGGTTTGAGTGTGCCTAAAGTTAGAAACCTTGGTATTTTTAATGTTTCCTTCCTCTAATATCCTCATGAATTTTATGCCATAAATATAAGAATAGTATTCATATGTTCACCACCCTAAATCTCTATCAACTCTCTCAATCCACATCTTTCCTTTGCTATAACTAGTTTTTCTATTGTAGTAGACTATAGGTGAGCATTTGGTTGGAGACTAGAGGTTTCCTGTAGGTGGAGGTATATGGTTTAACACTATTTTACATGCCTAGGAGTTTCTTGAAGTAATTAAGGTCATTATACACTTGAAAGTGTTCATCTCTACCCATAGGTCATGCCTACATCCAAAATACCTACTCTTAATATACTGTTAATCTATATTCAAACTATAGGTGACATTTTGAGAGCAAAGGAGGCCCCTATAGGTGCTTACTTGTGTCAGACCATGATTTCCCAATCCATTAGATTTATCTTTGATGTTATAAATCATCTTATATTCAAATTTAGTTACTTGTCTTAAAGGTATGCTTCCATTATTTCATATTACATTAAAGGACCACTTGGGCTTCAAAAGTACTGTAGATGACTGACAATCTATAATAAAAGTTTGCTTGAAATAGAAGCCAATCTGCATTACCTTCTCATGACCAATAAATATTTTTTTCATGCTAAGCCATTTACCATATTATTGTCCTATATTATGGAAAAAACTTAGACTACCCATACCAAAAACTAATCTACCATGAGATGGCATTAGAAATAGACAAAACCCTGATTTAGAGAAATTGAGGTGATATGTCTCTCTTGTGCAAATTTTTAAACTTGTGATAAAGGCCTTAGGTTTGTTTGCAATGAAATAACCTTACCACTACCACCTTGGTCTTTTATATGATCCTAGACCTACTTGAATATATCAAGTGAGTAATAACGTATACCATTCAATATTTCTTAGACCTATGTTGGAGTTATATTCAAACCATTGTTGGAAACCTATAGGTGAAGATATGGTATAAGATTGTATGTATTAGATTGGTTCTCAAAACTAGTTTATAAATTTTAGAATAGATAAAACTAATTATTTATAACTTGGGTGTCTTATTACCATGTTGAAACCTCATTTCCTTACCAATATGACTGTGCATGACTCAATTCCACATGACTGTAAATGATTGTTTGTAAAGAAGTCTGATTGTGTGTATAACCTAACTGTTCACTCCATCAAGTCATGAATTTGAGACCAAACCTCCTTGGTAGATACTGATCACTTTGTAATGAGAGATAAACACAATGTGTTACCTTTATTTTAAAACCATTATAGGAGATAAAATCCTCTATAACTACTGAAACTTATCTAAACACTGTGATGTAGTTTTCAACTAGTAAAATGAAAAAGTTTAGGATCTTTATTTGACATTCACACATTTAACCATTATAAAAACACATGAGAAGGATGGTCATTCCATTTTATAACATGTGAAACACTTGCTTTATAAATACCAATCCATATAAATGAGAAAACTAAAAGGTATGGGGATGTATATATAGAAAATAGGAGTTAACACTCTTAGCAATGTTTCATAGAGTAGGATGCACCAAACCTACAAATATTTCCATATATTTATAATAGAAAAAGAGTGTTATAATCTTTCAAATGCACTTTATCCAACTCACCTCCTCCTGTCTATACCATGCAAAAATTGGTTGACCTTTTTAGCTTGCAAAGGAGAGTAATGGAAAGATAGAATGGGGTTTTTTCCATTTTTTAGCTTTTCAAATCTGCCTAAGCATGGAACTTAGTTGATGGGACCTAAAGAGTCACTTTATAAGTCCTCCCATGTGCTAAAACTTCTACATAGGCCATACAACAACTGAAAACCACATGAAACTACTTGATATTCTTATTTTCAATGTAACACTTACATTTATTAGTTCAAAACTACCACTCTGACAAGAATGTGACATGTAGGACATTAGAGTATATCTTGACACCTTTATTTTCCATGGTAAACCCATACAATCTCTTTTAATGAATTAAAAGTGACCTTATATGACATAAAATGACACTAAGGACTAATGACCAATATGATTAAGGTTAAAGACACATCAAATGACTTCACTAGGACTATGGAACACATTTCACACCCTATAAGACCCCTATAAAAAGTTTTACTATATAGTGGGTTGACTTAATTTGAATTTTGATCAAATTGATCAATAATTACCCAAGTCTAATTTTTATAATCTAGACATGGTGCTAAAATTATACTATGAAGCATTATAAGAGCCTGATCTTTATGACAAACCCTATGAATACCTACTCTTTTGAGGGGAGTTGTTGAGCTTATCCAATAACTATCCTAAACATAAAAATCTCTACAATATGTGTATTATCTAGAGCATATATGATATTTACATAATAATCCAATATAATATGCATACATAAAATTGAAATGTAAGATAATCTAAGCATAAGTGTGTAATGTGTGATGTATGTCATGTTTAACATTCACAAGGGTGCCAAGATAGATATAAAAATGTATGTTTTGTCACCAAATCTTGCACCCTAGAAGAAATTATTCAATATTTTTCCAAATTTGGGCAATATGGGAACATTTTTAGGTATGTGGGTGTACCTATATTGGAAATGAGCCTCTAGATACAAGGGATAGCTCTCTAAATGTATCTTGAAATGCTCACACCTAATTAACCAGTTATTAATGGGGAAAAGAGTTAGAAGTTACATGAAATAACCCTAATTTAAGGGGGTGATGCACTAAGATGTCTTCCATATGATCATCATACTTTCCTACACTAAGAACAAGGCACATAAACTAAATTTTAAGTCCTATGGATTCTAATATGAGTATTTCAATATGGAGGTAGGATGCATGAGAGATATTGAAGGTAAGTGAGCTATAGGCTAGTTGCAGACACTAAGTCTCATTGTACACTTAAAAGATAAGCTCATACACTTGACAACACTTTATATGAATTGTTATAATAGGAACTCTTTTACAAACATGAAAGGATAAGGGAATAAAGGATAGAGAATTATCACTTCGTATCACCACAGATCACTTACATAGAAAATTTTTCAAGAACTAAATAATCAAATTTGCATTAATGTTTAAAGGCAAAGTATGACATCATTTTAGCAGGGCTATGCCATACATGGAGTGGAACATTTAAAAATTCCAAAATGGTAGCTACTTATAGAATTTGAGAGAGAGAAGTAGGAAAAGGGAAGTCTAAAGGGGAATTAAATGAGTTTAACTCCATTTGAACCACCGTTACAACTAATTTTTCTAGTATGCTTCTTTGGAACTTCCTGATTGATCTAGGTCATCTCAAGTAATTGTAACCATTCATTATTCCCTTATTGATGCTCCTAAAAGTTAAAATGGTGGGATCAAATTATTTTGAGTTGGGTCCTAATATCAATGTAGTTACAATAATTAGATCCATCTATTAGAATTTGGTCCTGGTACTAACTGATCCTAACTAGTTTGTCATGGCATGCAAAAGTGGAAAGCAGGTTCCTTTTCATGCAGTTGATTATGGAGAGAAAAACCATTCAAGGTGATGTATATGCCTTTATTATATCCTTTGAAATTATATCTTTTATTCAAATTAGATCATTCTTAAACTCCTTCCCATGTTCATAAGTCCACTATAGTCAAAAAACCAATCTCAGACTATTGGTTTTCTTATAGTCATTATATTAATGACACTCTGCTCAATACCTAGTTCCTATTAGTTCCACATAGATCCATTATGTCATTATCAGAACCAAGAATTCATATATGCATGGACCCTTGTTTAAAGAAAGCAAACATAGTCATAAAATGACACTTTAACCTTCAAATATTTGAGCTAGAGGTCCATTTTAAGCTTTAATGGCATCCCTTTATATTCTTGATCATCTAACTACATCATTATGTTATTTTCAAGGCATTAGATTAAGATTTAATAGTGGCATGTGCCCTTTGAAAAACTTTCATTGGTTTTACCTTGGTCATATGTTCAATCTCCAGGAAGTCCCTTAACTTCTCAACCTTTAATTTCATTGGTCATTAATATCTGACCTAGATCATTGATTTATTGACCTATCCATACACCATTGATATTGATTAGCATGAATGATCATGAATCATTGATCTTTCCCTTAAATTATTAACTCTATCCAATCTTATGCCACATGTTAAATGTGCATTGGTCTTAGGATCCCATTATTAGACTATCAGCTTCAGTGCTTATGCCACATGTCAATCACACATTGGTTTCAAGATCCTATTATCAACTTGTTAGCTTCAATGATCATGCTAGATGTCAATAATGCATTAGTTTCAAGATCTTGTTATTAGCTTGTCAGCTTCAAAATTCATGCCATGTGGTAGCCTCTTGAGCTCTTTGACATTTTGACTCATCTCACACCATCAAATCAAGATTTATGATGCAATGTATACCATTAGATCTATTGGGACCCATTGTTTGAAATCCAACAACTACTTCACAAGCTTAAAATTGACGTCTATGATCTCATTAAATAACATTCATGAGATCATCATTGATATTTTTTCAAATTTCAAATTTAAGTTTAAGAGGGTTTGTTTTTCTTAGGCTTTATTTTGACATTTGTATGGATGTCTTAATCTGATGGTTCAACTTTGAAGCTTCATAACTTGAGCGAAAATGCTTACATAAACTTAAAAATTTTAGAGGGTGATCCTAGCATGAATAAATAATTGGCATTATAGTCCCTTAGCTCATGGGGGATTCTTGAGTGAAGATAAAAAAATGCACAAATGAGCTAGTTCATTCATTCTTGTGTGACATGCATGATGGCCTAGCCCCTTAAACTCAATAAGTTGAACTTAGAAGGATTAGATATTGAGATAGAAGACTCATCAAGATATGAAACTTTTAGAGCATGATATTGACACTAAGGACATTGATAATGCATGATATGATGGTCATATGAGGTTTTTTTGGCATATTTATAAATTACACAACCAAGTTGTTCCATTCTGGTTTCCATGTGAAGTCCTAATGATGGCCTAGCTTCACAAATCTTGTTCATTGACTTTAGCAACTCTGAATAGACTTCTTGAGGCATGTATGGACCCTTTCCATGATCTTGACTTGCATTGATCACCATGAAAACCTGCCACTTATATATATGTCCCTAAAATATCTCCTAAGATATCAAATGGCACAAGGATTAAACAAGACCATGAACAAGACTAGAAGGGAATATAAAATTTCATTAAATGGACTACAACATACCATATGACATTATAAAAATCCCCTATACAATATTTTGACTCTATGGGGTTGAACCATTTTATCTTGTGATAAAAATGGCCAATAATATGTAATACTAAATCTGAGTAATAACTGAGTGGCTACCTAGGGGGTGGGGCATGATGTCCATCAAAACACCCAATTAGTAATGGGATATGCATGAGGTTCCTCATGACATCTAAAAATATAATGTGTAACAATAAAGAGATAAGTTTCATAACCATGACGCATATAATAAAGAATACATACAAAACACATGAGGCACATAATGTAGGCCAAGGGGCCACAATACAATGAACATGGGAAAATGTCACTGAATTTGATAAAATAAGACATATAAGGACATGTTCAAATGTCCACATATGCAAGAAACAAGCAATTTGGCTTAGATCCACATATAAGGACATGTTCAAATGTCTAAAAACATAATCAGGAAGGCACACACAAAGATATGGGCACATATTCAAAGCATACATATTATGAAAGAAGTTGCATAGAGCCAAAGAGTAATGGCATATTCAAATGCCCTTGAATAAACATATAGATACAATCACGTCTAAACTAGAAAAGTTATAAATGAAAGTATGCATGAACATGTAATACAAATCTATGTAATATCTAGGATGTAAATATAATGAGTCTAAAGTAGTAGTAGCTAAAAAAAATATAAGTATGTGTAGCATGATCAATACCTAGATATAACAATGATAAATTTGTGATGTAAAGTGTAAAAAGATAGAAATTGGTGAGTATAAATGTGTATATGGTGTTCCCAAATGGGTGAGTGTATCTAATGAAAAACTCATTTATCCATGTATATGCCCCCAATGGGTAGATCATAGAAAATTTGGATTGTTGTAGCAGACCTGAGTACTGTAAGGAATCTGCAAGCACTAGACAAGAACAAGTGAAGCATATATGTATGAAAAAATCAACTATACTAAGATAGATAACATATGAAGTGTTTGGAAAATATGAGAAATGTAAACATGGTGATGCATAAAATCTATAATTTTATATTTTATAAATAGATATTTGAATGTTTTTGTGTTTTTGAAATATTGTATTATTTTTATTTTTCATGAATATAAGCTATGTACAAGAAACATGAAAATTAAACTATATACAAGGATAAGAGATAAGGAAAGTTTGTATAAGAATGGAGGAACAATACTAACTAATGAGTCTTTTGGGAGACTCTATCAATGTGCCCTATGTCAAATAAAGGAACTATGATCATGTGTGTTGTATGAAAGGGTAACTATGGTCCCAAGATCTATTATACTAAGTGATCTATATTTGTCTCTACTTATGAAGTGGTGATAGGAATCCATGACATTGACTATGGTGTCTTGTGAATTATAGGGATCTTAGGGACCCATCTTTTAGAATATGTTTTAGGTGGCATAGGTGACTTATGATGAGAAACCTGAGAACTCAATAGTATTGATCTCAAAAGAAAGTGAGTAGAGGGAGGCCATCTAAAATCTATAACATATCTCTGATGCAAGGGTATTTCTAATAATGGTATCTATGGGAGAGTATGTATTCATGGTAACACTATAGGAGTAGATCTCACCTACTCAAGTGGCTCTATTGAACTCTATGGTATAGTAATAAGAACTATGCTTAGAGATGTAACTAGTAACTATGTTAAAACTAATAGCTATGATGTATATAGTAACTATGATGTAACTATATATGGGAAAGGTAGAGGATACTCATATGGAAGACCCTCAACTATGACCACCTAATTTGCATGTATATATTTTAGGCATTTGTTCATAGTGGATGGAATAACTTGTAACTACTATAACCATGGCTTATCTAGTACCATGTCAAAGATGTCTACACTAGGTACTACTAAGAATCTAGTGGCCACATGTGTTGGTCCAACCTATAGTGTAAGTATAGTCTCCCTAGTTTTTCTTTCATGGCCATTGAAACCACTGATAATTGTGTTTTTAGGAGATATATACTACTCTAAATACCCCAAATGTTGTATAAATTTTATAGTGCACATGATAATACTTGACCCATTATCAACCATAAAACTCTAAATATGATGATGATCTATGTAGGCTTATAAAAAGAGTGCATATAAATCTAAATCATCATCAATAATATCCTACTTTGAGAAGGTGATGAGTGATACAACTAGAACTATAATATGATACACACCAATTATATTATGTAGTGGGTGTGCCTCCTCTATAGTAGTGTGATATGATGCTAGTGGTGGATGTGCATGATATGTGTAGTGAACACCTAAATTTACCTTGCCTCATTTTTTGTATGCTTTGTAAATGGATTTGATAATATTTTAAATGACTTAGGTTCCATTTTTTGAACTTTGGGTTCCTTTGTGCATCTATTATTTTTGTGGCCTGGTGCTTTGTGATATTCCTAGAATGCATTGGAATCATAGTTGTTTATAAGAGGTCATGTCATATCAACATATTTTATGGGATGGATATATATGACATTACATTCCAAGAACTTCTGTAAAACACATGCTGGCAATTATGGAAGGTTGGTGAAAACTCTACATGGAAGAGGCGATAAAACTAGGTGAGGAGATGGATCTAAATCTATACTAACTATGACCTTAGATCACTCTTATTTTTAGTGGCCCTTACCTTGTATGGAGGCTTACTAGAGCTCTTAGTAGTTGATTTTGGTCCATTGGTATATTTTAGTTTTCCCATTGAGAGAAGTTTGACTTCTCTTTCTTTCACTATGTGGCATAAGTTTGTGAAGGTTGGAAACTTCTTATATAAGATAACTTCATGTAATTATAGTAGTAGACTCTATTTGAATATATATTGATTCTCTTTGTCTACCATGGGGCTATTCAACTTGGCCAATATAATCTTATATTGTAAGACATGTTATGCAATAGGCTCATTTGATTTTTATTTTAAATGTGTAACTTGAGAATATGAGATATTATCACTGATGTTTATTGAGAAGTGTGCTAAAAACATATCTACCAATGGATTGAATGCACTGTTGGATTGATTTGGTAGATCATAAAACCACTATAAGGCATAATCCTTTAGACTACATGGAAATAACTTAGTGAGGAGCCAATCATTAGACATGTAGTCCAAACATATTACATGGAAATCTTAGAGATGGTGTTCTAGGTCACCCTTACAATCATATAATTTAAGTTTTATATCCTAAAATTATACCCTATCTAATTCAATTATACCTTCTCAATTTTAGGATAACATGCAACTATCTCTCCTCATATACAAGCCATTACAAGAGATAGATCTCTAGGTTTGAAAGGGATAGCTCCCTTGATTTATCTTCTAGGCTCACACTACACTAGAATAATCACTATTAGGGGTGAAAATAGAATGAGACATAAAATAAACCTATTATAATGAAGTTATACACTAAATATAACTCCACACAATACACTTTCATCTGCACTTAATAAAGAAGACTACTCAAACTAACTTCAACTCTATGTCCTTCTAACATAATTATTTCTCATAGAGGTAAATGTTATGCCTATTTAGAGGTGGGTGAAAATAAGGTATGATACAAGACACTACTATTCCCTCTCATACTTAAAGACACACTTAAAAAATAATACATTTTATGAAACTTTTTATAAGAGATATCAATCATACAAACATGTAAGAGTAGAAATGGAAGCAAGGAGAGCATATTCATCACTTGTCAACCAAACAACCACTTAAAAGTCTTAGGTAATAGAATATAGAGAATGAAAAAACTTCAAATAAAATTATTCAAATGAAAATGAGGGGTCAAAACTAGTAGGGCTTTGCCATAACAATTTTGGATTCATTACATAGCCAAAAAGGCTTGAATATATAGAGCATAGGAAAAGAGAGAGAAGAAGTGAAGTTAAAAGTTCACAATACCAAGTGTCAAACTATGAGAACAAGTTATATTTCAAGAGAATGAATTTAAAAATAGGTTAGGGAGTTGTCATGAACATGTTTCAATCTAAAATAGATCACTTTCTTCAAGTTGGCATATAACTCTTCATTGTCTTACTTTCAAACTGCCTTCATGATGATGAGTTAACTTGATTATCTAAAACTATCATAGGATTCATTTAAACATATATTATTATATGAGAAGGTGGAAATGAGGTTAGTGAATATAATCTATGCCTCTATAACTTATGGACTCATCCTTGTCACTTGTCATTCACTGCCTGTAATCATTCATCACTAGCCCTCTAGGTATGTCCATACACTTATCACCTAAGTGGATTGTAGTTTCTCATGGAGATGAATTATATAGGATTTATGAAACAAATTTATAACCTATTTTAATTACAATCCATTAATTAGACCTTAAAATTTCAAAGTGACCTTTCTCACTATCTCACTAGGCAGCTAGATTTTATTCTCACTATGTTATATAGGATTTATGAAACAAATTTATAACCTATTTTAATTACAATCCATTAAGTAGATCTTAAAAATTTCAAAGTGACCTTTCTCACTATCTCACTAGGCAGCTAGATTATCTTCTCACTATGTTGTTCAAGATTATCTGTGATGAATGATCTAACATAGGGATACTCATGAAAAATCAAGGTAATAAATGCTTTTTAATATTTAAGAAAAGTATCTAAAGATATTCCATAATGATATTCACTTTCTCATTCTCTTTTGTACCTATAAAACATCTTAATTCTTTTAAAAGATAGAGAATTAAGATTGTATGTACAAGAGATGGTATAAAAAAGTATATAGTGAAGATCATTGGAGAGTGAGAAGTATTTTAAAAAAAATTTATAGGCCATTTTACCACCTTTTAATGCATAATTATCCATATCTTCTCCATCAGGTTTGCACAAGGGTTTTGAGAGGGTTTTTGATCATTCTGACTCTTACGGATGATTCATAAAAACCAAACATCTAACTCATAAATAAATTAAATTTAAATTTTTTTAGATACACCCTTAAAATATTACTATATCCTTGTGTCACCATGTATTTGGTCTGTACTGATATGAGCAAGTGAAAATGGCCTTTCAAGCTCTTGATTACACTCTATGTAAGTCTAAGAGGAAATTAGGCTAAATTTATCACCTATGTGATGTTATTTGAAAACCAATGTTTCCAAAAAGTATTAAAATCTCCCATAAATTTCCTCATATAGTTTATAAAGTTCCCATGGTCATATGTATGATTTTAAGAACTTGTAGGGATTAGGTTTAGTTTTAGGCCTAATAGGCCTAGATTGTGTTGACTATGTGTTTAACCCTTATGAGGGTTTATAGATACTATGGGATATTTTAATAAATTTTTAATATTCCCATCAACATTATAAAACATCCCTTATTAACTCAATATACTACATTTCATCCATTTCACTCCTCACATACCAAACCTATAGGTTATCTTGCTCATGGAGTGACCATTTTCTAATACAAAAAATGGAATATCCCCTCTTCATATGACTCAATTTAGTTTATGGAGATAATTTTTAGGTCATAAATATGATATTAAAAATGTTTCAAGGCTTGATTCTATTCCTATAAGTCTCAAACATCAAATTTCTCAAGACTAGCTTTCTAGGTTTAGTGGCTGTGTACAATGTTCTTGGTGGACTGTAGGTTGGGGTTAAAATCCTAGTATTAATATATTTATACCTCTAATAATCACATAAAATGTGATTTTTTCATTTTGAGATTATTTTTTTACATTATAATTAACTTTATCTCTTCCAAACTTTCCAAACTTGCATTTTCCCTTTGCTAGGTTGCTCTACTACTTTAGTCAGTTTGTAGGTGTCACCTTAGGAGAAATTATGAGACCCATGTAGGTGATCATTTGTGTTTGATTACTAAATTATATTATCTTTATTATTTCTGATATCATTTGGTCATCTCAAAATTTAATGAACATTTATGCCCGTAGACCATGCTTCTCATCTCTCATCATCAAGACACTATGGGTCTATAGTCAGACTATAGATGCTTCATTTGGGGAATCATGGGATTCTTGTGTGTGTTGGTTTAGGAATGAGTATTATATTTACATCCTTTGAGATTTATTTAGGTCACTAAGACCATATTAAAACTTGAATGTAGTTATCTCTACCATGAGATCATGTTCTCATCCATGTACTATTTGCATTTCACATTTTAGGCTCAAAGCACTATAGCTTTCACTGAGTGCTTAAAGTGGAAACTTGATGAGATTGGAAACTCCTTTACTTTATATTATATTGACAAAATCCACCTCCTCTCATGTTTATATGTTACTACTATGTCCAGGCTGCAAGAATGGAAACACAAAGCTTAATTAGACCTCATAAATTCTCATCACAAGATAACATTATACAGGGCAAAATCCCTTTTTAGAGATATTAAGGTAATGAGTCCCATTTTAAACCTATGAACATATATTTAGATATGGCTATGTGTATTATCTTTTCCATTAATATAATGACTTCCTTTATGTTTTTAGGTTTGATTGAAGGCCTTAATTGAATCCAAACATATCTAGAGCATTTTTAACCCTTTATCTCATACCTCCTACACAGTCTTGTAGGTTACTATTATATTAAAGTATGATATTGTATATGAACAATATTTAACTCCACCTAGTTTCAAATATTTGAGAATTTCATTGGTATATTAAATTTGCCTAGAACATCGTCATGCTCAGATAAGAGGTAAGACAAGTTCATTAACTTTGACCTGAAGCCACTGTGAGAGGATAAAACATTGCAACTAAAAATAACTATCTACATACCATTGATATTTATGCATCTCTATCACAATGGAGTGATCTTGCATATATATCCATATTCACATGTTCCAAAATATATGAAAATAATATGAAAAGGAAGATAAATCTCTACAATACACCTACACCACTTGAAAGCATGAGACAACCACAAAAAGATAAGAAAACTGAAGGTTATGGGGATGTCCAGGTAGTTTAAAATCACTAGCATTCTTAAGGATGGTTCATGAATTATGGAACGCCAATATTAAAACCATGACCATAAAATGAGAGCTCACAGAGAATACCTTCAACCCCCAAGTTTACTTAGACCAATTCTCATCCTCTTGTTCATACCAAAGGGAAACCAATTGACTTCTTTGACCTGCTCAAGAGAATAATGGGAAAGATGGATCAATTTTTCTCAATTTTGGAACTAAAAAATCTATATGATCATAGAGATGATTTTTTTGGACTTAAAAGGATAATCTTAAAACCTTCCCATGTTCAGATGAGTTATGCAGTTCATACAACTACCTAAAACTACTTGCTTAACATTTAAAATCATGCTTTATATGTTGAATCCTACAATTTATCAGTTCAAAATATTTTCTCTGACACTTAACTGAAACATGGTACATTATATTATTCTTGACAATAAACCATAAATTTCAAAAAATGGCCTAAAAGGTGGCCTAAAGAGGATATTAAGATAAATAAAACATATGACCAAGGATGAAATAGATAATGTGACCTTAAAAATGACATAAAAATACCCTATAATAAATTTTACTATATAGGGGGTTGAAATTTGACTAGGGTTTCAAACTAGTCAATAGTAAGCTTAGGTGCCATAAATCTAGATGGCAAAGGAGTTACCACTATGTGATGTGCCAAAGGTGTATGTAAAAGAACATGAGAATATAAGGCATGTGATGGCCTAGTGGCTCCCTAATCAATATGTAACACCTTATCCTATAGATGATTAATCTACTACATAATGGATTATACATATGGAGTGGAGGAACTATCCATAAGAGGTGTAGCCATCACTTAAGGTTATTGAGTTATAATTGGTTGTTGTGCTAGCTGAGTTAATCCCAATGTAGGTGTGATAATTTTATTATATGGGGGAGTAGAAGATCAACCATTTTTTTATTTTGGAAGTTCTTCATGAATAATATTGATAAGGTCATCTTGCATATTTGAATGTTTGGAAACAAAATCTTTCAATTATCTCTTACTAGTTTCATCAAATTGGTTATTGAATTTTACCATTATAGTCTAGGGAGTAAGAAAAAAAATGGTTGTATATTTTAAAACTTTAAAGAATTTTAATCTAAAAAATATTTAAAAAATAAAATTTTGAAACAAATCTAGGATTTTAGAACTAAAATTTGAGTATAGAAACTAAAAGGATACAAACCCTAGGAGCATCTAGGGTTAGGGTTTGAAAGATAGTTGAGTTGAAAAAAAATTAATTTACATTAAATTAGTGAAACCTTAATATAATTTTAATATGGGTGAGATAGGATATGCCAAAAATTAGGACAAAAACATAAGTTTGTTACCGTAATTTAATGTACAAAAATTAAAAGAAGGTAAACCCTAGGCAAAACTAGAGTTTTTAGCAATATTTGAAGTAAGTTGGACTCACCAAATATTTAACCTTCTAGGACTTCAATGAATATAAATTTTATGTTTGTTAACGGGTTTATTAGACTAAAAATAAATAATAACATGAAATAAATATATCCACTAATTTGTTATAGATTTAACTAGCTTTGACCTATCAAAAAATAACAATAAATAGTGCAAGTAATAACTTAGCTAAAAAATGTTTGAGATGGGTGATCTGGGTGCTATAAATTGATGTGGAAACTAGCTTAAGTATCATAAACTAGATCTAAGTATTTTATTACCTCTTAGATAGTAGCACCATATTTGAAAGTGTCCTGATATTGGTGGTAATGTCCTTTATACAGGATTGCCTCAAGCTTCTTGATGCACTTGTGTTTGGATTTGGGAGGTTTATTCCTACATGCATGATTTTTGAAACACTATATGTTTTTTTTAATTTCTAATTTTGTGAGAAAAACCTAATTCTCCATATTTTTAGGGCATCTAGTTTATACAAGCTAAAAATTGTGTTTGTTAGTGGGGTAGGCTGGACATCCTCAACACCATGATGTGATGAGAGTTGCCTACATACCAATAATTCAAAGTGGGATCAAGACCAATGTAGTTCTCCACACATAAGTGTTGGTTCAAGTTCAAGTGATACTAGTATGATAGTGGACTTGAGTGCTTTAAATATTCCTAAGACTAGAAATATGAGTAATCTAAGTTTAGGGATGTTGTAGATGATAGTATGCTAAAGTAGGGAAAAATAGGGATTGATAACCTTAATTGTGTAAAAATTATTCTAAGTTTGAATGTGTACTTTTCTTATAATTTCCATCTAGTGTTTATAGGGATAAATTTCATATATATAGACTATTTTGGTGCTTGTGTGAGAGATAAACATGGTCTAGGTTGGCCTTATGAGGGTTTAGGTTTGAAAAAATATCTATTTGGAAAAAGATATGGAAAAGGACATTAGTTCCATTTTGGGGACACTAGCGCCATGTGGTACTAGTTTCTTTATTATGGTGTTAGTGTCCATCTAGTAGAACACTAGGCATGAAGAGCTAAGATCATGAAATGAGGGTTTGGGGCTATTTTAGGACTGACTAGGGATGCATGTGGCCTTCACAAAGGCTAGATACGTGTGATAATAGGCTATAATATAGGTTTAGTGAGAAGCTGGGGATAGGTGGTCTCAAGTAACACTATTATCACTCAAATACCAGTTTTGGCTGATTACAATATGTATGTGCATATATAAACCATTTATAAGGAAAAAATAGTTTTCACATCTACATACATTTCAAATACATGTTCTCAAATATAACATATAAATGTATATAATTATATATCAATTGGTACAGATTCAATGGGCATGATATTGGTTCATGCACATAAACACACTGCCAAATTTGTGAGGAGTGATACTAGTTCATGCACATATACACACTTTTATATTCATGAGGCATGATACTAGTTCATGAACATACACATTATGAAAAGTTATATTTGGCACAATTTCAAAGGGACGTGATAATGAATCATGCAATTTTACACATTTTTCATTGAGATCTATTGCAACTAATTATTTTCAAATTCTTTTTCAATTTGCACTGAGTAGTGAGCAAATTTGAATCCATAAATCCATTTTTAGTAGTTGATTCATGTTTTTATAGGTAATATACATTTAGGTTCAAAGATGTTGAACAACCATGGTATTAATTTTAAATAACCTATAATGTGGTTCTAATTATTTATTAGATATGATTAATTATTTGGGTTAGTACATCATGTACTTCTCCCCACATTTATGATGGTTGAGGCATGTTGTCTTCCTAACCCAAGATATTGCATAGTTACATAAAATTAGGGTTTTATCACTTTCACTTTTTCCATGGTTTAATAAGAGGACCGGTATCTAAGTGATTCAAAAGAAATCACCTTTCTCAAATGCTTCAATAAGTAGGTATCATATCTAACAAGTTGCAAGGGAAACATGATTTTGATCAACACACAAGTGTACACCTTCCTTGTTCTTTAATTTTCAAATTTTAATTTCATATTTTATATTTCAATATATAGACATTGAATACTATATGTTTATTTCAAGTTTTTATATTAAGTGATCTGTAAAATTGGAACTTCCTACCAAAGAAAAAGTGTGTTGTACACACTCATGTATATATTTTATTTTTATTTGATTAATTCTATTACCTAAGTAAAAGAGTTCATTTGTAGTTACTAAAATTAGGGATTAAATACTTGACAACAAAAATCTCAGATTAAATTTAACATGTATTGCTTGCATGTAAAAATATGGTCCTAACCTACCATTCTTTCACACCTACATGTTACCTTATGAGTTTGACTCTTATGTTATATTGTTACACACCTATAGGAACCTCACTTGGAATTTTAAACCTACATACTATCCTTAAAAAACATTCCCAAATGCTTAATTTTATCATCTTGTGCAAGGGTTAGTAATTTCATATTGGGTTAGTAGTACTAGTCAATCTAACCTGAACCTAATGTCACCAACCCTCTCTAAGATATAACTAATTTTTAAAATGAAATATCTCCTTAGGTTTGACCTATCTACCTAACATGTTAGAGTGATAAATTACCTGATTAGACTCATATACATACACATATACATACATATGAGTCTAATCAGGTAATTTCTCACTCTGACACGTTAGGTAGATGGGTCAAACCTAAGGAGATATTTGATTTATAAAATTAGTTATATCTTGGAAAGGGTCGCTAACATTAGGTTCAAGTCCGTATTGATTGGCACTACTAACCCAATATGACATAACTAACCCTTGTAGAAAAGGATAAAATTAAGCATCTGGGACATACATATTATATATATATATATATATAAAATGTGTGTGTGTATACACATGTGCTCATGCACGTAAACACACATACACATACACATAACACACACACACACACATATACATGTATACACACACACATGCATGTATATCAAGGTTTCATTTGTTAGTGGAATTATAAGTCATCTGGTACACATATATACACTATTACACATTGAGAAAATATGCCCTATTATTCTCAAATCATGAATAAATCATAATTCAAGTCCAAACCATACTAAAACCAAGTCACTAAAATCATTGTTAAGTATTAAATTCAAATCATTTGTTGCATTCATATAAGAAAGGATCACATTATAAAAATCACACTAGGTGGAAGAACTACGTGTGGCTTGATTTACATAATTAAAGTATCTCATATTTAGGAAACAATAAATAATCATATGGGGTGATTGGGGTTAACTTAGCCCATTACACTTTCCTAGTTTTTCCATCTTTTTTATTCTCACAAGCACACCTGGGGTTTCAAGGTGAAGGATGCCAATTTCTAGAGTTTCACAATTGATCATGGCTTCACATTTCAAATATAAATATTTCATACAAAAATGAAGGTGACCTTATGGTCATAGTACCATATTTTGGCACAAGTCACTACTAGCCATTCAATCCTGATAGAACTGACCCTACACAGACATAAACATGGTATCTAAACCAAATAAATCATATTTTTAATTTAGTCTATTTTCCACTATCATATTTTAGTCACAATCAAATAGTTAGTCATAAAAATTAACTATTCATCCCTTTGTTGTACTAACTATATTTATCATATGCCACTTGTCAAGTTATTCTAATCATTTTTAATATGTTAATTTAAGATGTATGCTTGAATGTGATATCTATCAATTTGAATTAAATACTAGTTTTTATCTTCGTAGGGTTTCTAAAACCAAATTATGATAAAACACTTCTATGCATCTTGTCAAATTTAAACACCTAATTTTTATACAAAGCTTATTATTGTAATGTTTTTAGTTTGGTTGTGTGCATGTGGATCATTGGTTTAGATTAGGTACTTTTTGGCACATTTTTTATTTCTTCTTTATGTTGTCCCATAATTATCTCTTCTATTTTCTATCTCTTTTGTGTTTCATCTAATATTGGAGGGCTCCTTCTGTCTTTTCCTGTGTTTTTTTTGTTGACCATGACCCATGATTTTTGTCCAAAAAATCATGGGTCGAAAGAGTCTCGTCAATCTTATTTTGTAGGCCTTTTCTCCCCTCTTTATTATTTATTGAAGTTTGTACTTTTGTTTGTCTAATTTATCTATTTTATTGGGTCATTTTGTATGCCAATATGTCCTTAATTTGAATATGATAAGTTTGTATATAAAATATTTCCAAGAGCTTTTAAAAAAAAGTATCAAGGCATTAAAAAAGTCTTAGGCATAGTATAAATATTAATATGCTATTCAAGACTTCAAGTGACTTCAAAAAATTTTATTTATCCATACATTTACTAAAATAAGGCATAAAAAAAGTTCATATAGTTACATTTTATTTTCTAGGGAAAGAAGGTGAACTCTTATCTCTCACTTTTTTTGGGGACACTCACAAACACCAAAAATACATTGAGTCTTGATTCTCAACACTCTGATATATGCAAATAAAACCATCAAAGGGGTATATGGTGCTTTATTTAATATTTTTTTGGTATTTGGTTGTGTTGATAGCTGAATGTACTACATTAGGTCATTTCAAGAAGAGACAAAACTTTGATATTTGCTTGCACCAATTTTTAAATCTAAGAAAAACATCCTATGCATTTTTCAATGATGAAGGATCCCAAAAAAAATTAGACTTATAAATTTAAAATTTCCACAATCGTAATAGGTCACCACATTTAACGTAAGTTGACCACAATTAGTCATATGATTCTAGGCAACCATATTTGCGGTTCCCCATGATTTTGGTCATTTTTGTAGATGTCTAATGTCTATAAATTTAATTTACACAACTCCAGGACCTTTCCTTCTACATTTTAATCACTTTCAAAAGTCATGTATTTGTTTTAGTCATTTATTCATCTCTTTCTCTTTCCTTACATTTTCATTGATTATTAATAGTTTGATTGTACTTTTAGTTTCTATTCTAGGCATTAGGGAACTTCTAATTATTGGCATTTAATATATTTAACTATATCTCTCTTGTGCTATAATTTTAGTGGGTTGTGTAGTATTATTGACTTCAAACCATAATTCAACAAAACACCAAATGATTATGTAAATCTTATTGGTGAGCTATAGTTATGGATCTCCTAAAGAAGTTGTATATCAATATAGAAAGACTCCATCTTATTGTGTGTTTTTATTAATGTTCCTTAGCTCACTAAGTTAGACACTAACAAAAGTATTCATGAATTGATTAATAAATATTATTTGAAAGCTACATGGGTTAATCCAAAAGAGTCTTTGACACCAAAGCTTCATTATTTTCAATTTTATTTGTGCTTCCACAAGGATCAAATCTGAGTGTCCTAGTACATAAATAAGATGTTACCAACTTTATTAAGGATATTTTTAACTTAGTTTTAGATTTTATATTATTATTTTCAAATGGAATCACACTATAATCTCACACAAGGTGAGCACATATACAAATTATGCTTTATAGAACCTAAAAGTGATAAACATTATGTATTCAGGGTTCTTATCTAATATATAATTCATGGAAGACAAGTTGTCATCTTTTTAGGGATTCTTATGAATCACTGAGGCCCTTCATTCAATATGAAAATCATAGATATTTTACTTTATCTATTTGTAAGTAAAATCAACTTTGACAAAGAACACTCAAAATAAAATTGTTACATACTGATAATTATAAAAATACTAATTTTAACTTCCAACCAATATTGTATATCTAAACTACAAGAAAACATATATCTAGATTTTCAAGGAAAAGTACTTCAAATATCAATGTAACTATTTCTCATCACTTTCTTTTCTCTTTTGTTTTCATCTTTTGGAGATGGATTATGTATTCTTGTTTTCAAATTGGCCATTCTTGGCATTTAGTGGGAAATAATATCTAAATTAAAATTAAATTAAATCATTGGGATTAAGGTTCTCAACATAACACATGTAAGATGTGCACATTATTAGAGACAAGATTACCAAGAGACTAATAATTAGAGAGCTTTGTTATTATTGAATGCCTTTCATATTCCCTCTATTATGTTACTGCTTTGAAATCGAGCTAGCCCATATTACCTGAGCCAATCTCCATCAACAACTTTGCCATTATTTTTTCCTATGACCAAACACTCATAGAATGCCTCCAAAGAAGAAGTAGATGGCATCCAAGAAGCCAAAAAATAGGGAATTAACTAAGGCATCAGTCGAAAATGAGCCCCCCATCATAGAAAATTCTCTTGAAGATCAAGATCCACTTCTCACTTCCCCTCCACATAAATCATATTTAGAAAATGAGCAGCCCCACCATTATAAAGAAATACAAGATGAATCAGATGATCCAGAGAAACCAAAATATGAAGAAGATGAGTATAGTAATAGAGTCAGTACACCATTGAAGGCCACAAAGTAATGCTCAAATCATCTGTGACTGATCAAGATGACACAAAGAGAGGAAGGGGATTCCCAAAGAAACCTACCATCGCCATGCAATCCAAAATAGAACAAATTGTTGGAGGAAACTCCATGAACAACAAGAAGAATAAGGATAAGATTAAAAATGATTCTTACAAGATATACATCTACAAGTGCTGAAACAAGTGCATCCTGAGATTGGGATATCTTCAAGAGTGATGGGGATCATGAATAGTTTTATGAATGATATATTTGAGAGGCTGGATATTGAATCTACTAAGTTGTCACATTAAAATAACAAGTATAATATAAGTTTGAGGGAGATACAGAGTGTTACAAGATTGGCTCTTCTAGAGGAACTGCAAAGCATGCCATTTTTGAGGGTACTAAAGCTATTACTAAATTCATGAAAAATTAGTCTATAGAAAGTACTTTTTCATTTTATGTTTTAACCTTCACCATTTATTTTAGCCATACCATTTAAGACCCCATATATCTATTTCTTTTCTATTTATAAGGTCTTAGTGATAAGGGTTTTGTACATTTTGAGTTTCACATCTAAGTGGATTTTCTTTGGAGTAGCACAAAAAAATCTACAATCATTTTGGTATTAAAAAAAAGTGTAAATAAGGTTGCCTCTGACTAGAACAAAGAGCTACCTCCCAAGAACTATGGCCAAGATAGTGTGTATGTATGGAAAATGATTTGAATTAAAAAAATTAAGACAAACTCAATACGACTATTTTTATGCCATATAATTTTAAATTAAATTTATATTTAATATTAAATATAAAAATATAATTTATAATATGATAATGATAAAGTTATTTAGACCAAATTTGGTCTTGAGGATATATGACATGTATGTTATTTTAATTTTTTTACATTATTCTTAACTTTCATTATTTCATTATACGTAATGTAAGATTAAAAAGTGTTTAAAATAAAATGTAATAAATCTTAAACATATTAATACAACAATGAATAAAATAAATAAAATTAAGATAGACAAATTTTTAAATTAAAATTATAAAGGATTTATTTAGTTAATTTTTTTGCATATTACAAGCATGTAAATATTATTTAAAAAATGCACCCAGTGTTAATTTGGCATTCACTCATCTTGATATCTATATATTAATATCGTATTTATTTGTTTTTAGCATTAAGATTCTAGTCATCCAGTCTTTGAGCAATCTTGTCTCTATCCTGAGACTATTTTACTCATAGTATAGAATCAACATTATGCTAATTTTGTCCTGGTTAGAATTAATAACATGTTGATTATGTCTTTCTTTATTTTGTGGGTCTTTCTCACCTTAGCTTAATTTCATGCACCTTTGATGTTTTATTATCACATTATTCCATGGTTATCATTTGTGCATCATTATATAAAAATAGATTCTAAGTCATTTTATTAGAAAACACCAAATACAAGCTAAGTGTAACTCCTCCTTAAGTTTGAGTTACACATTTATTATATCCATTTATAAACTTATGAATGATCTTACAAATTGAATCTAAAGAGAATTTACATTTTTACAAATACTATGCCAAAATCAGATTTAGCGAGGAGCATATAGTTGTATTTGATTATCTAGGAGAGGAGGTGAATCCATTAATCTCATTTGGGTTATTATTTCAATCATATGCACAAGAGAACTACATTATCTATAATTCCAAGTGAGCATAATATGTAGCTACAACTCTACAACATGTACCCCAAGTAAGCTAACTTGCACAAACATATTTCATGTGTATATTTGATGGTTAAGTCAATTAGATAAAGATATAAAATTTAATGCATTCCAAAAACCTCTTCCACAAAGTGATCACACCACCCTACTCACCATCAAAGTATGCCCCTAACTAGATATTTATAGAATCATAAAAAGAGTAGAGTGCATAATCAATAACTAGGTACATAATCAAAAGTGAAAGAGGTACGTAATTTTTAGCTTTCCAATTCTATCTCATACACATTAAGGACATGTTGATTTTGTTCCAATATAGAAAGAAGATGATATTTCAAAGAGTGTAGTATAGCTAGCTACAAAGACCCAAACCATTTAAAAATTCCATAATTCCATCTAGATTTGTTAGTTTTAATCTCTATTTTTTTTATCATTGTTTATCATTACTTGTTCAATCAGTTCTCATACTTTCATTTTCTATTTTTAACACATTAGTCTCCTGATTTATGAGTTTGGACTGTATGATATTACATCCCTCTTGTTCACCTCTATTTTATCATTTACAATATCATTATATCATAGCATTCACTTTTTATAAAACATTTTTGTGAGCACCTCTATTCTTCAAAAGATTACACCTTTAAAGGTTCCCCCACTAGTGTGATTTTACATTTCCTATCTAATTTTTATATATGAATCTTTTTTTACTTACCTCATTTCCCAATAAAAAGTCATATATTTCTTAATATTGTTCATGCTTATATTTTACTAAGAAACCTAGATCTACACATTCTACTAGTCAAAGTGTTAGATTGAGTGGTGGTACTTGTAATTCACTTTAATTTCTTTTGTGTTTTATTCATGCTACTTGAAATTAAAAAATGGTTGCTTCTAGTGGAGTTATACTCTTTTTATGGTTGTTACAAATCTTACAAATTATCATGGTTATGTTGACAAAGATAATTTTTATGGTGAATATGTGGATAATTTTTATTATTATGAAAATGATTTTGATGGCATTTATCTTAGAATAAACATACTATAATTTATAAATTCAAATAATTGATTCAAAATAATTATGCATGCTTAGAACCTTTGTTTATGAGGTTAAAGTAACTACAAAAGAGAATTAGTGATAGGGTAAGTACACAAATATAGGGATCCAAAAGTGGGGCTTATTATGATATCTTTTTGTGTAAAAATATACCCAAAATTGGATGAAAAATTTGAGATTCCTACACTCAAAATTTAAAAACACTTTAAGAACAAAAAGGTAGGATTTTTAGTCTACTTTATAAACTACTATCATATTTGGAAAATGGTGGAGTTTAGGTGGATTAAACCAGTGATTTTAAAGACATATACCTACTTCAAATAAAAAAACATAGCAGATAAGTGGTGATTCTCTCCATATTATTTTAGCATAATTAAGTTTTTTTTAGATGAGTTTGTAGAAAGTGAGAAGATACCACCACACTTGTCTTAGATATATTTTTTATTTATTTTTAATAATCATATTTTTGAGTTATTTATCTTAGTGAAATACCTTGAAAAGTAGATAATCAACCATGCTCCCAATTAAATATATTTAAAAGGAAAAAATCCTTTTTTTAATTTTGAATATGTATAAAATTAGGTCTAGATTGTTCCCATATACTTTTTTCAAAATTTTTGAACAAATTCAATAATACATAGAAGAATAACTAGACATAAAATTTTGGTATGTTAGGAAATGGTATTAATAAATAAGGATTAAATATTTAACATATTGTGAGGTAGAACAAAATATATTTTTAGAAAGTTTAATCCTATATCTATATGTACATAACATTTTCATGAAATTTCATTATGAAATTCATGATGGATTTCATGGCATAAGGGCAATTTTGTGATAATAACTTGTAAACATGATTTATGTTGTCTATTTTATGGTCCAAACCTTACACTTAGAAATTTGTGCCAAATATTAGCTGTAGACACTTCATTTTTATCACTTCCATGTTACAATTGATATTTAAATGAATTTTCACAAAAAATGCACAAATCAATTTGGAATTCTTTAATTATCCCAAATTCATCTGCACAATTGCTATGTATATCCCAAAACACATTGGTGAATCCTTGAATGGGGAATATGCCATATTAGATCATCAAAATTGTCAAAAACATCTGATATTTTCAATTAGTAATTTTATTAATATCACCCTGGTTCAGTTAAATCAAATGATAAATCAAAATGGACATCACAAAAATTTACCACATTATCCTAATCACTTTTTATTAGCTAATTGACTTTGATTAACTAGTTAATAAATTACTAAATAGGAAATTACATGGAATGCACATGTCATATTTACCAAAATTAAAATAAATCCTAATTTCATACATCACCCACCCACTTGGTAATTTAAAAATCATTTTCCAATAGTCAAAGTGTTATTCACAAGGGAAGTTTAATGCAAAGTGAGAAGTGTGAAATAAAAATATATGGAAAACACTTAAAAAGTCCAAAGCCTCATGAATATATATTATTAAAATTTCTTATACACTTCATTTCATAGCATTTAATGCTTGCTTCTCACTATAAGATTGATCCTTTGTCACTGATCTTCATCTAGGATTAACGATCCACATTGATTTAAAAAATCTATAATTAGAGGAGACCTTTCCTCATTCTAAAAAACTTTAAATTAATAATGAAGTGTTGTTCAAATAGCCCTATAAAGATTCTAACCATCCTCATCATGCATCATCAAATCATCTAGTTAGCAATGAGTTACATTGTCAATTTAATCATGTGTTTTGTACAAGTCTCATTTCAACTACATCCAAGTACATCATTCTTTTTGGTAAGGAGATCAAAAATAAATATATAACAATATATGTTTGATTATTGTTCATTTGATTTCTTCTTCGTCTGCTCAATTTAAGCATGTATACTTAGGTTAGTGATATGTTTTCAATGTTTTTAAATTCATACTAACCCAAAACTAACCTTTGTAATCATGTGTTACATACAACACACCTAGTAGGACATATGTAACACACAATTATGATGGTTAGTTTTATTTTAGTATGAAAAAAAAAAATTAAAAAAATACTACTAACCTAAGCATACAACCTCAGATTGAGAAAGATGAAGAATAAAAGAAAATAAATAAGTAATAAAACATAAAATGTTATACCTTTCCTTATTATCTCCTCGCTAAAAATAATGATGTGTTAGATGTAGTTGCAAAGAGACTTGTATAGAATGTGTGAGAAATATGACAGTGTAACCCCTTGCTAACTAAATAATTCAATTATGCATGATGAAGACAGTTTGAAGCTATGTATGAATATTTGAATAAAACTTCATTGTCAATTGGAAGCTTATTGGAATGAGGAGAGGGATCCTCAATTTATATATTTTCAAGATCAATGTGGATTGTTGATCCTAAATGAAGATCAATGGTGGAGGATCAATCCTAAAATGAGAGGTAAGCATTAAATTCTATGACATGGAGTGTGTAAGAACTTGTAAGAATATATATTCATGAAGGTTTGGAGTGTGTTAGTGTGCATGCCATAGATGTTTCTTGTACATTTATCACCTTGCATTAAACCTACCTTCAAAAGGACACTTTGACTTTTTAAAAATGTTTTTTAAATTGCCAAGTAGGTGGGTGATGTAGGAAATTATGATTTATTTGAATTTTGGTAAATATGACATATGCATTCCATGTAATTTACTATTAAATGATTTATTAACTATCTAATCAAAGTCAATTAGCTAATAAAAGGTGATTAAGATGGTGTGGTAACTTTTGTAATGTTTTCTTTTAGTTTATTATTTGATTTAATTGAACTAGGGTGACATTAACAAAACAATCGATTGATCTAGGATGCCATTGAAAAATTCCATGATCTGTGGTGTTTTACCCCAACAATGGATATACCAATGTGTTTTGGGATATTCATAATAATTATGTAGATGAATTTTGGATAATTGAAAAATTTTGGTTTGATTTTTACATTGTTGGGGAAAGTCGTTAAAATATCAATTTTGACATGGAAGTGATAAAAATAAAGTGTCTACACTAAACAAAGGCCTTTTTATGAGTTTTGTATTTTTTATAACATGCATGCATTTGTTAAAATAGATCTAGAATATTTTTTTTTGGTATAGATCTAGAATATTTATAACATGCATGATGAAATTTGAGTGCATAGAATTGGTAATGTAGTTCGTTAGGAACTTATTTTATTGGTTTGTATAAATGAATGTATATGTAAATACATACTTACAAAGAGAACTACATATGAAAATACGTATATAAATGAACATTATGTTATCGATAAGAGCTTATATTTTTTGTATCAAGATTTTTTGTACAACCATAAGTGTTAATGAGAACTCCAAGTTAGATATATATAAGTGAATGTTTTTCTTTGGTAATTTCTCCATTTATTGTGTGTTAAGGTAATTTTTATTTAATGAAGTAAAATGGTGATGGACTTATATATTTTTGGCATATATACATTCCTAGATGTTATATTATTTGAAATGATTCATTGACAAATATAATTATCATGGGATATCATGAAATTTTTATAGGCTATACATATATATTAGTTATAATATGGGATTCCTTCATATAATAGGAAATGAGGGAATACATTTAAAAAGTTATTAATGAATTATAGAATAAAATTGAGATATAACACTGTGTTTTATGAATTATTTTAATACTCATATGGAATATATTATTAGTTGAGTTTGTTATTTTAAGATATTATATGAATTGTGTTTGAAAGGAAACACAAATATATGTTGTGAATTGATTATAGTGTTTTAGACTTGGATTCTTGTTCTAGTCTCTTATACATTTCTAGTTTGAATATGGTTCATTTGATAAACCTATACATATCACTATTGAGGTTGAGTGAATGAAAATAATGTGATTACTAAGTTATGATTATTTTTACCTTATATTCTATTTGGATTGGGTGCATGTTGTAACCTATATTTATTATACCTTAGATTTATATTTAAAATGACTAGACTTCTTTATAGATAACATGTGATAGATATATGAGGGTGTTATCATGAAACTCTTATACCTACCCCTTGATATCACTTGGTTATTTTTGGTTCATTAGTAGAGTCTGTGTGAGTAGAATTGATATGGATCCATGTGAGATCTGATTTTTATAATGAAAACTTTGGACAAAGTAATATTATAGATAGTACATTGTCATTCCACTATAATTTATAGTTTACATGTGTATGCTGATTTCATATTAGATAGAGGATTGGTTTCTATGGTTTATGTGACTGCTACATGTATTAGTGATTGTACACACATGGTTTCTGATTGATTTCTTAATATCCACAATGTTCTTATCTACCCCTTTGTGAGGTATGTGGAAGACCGATGGTCCATGGTTTGAGATAAAACACTCAAATTATGCTCTCCCTTTGTTTAGTTATTCAACCAATTAAGATTAAATTCATGGTTATATTTTTGGATCATTGAGTTGTTTGAGAAGCTCATTTTTACTGTTGTGTATACTATATTGTATATTTTCCTTTGTAATGTAATGTAATTTATATTAAATTATTATATGATGGATATTCAACACAATAGTGCTTGTGATATTTATAATTAATTATAAATAATATTCCAGTTATAGCTTTATGCTTATTTTTAGCTATATTGTGGACTTTATCAATGATTGATGTACTTAATGTTCATTTTATGAGAAATATTCATCTTAAAACACGATATGGGATGTTTGAAAACTAAATGGGTCATCTTATTAACTAGTGGGTTGATACATTTATGCATTTATTACTTTTGATGCATTTATTAGTCGAGTAGTGGTTATATAGATAGTTATAGATGATTTCATAAGTAAACCATTTGAACTTTAAAAAAAAACTTTGTGTAACTCTTAAGTAACCCAATGGGATTCTAGCATGTGGTATCAAAGTGAAGGTTATACACTCAGACCTAATGAGTCCATTAACATAAATCTATTCTCCTAATTTTAGTGAGGAGAATTGCACAAGGTAAATTGAGTGGTGAGGGGAATTCCAATGTGAACCCTCAATCTGATCCTAATAAAAAAATAGTAGAACAAGATACAAAACTTGATCATATACTTGTCATGAATGAGAATAAAGATAGAATAGCATAGCTAGAGTGAAAATTTCATGGACCTAAAGAGGAAGATGAACAATAGGTTCCAAAGAAACAATATGTTGAATATGAAAAGCCTCAAGATCAAGGGCATGAGGAAGGTCAACAAGTAGCTAGAGCTCAAGTAACTATAGAGATTGTGCATGATATGAAGTGAACCAATATAATTTTGATCGTATGGTATTAGGTGATGGAGCTGAAGCTTGGATCACTAAAATGGAAAAATAATTTGAGATTCATAATTATTTTGAGGTGATTAAGGCTATTTAGAGAGCTTACAAATTGGTTGGTAAATCAAAAACTTAGTGGGATAACAATAATATTGAGATGAATCTTGATTCCAATACCACCAATTGGGAGTAGTTTGTGACTCTTTTTAGGGAATGATGACCATCCCAGATATACTTTAATCAAAAATTAATAAATTTGTAGAATTCAAAGCAATGGGATTTGGTGGTAAATGAATTATGGGAGTAGTTCACGAGGCTCTTGAATTATGTTCCATAGTATCATAAAGATGAACATTTTTGGATTAGGAAGTTCATTATGGGATTAAAAATAAAAAATGCATGCAAAGTGGATGTGCATAGACCATCCACTATGGAATAGGGTTTTAAAAAGGTGGTTAAGCAAGAAAAAAATATAAAATCACTTTCTAAGGTTAGAGAGAAAATCAAAAATATGTTTGGAAGTTTTGAAATACCCTTCAAGAAAAAAATTGGAAACAAAATGGGAATTCCAACAATTGATTCAATAGATATAATGAAAGATTCAATAATGCTTCAAGAAATAGGAAACTAAGAGGAAATTTTAGATCAGGATTCAAGGGTGATAATTAGGCTGAGAGGAAAGGACCATCTGGTAGATGATTTCCATGTGGAGGATACCATTATGCAAAGGATTATCCTTGGTGAAAGACAAATAGAAAAAATAATAATTGTCCACATCTACATTTTAGAAGGGAACCTTTAAACAGTGTATTCATGAAGTAGTTGATAACCATCAAGTGTAATTTCAAGCCTCTCTCATTAAAGTGATAGGTACCTTTTTTGGGCAACTTATTTCTATTTTGATAGATATAGGAGCCACTAAATGTTTTATCTCTCCTAGAATGTTAAGTAAATTATCTAGGAAAGATGGTTTTATGGAGAAGGCTTAGTCAATTAGTATGGGAATGATCCAAGGTAAAAGTTGATATATGTCTTATTGAGGTTAAAATAAAGTTTACATAATTCACTATAGTCATTGATATTTATATATCACTACTAGGGTCATATGATGTGATAGTAGGAGTGAACTAACTCTCTAAACATAAAGCCAAAGTTAACTATTTTCTTAATAAGGTTGAGTATTTAGATAAATTTTTAAATCAAACCTAAATCTAAGGAGATTAGAGAGAATTAAAACTAAGGAAAATTTTAGACATTCATTTGAAAAAGGCTCAACGAAAGGGATGTCAAGAATTCCTAGTCAAAATGGATGAAATTGGTGAAGCTAAAGAACACACATTTGAAGATTATCCTTTTTTAAAAGAGTTTAAGGATGTTTTTACAAAGTAATTACTAGGTCTAATCACAAAATGGAATTTTATATCACCATTGATATCATTTTAGGGTTAGAACCATAGTCCAAGGCTCTCTACAGAATGACAACAACTGAGTTAATTGAGTTAAAGGCCCGAATTCAGGAGATGTTGGCCAAAGGATTGATTTGGCTAAGTGTTTCACCATTGGGTAAAATTTTAGTATTTTTTAAAAATAAGGACAAAACCATTCATATATGCATTGACTACCAAATGCTTAACAAGGAAATAATCAAGAATAGGTATCCTTTACCTCGCATTGATGATATTTGTGATCAAATGCATGGTACAACAATATTTTTAAAGATTGATATTCATGTTTGGTACCATAATTTGAAAATTAGAGAGGACAATATTCCAAAAACAACTTTTAGGATTTGTTATGGACATTATGAGTTCACAATACTTCCTTTTGGACTAATAAATGCACTTGCAGTATTCATGAACCTCATGAATAGTGTGTTCATAGATTACCTTGATCAATTTATGTTAGTATTTTTGGATGATATTCTCATCTATTCCAAAATTTAATAATATCATGTTGAGCATTTGCATTTGGTCTTGAACTAGTTTTAGAAGCATAAACTCTATGGAAATTTGTCTAAGTGTGCTTTATTTCAAAGAAGATTACAATACTTAGGACACATTATCTCTATAAAAGGAATTTTAGTGGATTTAGATAATATTAGAGCCATTATGGATTGGGAAACACCCAAAAAATTGCATGAGGTGTGTAACTTTATGGATTTAGTGGGCTGGTAAAGGAAGTTTACACCAAATTTCTCTAAGATAGCTAATCTGATCACTTCTCTTCATCGAAAAGAACAATGTTTTATTTGGTCTGATAAGTGCAAAGAAGCCTTTAAGTTATAAAAAAGAGGCTTACTTCATCACCAATATTATTGATTCTAGATCGAAATGGTCATTTTACATTTATAATATATACATTATATGCCTTATAAGGATTTATTATGTAGGATGGTACAATTTTAGCCTATAAATAAAGGAAATTGAAACCTTATGAGGAAAATTATGCTCCTTATGATCTAGAACTAGCTACCATACTTCATGCTTTATAATTTTGGAGGCATTATTTTTTGGGAAATCTTTTTCAACTTAAAACTAATAACTGGGGTCTCAAATATATATTTACCCATCCTAACCTTAATGCTCATTAGAGGTGGTGGTTAGAATTTTTTTTAGACTATGATTTTGATATTAACTACATTAAGGGAAAATATAAAAGAGTTACATATGCCCTTATAAATAGAAGTTACATTGCAACATCGGTTATGATAAAGAGTAATTTTTGAAATCAGGTGGTAAAGTTCTCTCCTAGAGATGTATTATATGAACAAGTTAAGAAAGCATTGGCTAAGAATTCTTAAGATCATAGATACCATGGATTTTAATTTGATGATGATGGGATTTTGAGGTATAATGGTAGGATATATGTACTTGATAATTTTTTTTTATGAAATATTATGCAAAAATAATTTCATAATGCTCCATATTCAAGACAACCTAGAGTGACTAAGATATTAACAGAGTTAAATCAATCATATTTATGGAATGGAATCATAAAGGATGTGGTAGAATTTGTGTCTAGATGTTTAAAGTGTCAACAAGTTAAGGATAAACATGTGCATCCTACTAGGTTGTTTTACCCATATTCCATACCAAAATAGAATTTTTAATTTATTAGCATGGAATTTATCTAGAGATTACCTATGTTCATAAATTTTGATGATATGATTTTGGTAGTTATGTGTAAACTTACCAAGGTAGTGTTGTTCGGTCCAAACTCCTCTATTCATGAAATGACCATGAGGTTGGACATTCCTTTAAAAGGGAAGGTGAAGATAGCTACAAAATTTTGTCCTCTATTTTAGGCATGATCTAGGATTAGCTCAAAACATGGCTTTAGGTAGTTGACTTTATAAATAGAGTTTGTGTGAATAGTCTCTAAGATATGCACTATCACCACCAAAAGTTCAATTTAAAGTTCATACACATAGGTCAAATATTTTTATGATAATTTGAGTATTATGATTTTGATTCTAAATAAAAGGGGAAAGGTTAGTTTAATTTTAAATAACAAATACAAAAAAGAGGGAAGGGTAAGGCATAAAAGGGATTCTCTAGGTATGAAATGAACTCAATACATTAATCATTGAAGTAAATGACTCTACCATATTTATACCACTATAGACCAAGTTTCACTAAAGTTCTACCTCTAAGAACATACAGTGGCAAGAGTCTAAGGGAACTGGGAGTATGCCTTCAATATTATCTCTCACTAAAGATGAGTACTAGGAGATTATATTAGAATACACATAAACACCATATGGTAATCTATAGATTAACATAAATTATTAGTATTATAAGAGGAAATGAGATAACTCACATAGTTATTATAATAACTAAGCACATTATATCCATATCACACATAAATTAGTGAATTATTAATCCAATTAATTTAGCATTGACTATCATTCAAGAATGGATATGAAATAGAATTGAAACATAGACCAAACCCTCATAAAAAATAGAGATTATACTGATTAAAATAAGTAAGTGTTTTTATAATAATCAATATGGGCCAACTATATAGTCTAGAGAGATGAAGAAAAAATCAAGTGAAATTATGGATATAATATAACATCACTTTTGAGTAATTTTAATCAACCCTATATTAAAATACGGTTCATCCTTATATAGATAAGGATGAGGCTCACATACAAATATCATGAGGATCCCATCCCAAGTCATGATGGCCACTCATTATAATTATAACTATAATTTAAAATTTAAAACAAGAAAATCCATTTAAACCTAAAAAATATCTATGGGGGACCACTTAATTGATATGATGAGATAGCTGAGAAGGTCCAAATCCTAACTTCATTAACTTGGAATCCATAGCTTCAAACATGGTCTCCATAAGGTTAAACTCCTTGTCCAACTTGGCAAGGCTCATTGGGGGATCTGTGAAGATTACCTCACCTTGAGTTGATAGTCTCCAATAAACTTACAAGGGTGATTCAATTGACACATGGACCCTAAAGACCTTGTTGATAATAATTGTGAACTATGTTGATATATCTAACACCACCCAAGCTACTTCTTAGTTTGTTATGGCAATCTTATTCTTCATGACCTTGTTAAATTAACCCAGGTGAACTTTGAATTACCCTTAGTTGAGTATGGTACCATCTAGGTGGAATAAAATAGAGATATTGACCTCCTTGAAGTAGTTAAATATCCTATTATTTACCTCTTATAAGTTCCCATTGCATTTCAAGCCATGGCAAACAGTTCTTCCATAACAACCTTCATGTTTTTTATGTATGTCTAGTATAACCCAAAGTCTAAGGTTGGCATAAGTTTCATCTTTGAGAACATCCCTTTATTGATCACGACTTTCCACTTCCTACACTTCCCATTTATCTTTGAAATTCTCTCCATGTAGGCCTAGGTTCACTGGATAAGTACATTGGTCTCAACCAGAGTCTGCACTACTTTCCCAAGACCTAATAAAATTAGTAAGAGAGATTCCTTGACTTACCCAATTAGCTTGACAATAAATGTGTTCTTCACTTGGGATTCTAAAATTTAGACATAGATATGCATGTATTTGAGGATATTTTCAAACATATCATGAGTTTCCTAGAGAATGGAGAGTGGGTCCTCAGCCATCCTTTCTTCCCTAGTGGAATTATTCACCTTGGTGAGGGAAAATATATCCTAATGGGTCTACCAAATGACTAGGTTTCCCTCCTAGACAAACCTTTATGTCAGTGTTGTCTTCAGCTTTTGGAGGCTTTATTGAAGGTCAATTATACATTGAGGTCACCTTGGGTTGTCATCTTTAGTGCCTAAAATCTTGGGACCATTCCCTTGGTTATGAGAGGTGTAGGAGAAATTCTTGAAATGATGGTGAAAGGAAAAGGTAAAGGTGGAGGGAAGATAGAGGAAGTGGAAGGAGTGAATGAGGAAAGTATTAGAGGTAGAGGGGGTATGGGATAAAAAAGAGGGAGAATAGCCCAAGGGAAGATTTTTACCCACCACTATTCCTAGATTAAGTTTACCTTAGTAATAATTACCCCCAAAGAAAGGTCACTAAATAGTATGGAAGAGAGTGGTTGGTTTAAGGCAAGTCCTATGGCACCCTAGGTGATGGAAATAGGGGGCCATGGATCTAGGCATCAAGGTGATCTAGCTAGGGCCAAATAAACTATTGAGGCATATGGAGGAAGTTGAATTAAATCATAAATCCTTTGAATTGGATTTAGAGTGTGAGTTTCCTTTTATTTCTTCTTTATCCTTTTACTTGGGTTGGCTATAGATGTTGTAGTAGATGGTCTAGCTAGGATAATAAGATTCATGAGGGATGATGATGGAGGAATCAGAGATGCTAAGGGAAGTACCCAAATTGATAGAGTGGGAATTGGGAGGGCTCTTGCTATAAGTGGTATGCTCTTGAAAGTTGTAGTTGAGATTGTTGATATAAGCACACCCAAACAAGGCACTGAGAGGACTCCAGGTTGTGAAATGAATGAAGTGGATGGGAATGAAGAGGTAAGGCAAATTATGATGACCAATGCCATAGGTACTTGGGAAAATGATGGAGTGGGTGAAATGGGAAAGATAGGAAGCACCACTTGGGGGATTTGTGGGAGCAGAGTGAAACTAGTGGGTGATAGGATTGGGAGTTAGAACACAAAGAGAGTAAGGGGTGGAAGGTAAATGGGAGAAGTTGGAGCTGTGAGAGGGGGAAAATAGATGGGTTAATAATAGGATTCTCACTATGGGATCTCCCTTAGGATGTAGGCCACATCAAATCTCAATATCTATATAGCCTAGGGTTGAGCTTCTAGTGGTTGAGATAGTGATGCCTAAACTACCTAACATCGAGTAACTTAGGTTTGGCTTTGTCATAACTTGAATACTAGAGTTGTTGGAGGAGGTAGAGGTAGAATTAGAGAGTAAAGAGTGATGGGATGAGGTGTAAGAGGAGATGAGGCATGAGGATTAGGAGCTATTAGAGGAAGTGGATCTAGAATTGAATCATGAGGAGGAGAAGGTGAATTAATGTTCTGTAAGATCTTTCAAGAGATAGTAGGAGTTATCAAAGTTGGGTCCTTTATACACCAATCAGGAGATATAGGATGTATATATGGGTTTTAGTGAGCCTTATTTCCTTTATTATTCTTATAATTCATTATTTGAGATAACTCCTCTTGGTCATCAACAACATCCAAGTAGAGCTCATCATTATCCTCTACCTGATGACCATAGTTGATGTTGAAGTAGGTTGAATATTGTGCCAAGTGAGATATGATTATCCCCTTGGGGTCCTAGTGTCATATATTTCACATTTATAAGGTGAAGGAGTCTCACCTAGATACCATATTATGAATTGAAATGAAGGCTTTGTAAACATGGTGCTTGATTATGATCAGGAGTGGTATGCATTCCTTCTATTGACATTGTATGCATACCTTGAAAATGCCATCCAAAAAATAATAGGTGATTTGATTTCCTACTCTGTTATATGATCTAAAATAAAATAAAAGTAGATGGGGTCCTTGATGAAACTCATAATATAGATCACAATATCCTCTTTATAAATCTAGCAATCCCTGATAGTGGTGATGGAATCCCTGATTACCTTCAAAAGTTAGGGCATCGAGGCCTCATTGGTTTCTTGGTATACTACTTAAGTATAAATTATAAAATATGTCATAAATGTGGTTATGGAATTGGTGGCCATATATTTTATATAAGACCACATGGATCATTGACCAATTTGAAGTTGATCAATCCTCTTGTGTCTAAGAATTTTTAGCATGTGAAGATCATAAAAAGGAGAGACACCCATAACTCATTGACATGTAAATAATATTAGGCCCCAAATAATCAATTTATCAAGATCATACCTACCTATAATTCCTCTTAGAAGGTGCGGACCATGTATGCATTGATATCCTCCTTATTAACCCATTTAGCATCTAGGTTCTCAACCCAGTCATGGAAGACATGATATATCTGGTAGGTCCCCATTTAGACCATCATAGTTACCACATCATAGGAGAAAGTGTAGTCTAGGAAGGATTAGTATTATTTTAAGGTTTTCTTAGAGATATCAAAAATTTAGTGCCAAGAATTAGGTAAGTATACCCAGTTATGTTCTCTGTACTACATGTGGATGGTTTTACGAAGGAGGTTTATTTATAAGTTAGTGCAAGGGAATGATTTTGGTTTGATAGTGGCTCTATTAAGTCCACACTTATTTTAGGATTGAAGGTAATACTCAAAGTTTTCCTATTGGTCGTCATTTTAGCTTGAATCACTTAGGACTTGCTCAACCACTTTGATAAGGGAAGTAATATAGGGGTGCTCTATGAGAATTAGAAAACTAGGAGTTAGAGTGTTTTTGAAGGTATTAGTGGTAAATTCTAGTGAGATTACCTTAGGATTTTATAAATAAATCCATAAATACCCTATATTAATGGTGTTTCATGGCTCACTTGCTTTGAATTCAATTTTGAGTTGGTGGCTAGATTTTCTCTCTTTAATTCTAAATCTAGAGTTGAATTTAGATCCCATGATCCTCCACTATTAGCTAGATATAGAAATGGTGATGGGATGTTTTAAAACTATCCAATCAAGTCCAAATTCATATTTCATTAATTCCTTGCATATGGTATCCATGTGGTCACATATCTTATAGGCTTCTTTGTTAACTCCTAATTTTTGATACATGTCATCTGTTCATTAGTCTTCTTACTAATGGTTGACACCTAGGCATGGCTTCATACTCTAGGTCATTCCCTTAAGAAAGGTGATGTGTCATCTAGGGACATGTGGCATATATCAATTAGTTATTTGGCCTCACCTATACCTTATTCAAACCTCCTTATGGACTTAGGTGGTTACTAATTCATCTACCTTACTTGATGACATGGTTCTTCCTCATTTATTTGGGCTCTCCTAGGCTTTGTTATTTTTGATAGGTATTAGGATTGGCTGCTCTTACACTTAGAAATGTGGTTCCTTCTCATTCATCCAAGCTCTCCCAAGATCTAAAATCTCTAATAGGTCTATGGATTGGCCACTCTAACAACTAATGACATGGAAACTCTCATTTGGTTAGGATTTCCCACCTCTGACATCTCTGACATGTCCAAAGACTAGCCACTCTAACACCTAGAAATGTGGCATCTTCTCATGTAGTCAATCTCTCAAATCTCTAATAGGTCAAAGGATTAGCCATTCTAACACTTGGAGATGTGGTGCCTTCTCATTCGATCAAGATCTCTTTAGCTCTTACATTTATGATTGGTCTAGAGAATATCCACTCTAACACCTAATGACATGGTTCCTTCTCATTTAGTTAGGCTCTCCTGAGCTTTTACATCTCTGATAGGTCTGGTGACTGGCCACTTTGACATCTAGTGATGTGGCACCTTCTCATTTAGTTAAGCTCTCTCAAGCTCTAACATCTTTGATAAGTTTTGGGACTAACCACTCTAAAACCTAATGATGTGGCACCTTCTCATTTGGATGGGCTATCCTAAGCTCTAGCATCTCTGATAAGTCTAGTTATTGGCCATTCTAACACATGGAGATGTGTCACTTTCTCATTCACCAAAGCTCTCTTGGGTTCTATGAAATCCATGAAAAAGATAAAGTAAGAAATGAAAAAGAACACATTACATTTAAAACTTACTCAGTAGTAATTGAGACTTTAATTTACCATGAAGGGTGATGGATGTTTTTCTCTAGGAAAGGAATGAGGTTTTAGGAACTTCCATCAAAAGCAAACCTACAATGTTAACACTATGATTCATAAAAGGACAAACACTCCTTAGTCATAAAAATAAAAGAGGCATGTTATTTCTTGGGGAAATTAGGGTGACATATATTATAAGGATTTAAGTAGAGGTTACTAACAAGAGAAAAATAAAGGATCCTAAAGCTCTAGTTCTTGATATTTTTTGAGAGGGGTCCCCCATTTTAAATAAAAGGGGTATGTATTATCCAAAATAGGTAGCTCACTTCATTTCAAGTAATTTATCAGATGATGTACCAATGTTTACCAAAATTTTTATCAAAAAGGTGTATATATTGCATGGGTTTTCAAAAAATATCATTTCAAATAGGGACCCTAGGATGACTTCAAGGTTTTGGTAAACTCTCAATTCAACTTTGGGTACACAACTGAACTTTAGTATAACTTATCATCCAAAAATGGATGGGTAAATAGAGATAATAAATCAATTTTTAGAGGATATTTTGAGGATGCATTTCATGGACTAGCAATACAAATTATAAAAATACCTACCAGTGATTGAGTTTGTTTATAATAACTCATACTAATCAGCTTTAAAAATAGATGCTTTTGAGGTATTATATGGTAGGAGGTAGAGAACACCAATAAATTGGGATAAATTATAATATAGAGTGGTCTTTAGACCTGATATATTTATAAAAGTATAATTTAAATTAAATTTAATAAGGTAAATATTGGTTGAAGCCAATGATAGGCAAAAAAGTTGTTGATTTGAAAAGAACAACAAGGCAATTCTTAGTTGGAGATAAATTTTTTATTCAATTCAAATCCCAAAAGAGTTTTATTAAGTTTTGGAAATTAGAAAAAGTATCACCAAGATATATGGGACCCTTTAATGTTCTAGAAGTGATTAAAGTTATAGCATATAGACTTACATTTCCACTAGCTTTTGCTCAAATGCATAATGTTTTTCATGAATCTTATCTTAAGAAGTATATTGTTAATCCTACACATGTTTTACATTGGAATTCATTATATGTTTAAGATCTATGGGTGGTCACAATAGAACTAATTAGAATAATTGATACTCTTAATCTTATATTACATAAAAAATAAGTATCATAATGAAAGGTCTAATAGGATCAATATTCTTAAGATAATGCTACATGGGAGGATTATGTGGAATTATTGAGGTTGTTTCATAATTTATTTAAATAATTTTTTCTACTGATATTATTTTTATTTCTTGTGATTTTGTTTGAAATAAAAGTCATCAAGATGATGACCTATTTTAGGGGAGAAGATGTCACATCCAATCTTGATTTATAAAACTAATTAAGTATTAATAGTGGATTATGAAACTAATGATTTATAGTTCTAATTTTTATGTCTAATTTGGATATGTATGTAGTGTGACTGATAATCATATTGTTTATTTCATGATCAATTATTATGTTGGATAACATTTGTATATGTTCAATGATCATGTTGACTATGATTTAATAGTAGATGATTTACATTATAATAGTTTATTTATGCTTATATATTGATTATTTGTTATGATTTCAGACTAACTACCCTTTTGTTTGATTGAGAATGTTTCAAGATTGTCCCACCCTCACAATAAGTATAGAAGAAGAGTATCATTCAAGGGGGTGCATATACCAACATTGGGGATTGAAAGAATTAATCCAAACCCACACACATCAAATTCTTGTATTCTTGAGTGAAATTAATGTTAATTATAATTATGTTTAAATGATGAATATTTCTTGTATTATTTGTCTTGGAAGTGAATGAGGCATGTTTTCATTGTCTGATTTCATCACTTGTCATGATTTGCATAGTATTTGAAGTCTATGATTTGACTAGATGCCTTGATTAGAATTATATTTTATGTTGGATATCATTATTTCATTAAAATCTCATCATGGATTAGATCAAGTTGTATTGAGTGTAAGGCAAACTAATTATGTGTTTTAACACTAAGAGAGTGTTGATTTTTTGTTGATCTTGTCTGAATTGGTCACATTATGCCCTTTTTTGGTGGCATAGTATGGAGGTGTAAAATCACCCCAAATCAAATTAATTAAAATGAAATTTGAAAATGTGGATTATGTTTGATTTTTTATGTCCATTGGAAAATATCATGAAGTGAAAAGGGAAGAAAATAGGTTATTTGGGAATCACAAAAATAAATTAGGTTTTATTTTTTGCTATTATTTGGGAGTCTACTTCACCATTTGGGGAGCTCAAGGGTTTCATATTATTTCCATTTTGAAAAGAAGGTGAATGATGGAAGTTAATGGCCATTGGTTTAGTTCATGTATTGATGAATTGGAGTTACATGATGGTGAACTCGTAGAGTTATAGGAGAGTTACCACATCATGTAAAATATGCATAAATTTTGGGAAAGGAATAAGAAGAGAAAATAGGGAAGTAATTTGAACATGATAGGAAAATAAGAGATCATATCTTGGTAAAAATAAGGATAAAGATTTTATTTTGGACATTTAGATGGAAACCACTATACTACCAAGTCGGTTTATCTTGAGTTTGTATTTTTTTTATTCATACCTAATTGGCAAGAGAATGTGGATTGGTTATGGGTTTATATTATACTACATTTTAGTGTGTGAAATGGTAGTTTTTGAATAAAATAAAATTAGGGTTTTATGTTTATAGACCTGGGGGTGGAACTTGGATCCATACATAGGCCTATATATATAATACCAAGTTTATGTGCATATAAAACTAAATTTTTATAGGTGTCAAATATACACAAAACTATAGGGATTTAGGTATATATACCTAAGGGTAGAAGCTAGTTCCATCTTTGGTCTTGTAGAGATGAGGTTGAGCCATATTAAAAAAAAACTTGGGTATATAGTAAGATAGACATGCTTATACATTAATAGACATCAATGTTAACTTGTTTTAATCTTATATATAGTCAATTCTAGGGGAGTTCCAATATAGGTAAATAAACTCATATTACATATAGTCAAAGATAGTATATAATTTATTCAAATCATTTACCTTCTAGTTAAAAACCTTATACAGGCTGAGTATATATGTATATAGGAGTTGCAATAACTACGTCTATTCCATAGATGACCTAGGCATTTATGTCAACTGTCATATTTTAGAAGGGTGATAAGGAGAAGTATTTATAACTTTACACACACACACACACACACACACACACACACACACACACACACACACACACACACACACACACACGTGTGTGTGTGTGTGTGTGTATACATACATACATATACATATGTATATGTATATGTATATGTATGTATATATATATATATATATATATATATATATATATATGTACATATACATACATACATACATACATACATACATATATATATATATATACATAAATATATACATATACATATATGTATATATATATATGTATGTATATACATACACACACACACACATATGTGTGTGTGTGTGTGTGTGTGTGTGTATCTATATATATATATATATATGTATACACACACACACACACACACACACACACACACACACGTACATATACATGTGTGTGTGTGTGTGTTTGTGTTGACAAATAAAAATTTCATGGGAGATCATGAAATTTTTATAGGTTGTACATATATATTAGTTATGATATGGGATTACTTCATGTAATAAAAAATGAGGGAATAAGTTTAGAAAGTAACTAATGAAGTATAGAATAAACTTGAGATACGTCATTATGTTTTATGAGCTATTTTGAGACTCATATAGAATATATTGTTATCTAAGTTGGATATTTTCAGATAATATATGAATTGTGTTTGAAAGGAAACATAGAGATATGTTGTGAATTCACTGTAGTGTTTTACATTTGGATTCTTATTCTAGTCTCTTATACATTTATGGTTTGAATATGGTTCATGTGATAAACTTATACATATCACTATTGAGGTTGAGTGAATGGAAACAATGTGATTATTGAGTTATGATTATTTATACCATACATTTATTTTAGATTAGATGCATGTTGTAACATGTATTTGCTATGCCTAGGATTTATATATAAAATAATAAAACTTGTTTCATAGATAATAGGTGATACATAGATGAGGGTGCTAGCATGAAACTCATATACCTATCCCCTGATATCACGTGGTTGTTTATGATTCATTAGCATAGAGTTTGTGTGATTGGAATTGATTTGGATCCATATGAGATCTAATTTATATAATGAAATCATTAGCCAAATTAATGTTATATATGAGACATTGTCATTCCAATATAATTTCTAGTTTACATGTGTATGTTGATGTCATATTAGATAGAAGATTGGTTTCCATGGTCTATGTGACTATTGCATATATTAATGATCTTACATACATGGGTTCTAGTTTATTTCTTGTTATCTACACGGGTGGGGCCAATCCTAGTGGAGAGGTGTGAAAGAGACCAATGGTCTATGGTTGGAGGTAGATTAATCAAATTATGCTCTCCCTCTATTTAGTTGTTCAAACATTTGGGATCATATTCATGTTGTATTTTTGTATCATTGAATTGTTTGTGAAACTCATTTATACTAATCTACATATTGTATTGTATATTTGACTTTGTACTAGAACGTAATATATCTTAAATTATTATTTGATGTATATTCTTCATAATAGTGGCTATGAGATTTGTAATTAATTATGAATATTATTAAAATAATGAATGTATGATTATTTTAGTTGTATTATAGATTTTGTGAGTGACTGATGTACATAATTTTCATTTCTAAGAAAGATTCAACTTAAAATCTGATATGGGCTATTTTAAAACTAAATAGATCATTTTATTAACTAGTGGTTTGATACATTTATACATGTATTGCTTTGGATGCATTTATTAGTTAAATAATGGTTATATAGATAGTTATAGATGATTTCATAAGTAAACCATTTGAAATTAAAAAAATAAACTTTGTGTAACTCTTAAGTAACCCAACGGGGTTATAACAATATGAGTTATGTAACACATTAAAGACCAAGAACCTCATGAATAGTTTAGGGTTGGAAAATACTTAGTTACCCATGGATATGGTGGTGATATTTGTAGCATAGATGTAGATGGCATGCACACTCTATTGATACTCTAATTCATGATGTCTTGATACTTAGTTTCTTTACCTCATAGAACCATCCATGCAGAGGCCACAACAACCAAGGAGTAATGTGATTAATATTCATAATAGTATCAATAGTGATATTTTGAGCATAGAAAAAAACTTAACATAGTTTTTAATAAATAAAATTAGTCAGATAGTGACAAAGGGCATACTTCCATGTATATATCATAGCATATGATCTAGAAGGACAACATCATCACTGAATGAAGCATCAAGATTCTAGACTTCTGTCATTAGCATCACATCTAAGGAATTCTCAAAATTTTGTTTTAAAGCAATCTCTCTACCATAACCCATGTTTTCATCTCAATGTCACTATATGATAAAGACCACCAACCCATGAATTGCTCAAACCACACTCAAATGCTACCATTTTAAAAAAACCATGGTATGTTTAATTTTTCAAAGCCATGTTTTAAAAATTTATATTTAAATTTACTCATTTATATGATTTAAGTGAGACATAGTCTAAGTTTTTATTAAGATTTCTATTCAAAACTTTAACCTATCATGTGCTAAGGGGTCAAGCCCCATCATTCTCAAGTGATATTTTTTTTAGGGGATTTTAATTTTATATCAAACATAAATAATAGGTTTTTTTTCAAAATTTTCAAAGAAAGGGGATTAATGTTTTCAATAAAATTTAAAGGGGGTTGAGGGTTATTTCTTCTCTCTTATGATGAATTTTTAATTTGTGAATATTATAAATTACAAAAAGTGCCTTGTAATTTTTTTTAAACAAATACAAATATTGAAAAAATAATAAAACACATAATGAGATTATCAAATCTCAATCATAACTTTTGGTATTAGCAATGCCTCTGGATTGTGTTAATAAGTAATGTTATCACATTTGATTCATTGCATCTATCACCTAAAATAATGGAAACAATGATGTTTGTGCATCATTATTATAAATTTTGGGGGGAGTGATAAGGTCACATTTTTCATTCAAACCATCCCTCCTTTACCCATTTTCCATAAACATTCAACATAAATCTTGATAGTTGGATTATATTAGTATATGGGAAAGTTACACCCATGTATATTGATTTCCACTAAATAGTTGCCATTTATTGGATGAATCATTTTCACATATTTTATTGGTATCATTTACCACTCTGCTCTCACATATTTAAAATATCTTTCACATACCACTAGGTATATGGAAAGGATGATCTTCTTCCATGTACTAATGAGTCTATAAGAAATGTGATATATCAAGAGGTGTGGTATATTAGATTGACAATATATAGAAAAAGGAGCTTATTTAGAGTGATAAGAAACCTTCCATATCCATTTATCATCTTTTTCACAGTGGTTGTAAATGGATCAAGATTTGTTCTACCATATACTCAACATATTTGAGGTGACAACTATGTAGTATGGAAGACTAAGCTACAAAAACACCTAGAATTTGAAGATATATGCCTAGTTGTGGATGGTATATAGACCTGACATGACATAAACATTTACAAGTAGAAAATTTACAAAAAATATAATCAGAAGGAAAACTTAATCATAATGTTTGGAGTCTCAAATTAGGTACAACCTCATATCTATAATGCCACTATAGAAAAGGATACATGGAATAAGCCCAAAGTTGTCTATGAGGTGAAGAATCAAAATTAGATTTTGCATCTATAGATCTAGCTTCATTATCTCAAATTGAAACCAAAATAAAAATTGTAAGCTTTCCTATGATGTATTTAAACTTTACAAGCCTTGATTCTAGCATTATATGTCACATTGATAAATGACTCTTTGCATCCAATTATCATTAGAGCACTACCCCTTACATATAGAATATGTGTGACCACTCTAAATGCCATTAATCAAAAACCAAAATTTGAGACATTGGTTAACATGTTTCAATAGGAATAAGCCATGAATAATTTAGAGGAATTAGATGAAGAACATGCACTTGCATCACATCAGAAGGGGAGGAAACCCATGAAGAGTTCCAAATACACCCCTAAGTAGAACAATCAACAAAATGAGCAACATAACAAACCTCATTCCAAAAAATTCTATCTCATATGTGTCAAGATAAGACATCAACCATAAAACTATTGGTACAATGTGTTAACATAGGGCTCATCCAAAAAATATCTTGATTCATAGAATTCACCAAATGTAGAGAATAAAACACACTCATCCAAATGTAACTAGAAGCTAAAATATTCCAAAAAATAACATGTGAATGTTGTAGAAGAAAATGATTTTTCAAATCAGGATCATCTATTTTACACTCAAAAACTTGAGTTGACACATTCTCTAATTTTAGTCTCATATGTGGACTCTGGATTCACATAACACATGATGATAGAAAATATTAGTTATCCAACTTGAATTCAATAATGTCATGGTGAAATATCTCTTTCAAAGATGATTCATCTTACATATCTCAAGGCCATGATGATATCTCTCTCAATATAGCCAAGAGTACTTGTACAATTAATTTTTTTTATATGTTCTAAGACTCACTAATAACTTATTATATTTAAATCAATTTTGAAATAACAACGTGAAGGTTGATTTTGATCATGAAGATGGTCATAAAATTTTATCTCATTAAGAACAAGTCTAGAAGATCCAAAATTATGGCTTGATCTTATGGTATTGGAAAAATGTTCCAACTTGATGTGGTACACCACAACCATCAATACCTTATTATAAAGGCTATAGACATGCAAAAATTATGACACCATATATAAGGTCACTTGAGTTATGGGCATCTTATATAATTGATCAAATGATAAATGGTCAAAGGACTTCCCATGCTCAAGCACAAAACTATTTTTTTCCAGTTGTTTAGATAGAAAACAATGAAGAGATACTTTTTGGAAAAGTAAATATCGAGCTCCTAATCTATTATATCTCACACACATCAATTTTTGTGGGCACATGACTCCTAGTACTAGAGGATATAAATTATTCCATCTCTTTATTGATGATTGATCATTTAAAATATGGGTATGCATTTAAAAAAATAATAATCATGCCTTCTAATCCTTTAAATAATTCAATGTCAATGTTGAAACTAAAACAATTAATAATATAAAGGCCCTCCACTCAGATCATGGGGGAATAAACTAGTAAATAGTTTTCAACTTATCTCAAATCAAATAGAATGCATCATTAATTGAATACTCTAGATACACCATAATAATGATGTAATTTTTTCATTATGGATATGTTTCACAACATGGTTTGGGATGAAAAAATACCTTGTTCATAGTGGGTAGAAACATCTCACACAATGATCTACCTACTGAACATATCGCTCACTATAGCCTTTGAAGGTATCACACCAAATGAAGCTTGGACTGGGAAGAAAGCAAAAGTATCTCATCTTGTAATTTTTGACTACAAGGCATTAATTGATGTCCCAAAAAATAAAATAAAATAAAATAATTGAAGAATAAAATAAAGGTTTTTTTTAATAAAATATAGTAAAGAGTCGAAGGCATGGATCTCCTTCATCTAAAAACTAAGAAGGTTATTATCATTAGGGATATAGTTTTTGATGATAAATGTAAACTCAATTCAAATTTTACCTAAACACCTGATACAAGCATCAAACCTACAAATTTTTCATATGATAATCATTATATCTAAAATGATAATGGTCAACTATGGCTTCCACTAACACCACCATACATTAAACGTATGCCTAAGTGGTATATTGTTACTATAAAAAATGTTAAATTAGATGGATTCCAAAATACACAATATAGGACCTAGGAATTTAAATATAGCTTGCATAGAGGTAAATTTGGCCTTTATGAGCATTGTTTCAAAAATATTTGAGCCTTAAGTAGTCTATGAAGCCCAAGCATCCAAACCTTGAAAAGACACCATATGTAAAGTATCATTTTATCATGAAAAATAACATACAATATCTTGTTAATCTACTGTCAAGAAAGAATCCCATTGGTTGAAAATGTATATTAAAGAATAAATACAAGGTATATGGTATCATATAGAATCACAATGTAAGACTCATTAAAAAGGTTTAAGCTTACAAATAAGGAATAAATTTTGAGGAATTTTCTAATCCCACAACCAAGATAAAGATAATCAAAATGATCTTTGCTATGGTTACTCAATTTGGGCAGAACATTCATCATATGGACGTCTAATTTTAATTTCTAAATGGATATATACAAGAAGTATACATGACTCAATGAGAGGTTTATATCACACCTGGTCTAGAAGAGAATGTGTGCACACTTATAAATTTATTTTATGGTCTCAAATGGCTTACTAGAGATTGGTACACAAAAATACATGAGCATCTCATTCGGCATGGATTCTATATGATCCAAATCTATACCTCAAAGAGAAAGGGGGAGGTTGTAATATATTTTTTCTTCTATGGATGATATAGTTATTTTTTTTAGTTTGTTAGAGATGATATATGCATCAAATAATAATAACAAACAATCATTTCACATGACAAATATTATTCTACTACACTATTGTTTTGGTCTAGAAGTATGGAAAAAGGGGCACCACATCTTCGTGTCTCAAATGAATTATAGCAAGGTAAGATAATTCTCAATAATTTTTAGATGATGTATTGAAAACCAATGATAAAACCTATGTATATATGGCTTAAACTATATTGCACATACCCATAAACACAAATATATGTCATTCTCTAATAAATTTTGATTGGGATTATCATCTACTTAACCTACACTAGGAAGGATATTAGTTATGTTGTTAACTATATTTCATGTTTCATGTATTAGCTAAAGGTATGCCACTCATAGCTAAGTGGATGTTACAATATATTCTATAAATAATGGAGTATGTCCTTGAGTAAAATAATAATGACAAATTATTCTTGACAAGTTACACATACCTAGATCATGTAAGTTCAATTGATGATAGAAAAACCACTTTTGGATTTATGTTCTTTTTAGGATGTAGTATAATATCATGCAGGAGCAAGAAGTAAAACTTTTTTTATAATTATTATATTGAAGTATAATATTATGTTTTAGGAGTAGCTACTATGAAGTGATTTGTTTACATCATATACTTTTAGGATTGAGAGCACATCAAACTCATCTAATGGTTTTGTATTATGACTATGGGCGTTCTTAAATGTTTTTACAATCCAATGTTTCATTTATGTACAAAGAACATATAATTTTAGGTTAATTTCATATAAAAAATGTATAAGAATGAAATATCCATATCCATTATTTTCTCACTCAAGATTAGTGTGCTAACATGTTTACTAAGGCATTTGCATGTGACAAGTTTGAGACATTTAGAATTTATCTCTTAAAATTTGAATATAATGATGAATTAAGTAGTGGATGTTAGAATAGTTTAGTTATTCATAATTATTTTATTATAAAATTGATATTGTTATTCTATAGAAAAGGTCACTTTCTAGGTTTAGTTGATAAATCAAATGTTTTTATTAACATAACAACTTGGTAGTTTTTAGTTATTTGGTTGGTTTATACTTCCCATAGGTTTTTTGGTAGTTTAATATTTATATTGTTTTTTATTTATGAAAAATTTACTCAGTTGCTTGGTTTAGCTCAAAATAATATACTTTTGATAACAATTTTCTTTTCCAATAGAGACATATTAAAGACCACCATATGTGTCAATTTTTTGGTGTCAAAGTTTCATTTTTAGTGTGAATTCATATTAAGCATGCCCATTTTACATCCAATAGAGGAAATTTTTGTCAATCCATGGTTATGGGACAAATTATACCACCATATATCTTTTTTTTTCATGGCAGGTGATGATAAGCATCACAAAGATAGGTAGACAAATTATAACGTTATTCAACCCAAAAAATATATCCTTTTATGAATATTTTGTAATTTTACCATAATGGTTTACCCTGACCTCCATTTTGGACTTAATTTAAACTTTTTAAAATATAATAGACCTACAATTTCCTATTATACATTTTCAACTATTATGCATATATTTGTAATGATTTTTAAAATAATTAAAAAGCAATCTTTAGACACAAAATGGTTTTTTCATAATTTTGGCATAAATTTTTTCTCTAACCTTTGTTTTGAGTGATATTTGAACCATTGGAAATATATTCAAGAGACAATTTTTTTTCATAATATTCACTTTTAATGATTCCCTATGGATTGTTTCAAATTTCTAAAAAAGAATAAAAGATAATCTTTTGACATATGTCAAAAGATTTAATTTTATTATTTTTTAAATATGAAATATTCCATAGAAAATCCTCAAAAGTGAATAAAATAAAAAATTTAGGTCTCTTTAACATATTTCTAATGATTTAAATAGCACTCAAAATGAAGGTCAAAGTTAAAAGTTATGCCAAATTATGAAATATTTTTTTAGCATCAAAAGGTTCATGTTTTATTACTTTTAAAAGTGTTACAAATATGTGTATATCCAACAAGATATTATAATAGGAAATTTTTATGTATATTTAACATACTCCAATGTTTTAAATAGTTCCCAAAAAATAGGTTAGGTTAAACCTTTATGGAAAAATTACCTTAGATATGAGACATTCGAGCCTGGAATAACTTTATTGAAAATGTGCAACATGCTATAGAAATTAGAAGAAACAATAGATAAAAATGGAAAAAAATAATATAATTCATGGTAAAAATACTCAAAATTTGCTCTATAAATGAAACATAGACACACAAAAATGACACATGTTGGCCTAATGTGTCCCCCACCCATAAATTGCCAAATTTTACATCTATTACATGTGAAATAGGCCATGTTAGTGTAAATTCAATATATAAATAAAAAATAAACAAAAAATACATATGTGGTGGTATTTGATATATCACCTATCCCTAAAATGATAAATGTTTCCTCATTGCATATTAAAGGTGCCCCATTATTGTGAATTCACTCTAAAAAGCATAAATGAACACAAAACATTAACACATGTTGTTTTAATGTGTTAGTTGACCTTGGATATTCTTTCATTTCCTTAGTTTCTTATGATAAGGAAACCATTTAATAAATATCACTATATAAATGAAACATGAATACAAAAAGTAACACATGGTAATATATTTTCTCCTCATAGACCTAAATCTTCCATTGTTCTATCAATTACATGTGAAAGGTTCCCCTTTTAGTTGAATTAAATTTATAAAGGAAACACAAAGAGATAAAAATGACACATGGTGGTCTAATGTGTCCCCTACTTATAAAATTAAATAAAATTTCCTCCATTACAAGTGAAATGGTATTTGTTGCTATGAATTCACTCTATAAATGTTACATCGACATACAAAAATGACATTATCTTTAATATGTCTTGTAGCCCTAAATCAACAAATGTTTCTTCCATTGCATGTGAATGGGGCCATGATAATACACATTAACTCTAAAAATGATACGTGAATACACAAAAATGAGATATGGTGGTCTAATGTGTCTCCTTTCCCTAAATATTCATATATTGCCTCGATTTCAAGATAGAGAGGCCCCGTTTAGTAAATTTCTCTCTAAAAAGGAAACATGAACACACAAAACTAAAACATTATGGTCTATTTTCTCCCCACTTCCATAAATATTATTTTTATATATATTTTCCTCTGAAAGGAACCCCATTTAGTCAAACTTTCCCTATATATAAAACATAAAAACACAAAATTGACACATGGTTTTCTAATGTATCTCTTACCCTTGAATACAAAATTATTGCCTATTTTTCATGTGACATGGTCCAAATTAATATAAAAGTATAAAACCAATATAAAAATTGAAATATGTGATGGTATTTAATATGTCCCCTAGCGATACATTTAAAAACATTTCCTCCATTACATGTGAAAGGAGCCCCATTACTAATAATCAATTCTAAAAATGATACATGAACACACACAAAATACACATGGTGGTCTAATGTGTCTCTACCCATAAATATACATTTTTTTCCATTATTACATTTGAGTGGGGGGTTGTTTAGTCAATTTTTATCTACAAATGAAAACATGAACACAGAAAAATGAAACATGGTGATGTATATTCTTCCCATGGCCCTAAGTTCTTTTATTGTGTTGACTGCATGTGAAAAGGGTATTTTTTCTCAAATTCATTATATAGAGGAAACACGAACTAAAAATGACTCATGATGGTAAAATGTTTTCCCTACCCATAAACTTGAGAAGGTTTCCTCTATTGATGTGAAATGGGATTTGTTACTATGAATTCATTATAAAAATGAAAAATAGATACAAAATTAAAATGCATCATGGTATTTAATATATTCCCTATCCCTAAATTTTTGAACATTTCCTTTTCATGTGAAAGGGATTGTGTTACTATAAATTCACTATAAAAATTATACATGAACATAAATAAGCAACAAATGGTGATCTAATGTGTCCTTATAGACACTTAAATATCATATTAGACACTTCAAAATGTTAATATTGAGATACATTTATCCTAAATGACTTTCACATCCCAAAATGAATTATATTCACATTTTCTCATAGCCACATGCTTCACTATAGATATGAACCTCTAGTTTTTTTGTTAGTCACCTAAAATAATCTCTTACTAGGTGTCAAACCATATAAAAAACTTGCTTAAACATCTTTAGAACATCCAATTTACAATGTTTTTTGTATGTAATAAAAAATGCATCATGTCTATAAATTAATTCTATCTAAGAGAATATAGAGCATATAAACACTTCTAATTGGGAATACATTTTTTAAGTACGAGCATGACTAGTATGGGGATATGCTAGACCCAATTATGGGATCAGTTGTCACAATACACCATGGTAGGAAGGGTTCCAAAGCATATAGTGTAACACAATCATGTAACAAACCTCAAAGAGTCCTAGGTTTAATATTCACTCTATATCTAATAAACAATAAAGTAAATATAATCTAGTATACACCAAAGCTTGTGGCACAAAGTGGGTGTTAGAAAAAAAATAAACTAAACTAAACATGCACAAAAGACTTATACTCATGTCATTGTATATAGAATCCTAATGTATGGGAGAAAAATATAACTACATTATCTATCTACTCTTATAATGAAGAAATAAAGTTAGGAATACTTACCTTGAAGATGAAACCACCAAACCTCAATCTCTCCCTTGGCCAAGGTGCTTCATAATAGATTGTTATGGTATGTAAGGATAACAAATAAAAATCAGCTCTAGGCTACATAACTTATCTATGCATTCAAAGGACTTATCCACAAAACAAGATCCATATCTCCAAAGAAAGTATGGAACCCTAAAATTTATTCATCAAGTAGAATGGTTAATAATATTATGTTCATTTGCACTTATTATTCTTCTCTTATCTATCCTCAAATGGTTGGAAATGAAATTGTATATATAGGTGGACCTTTCCCTAAGTCCTTTTGAATATGTCAATTGTATAGGGTCGACCCTATAAGTTTTTGGGAGATAATTCACTAGGTCATGATCTAGGTCAGATGAAAGGCCAACAAAAATCTCAAGTGAAAATACCCAAAAATAGTATAGGGTCAACCTAGTCAACCCTATACAATAATTAGAGGTTGAAAACTATATAGGATCAACCTAGTTGATCTAGTACAGTCAATTGGTAAAAGAGGTTCAAGTTAAGAAAATTGAGGATAATGATATGAAAAATGTCTGGAATGGGTATAACTGAGAAGAATAAGCTTAGGGTAAATGGTTTTAGGAGATAAGTATGTAGATTTAAAGTAGAAAAAGGGATAATAATCTTATGAAGTACTAGTGGTTTGCCCACCCCTTTCCCAGCGTACCCCTTAAGGCATGCACTCAGAGAGATTGAGACTCAATGGGTTTTTACAAGATACAAAGTGTTAGTAATAGATAAAATTTGAAAATATTATGTGTATACATATGCCCCACTCAAATCTCATCACATGTCATGTAAGTGCAACAAGGGATGGTGCTTCGAAAAAGAACATAAGAACACATAACATTGATGCTAAGTAAAGTGTAGTAAGCAACAAATAAGATAATGCAAAGGACAAAATTAAAAAACACATACCTTTACTTACCTTAGTACTGTAGATAGAGAAATAGACTATAAGAGAGGATTGAAGGTGTACAATATGAAGAACATTAGGCAAACTTGTAAAAGTTATTCCAAAAAATAGCCAAAAAGTTAATTTTTTTAGAAGATAAGCCTATGGTAATAAAAAATGAGTTAAGGAAAAGATATGAGGGTATTAGAAAAATTTGGTAAATTAGAATTTTTAAGATAAGTCTAAATATTAAAGGCAAATAAATGACAAAATGATGGCAAAAGAATAACAAATGATGGAAAATTAATGACAAATGAGTTTAGAACACAATAAATCATAATGGAAAACATGTAAAACATAAATGTCAAAAAGGAATGTAGATCATACTAAATCACATTGGGAATCATGTAAATCATAAATGGCAAAAAGTAATGTAAAATATACTAAATCACATTGGGAAGCATGTAAAGCATAAATGGAAAAAAGGACTGCAAAACATACTAAATCACATTGGGAAGCATGTAAAACATGAAATATCCATGAAATAAAACTTTAAAAAAGATATGTGAGAAAGTGAAAAGTAATCTCATGTAAGATAGACAAAAATAAAAAAATGAAATGTAATTTAAGATGTGAGACAAACATGAATAAGTCATAAATAAAGAGAAACATGTAAGAATGACAAATTTCATATATAACATAAGTGAAGTCTGCCAAAATCAAATAAGAACATGATGAATAAATGAAAATAAAAATATCTAAAGGATGAAAAACTCAAACTTAGTGCTTATTCTAAGATTCAAAGTAAGAAAACACAACCACCTAATGACATGACTAGGATGACAATGAGATGGTGTGATAAATAAATGGTGTAAGGGTGTAATCCATAGTGTCTCAAACATGTTGTTTTTCTCTAAGGATAGATAAAAATGAAACAAATTAATGTTATCATGTTTTTAATAGGTGAATAATAAGGAATTAAAGAAGAGGTAAAATGGATTTAGAATCATAATTTACCTATCAAGTAGGGAAATGAAATGGGTGAAGGGGAGAATGAAGGAAAAACCAAGGTGGAGGAACTCTTTATCAAAGTTAAGACACTCAAATTAGGTTTGTAAAAACAAGAGGAATTTAGACCTTAAGGATTATGAATAAATTTTCTTAGCCACACAATTCTTAGGTCAACAAATGAAGTATATAGATAATCCCATTAAGGCTATATGCATGAATAATAAAATGGACCTACCTTCCCACAACGTGTTCCCTATTCCTTAAAACCCCTTATAGAGACATTGATCTACTTGGAAGATTTGGTAATTATATGAGAAATTAGGTATAACCATAGATTTTATTTGATTCCCCTATTCAAATCTATTGGCCTGCTACACCCCAATGGACCTTAGCTCTATGTGAGGCCAATTGTGGAGTTTAAACTTTGATTGGAGATAGGAAATGTGCTTGTAATCACATATTTTAGTGTGATGTTGACTTTTGAGATTTGTATGTTGTATTTTAGATATCATTGCATTTTTATTCAAATGATTTGGCTTTTAATTTTCTTGATGGATTTTTCTATTCCTCCTCCATATGGATTTGGAAAACTAAACATGGATGCTAAAGATGACTTTCATTTGAATACTTTGGACTTGGTTGTTAAGAGAGATAAATTAAAAGAGCATGGGGTCTAAGAGTCTCACAAATCTAAGTGAAATAAAAGTTCTATCTTGACTTTTACCTTGTTTTATCCAATGTGGAGTGAAAGAAAAGGGAAATCAAGAGGAGTGACACATGGAACAATTTGGATTACTTCAAATCACAAAAAATAATGTGACAAAGGGTAAAAAGGGATATTATGACAATAAAGTGTTATTTCTTATCATAAATATGAGGGAAATGGAGGAAAATGTGCTAACATACTTTTTTGTGCAAATTCCATCTATAAAAAAAGGAAAAAACTAAAGCTGAAAATAAGGATCAAAAGCATTTTCTAGAAAATGAATGACAAGATGGTAATTTTATGAGGAGGGTCAGGTCCTATCCATGGTCTTATACTGTAACTCATAAAATATAAACCCATAAGGTTTCCAAAAAGCATGTGAAAACTATATGAGAAAAAGTGAAAAAGGTGGTATTTTATAAGGAGGGTTAGGTTCTATCCATGGTCTTACATTGCAAACTCATACAATAAAAACCCATGAGGGTTCCAAAAAGAAACATGTGAAACAATAAAAGAAGAAAAGAAGAAAAGGTGGTATTTTGTGAGGTCCAAGTCCTATCCATGGTCTTATATTGCCAACTCATAAAATAGGAACCCACAGGGATGAATGCTAAATAAGGGGGAAAAATAAACATAAAGCTACTAAGGCAAAGAATGACATAAAAAAACAATAATAAAATAAATATGAGGACAAAAATGAAATCAAATTCCAAATTTAATGTGTAAGAAAACCAAAAAATCTAAAGGTGAAATTGATGATGCTAGTAAAATAAAAGTAAAGGAAAGAAAAAGCACAAGAACAAAGAAACACGAGATGAAAAAAACAAGTAAGATCTATGCTAACATATTTATCAAATATGAGCATGTGAAATACAAATCTATAAGTCTTAGAAGGTTTCTTGAAGCTAGAATTATTTATTATCATGCATTATAGAATAAGAGTGGGCATCATAACATGCCCCAAAGGATAAGTGGATGCAGGGATGGGCATTACAAGATGCCCCAAAGTCTAAAGGGATATGTGGATGGGCATAGTAAGATGCCCTAAAATGTGAGTTGGAGTGAGGTAACATTGAACCATTAAAATGATTTGCATTAGGTTGGTAGTTATATTTGGAGATAGTTAAATGTGTTAGTTTGTTATATTTTAAGGATGTTGAATGTGACATATGGTGTGTAGGAGAGGGATGAAGAGGTAAAGGAGGACCACATGTGATATGATTTGGAGTAGTAATTTGAACTAAGTACTCCTTTGGTTCATGTGGTCTAATAATTTAAGGTTCAATGGATGACACAATATGTTTAACATTGTTCATATTGGCTATCCTTTCCTTATTGGTGTAGGAAGAGGGATCAACTATGGTTTAAACAAAATTAGTAGATGAGGTATAGGTATGAGATGATTATTGTTGATCATTAGATAATTGATTTTGAAGTGATTATGGTTCTTAAGATTGAATTTGAGAATCTTGAATATAGTCTTGATAATGTTGTTTTGTTAGAGTATCAAGATTGAAATGTAGACCAAACAAGAAAGAAAGAAGAAAATGGTGAAGATCATGACAAGACTCATGAGAATGAACTATGGTAGCATGCCACCAACAAAAATTATCAAGATTGTACCATTTTGGAGGAGGTTTGGAAAGATCAAAGCTCATGGGTTTAGAGGGTGGAAATTTCCTCTTAAGTTATTTTGGACTCAAGGGAGGGTGGGTTGGGTTAAAATTGGTTGAATTGGATATTCCATTTTTAGGTTGGGGAAACTTGGATGAATCAATGTTATGAGAAAATGATTGAAAATCTTCTTTAATACTTGTTTGAGGTGTTTCAAATTGAGTCATAATAAAGTCTTGCATTTTTGATTGGTCTAAGGCTTCTTCTAAAGTTTTAGGTGAAAAGATTCAAAATTTGTATTGAAGGGGAGGTTTAAGAGAAGTAAAAAATAGTTTTAAAAGAGTATAATCATTCATGTTATAACCCACTTTATGAGTGAAGACTTCCATTGTTTGATGAAATTATGAGTAGATTCATTAAGAAGCTGTTTGGCATTGATAAAATAGCTAATGTAATTTTTAGGAAGGTCATCATGTTGAAATTCCTTCACTAGAGCATTTACTAAATCATCTAGTTGTGAGTTGTAATGTCTAGGAATTTGGTTGTACCATTGAAGTACATCACCAATAAAGGTTTGGGATAAGATATTGGTGGTATAAAATGTGTTAGTTTGGATCCATTCCTTATAGAGATTACCAAAAGATTTAAGGACGATAGTAGGGTCCTTGGTCCCATTATATGTGATAGTTGGAGAAATGTTTCCAATATCTATGGATGTAATGAATGGGGATAAAGGTTCATTTTGAATATTTTAAAACATTTTATTATTCATTATAGGTTGAGGGATGATACTACCATTGACATCTCTAAGAGGAGGGACAAGATTTGTATTTGGTTGAGACATGATGACTTGAGGTGGTTGACTAGTCATGTTTAATAAATGTTGTTACATGTTCATCATTTGATATTGATTAGTTGTTTGCATGATGTTTATTTGATGTATGACTTGTCCAAAAAGTTGAGTTATATCAATAGGTGGGTTGGTGTCTGTAGGAGGGATATTAGTGTTGATAGGAGGATAATTCTTTGTAAGTGGAGGATTCCTAACATCAGTGCTAGTTTTCTTAAGTATGGTAGAAGAAGAATGAATCTTGTTAAATCCACCATTCTTGTGAGGAGTTTAAATAGTATTATCATCAAGGTTTTTGATTAATTAGGAATGATATAGATTATCAATTGGAGTGGTTTAAACCATGTTACTTTGGGAAGTGATAATGCTAAGTGCTCTTGTTATGGATGTAACAAGAGGATTATGAACATTAGTTGTAAGAGGTGGAACATAATGTGAGGTTCCAACATTTAATGTAGATGGGTTGATGAGTTTATGAATTATAGGTTTAAAAGGTGCAAAAGTGGTATAAGTTATATGATTGTCATGGTTTGGGATTTGTCTAACATGATTCTCTAGATAGACTATATGGTATGGGATAGATTAATATTGTGAAGATTTTGATGAAGAGCTGCACCATAAAGAGTTGTCTTCTATGGTGGATAGGCAGGGTAGGAGAGAACAACACATGTACATTAGGAATGGGTTGAGACTATCAAGAAATAATTTTATAATAGGCTTCATGATACCAAGTAGGAGAAGATATCAGAAGGCTAAAAGGAAAAATAAGGACAAAATTAGTAAATAGGGAAGGCAAAAAATAGTACAAGTTTAACTGGGTCAACCTAGTATATAAAATAGGGTCTACAAACATTACAAGATTGATTGGGTCAACCCAATATAGTGAATATAGGTTGGAAAAAGAGTGAATAGTGCCTAAAAATAGTAAAGGATCAACTAGGTCAATCTAGTACAATGAATAAGGTTTGGAAAAATGTATAGGGTTGACTGGGTTAACCTAGTATAATAGATATGGAAAATTATAAAGCCTATAACAAATTGTGAAATGAAACAAGATAATATTTTAAAGTAATTTTAAAATTAAGAACTAAAGGAAAAACACAATCAATTGGATCAACATTGGCCAAACCAATTGAATCACACAACACAAAACCTTGAACCAATGCTAGCTAATACAAGTTTTTGCAATACAAAATACAATTGAGCAAAGAGCAAACAATCAATTTGGAAAGTAAATAACTAAAAAATTGGTTAACCTAAATATTTATTATATTATTATAATATGTTTTTAAATGTGATGGGAAGTTGGTTGTAATCAAGGAACTAGAAGGCCATCTAAGGATGGTTTCAGGTAGTTTGGGAGGAAAGGTATCTATAGTGGTAATGATACATGCCTAGTATGGGGCCTACCCCCTCACTTCACACACCATAATGATAAGGTTATTATGTGTTTAACTAGAATACACCATTAACTATGCTTTATACTTGACCAAAACATTAAGTCAGCTTCCCCCTTGGTGATGAAATCTAAGTACGCTGGCCTTGGGTAGACATTTTAAAATACTTGTTTATATTTTGTGATTTGGTCATGTGTGCATAAAATAGTAAATATTGAAACTAAACAATTAATTGAAAACCACATAATTAAGCTAAGTGATCTATTCTAAGCATGAAAGCAACAAAAAAATAAAATGTGAGCTAATTACTAGCATATAAGGTTAATTTCAACTTTAAAATAAGGTATAGTGTTGATATAGTGAATAGTGTATGCACAACATATAGAACAGGGTTGACAAGGTTAATATTTTACTATAGAAACAAGGTCTAAAAATGAATAATATTGGAATAATAGACCTAGTTATCCAAATAACACACATAAAACAAAACATGGTCGATATGGTCAATCCAATAGACTATACAGGGGAAGTTTTGAAGAATACAAATTGTGAAAGGAAAGACTATAAAGAAAGAGATAAAAAAGAACCATAGTGGATTAGAGATGTAGATAAGGAAGATTTCTATAAGATAACTTTGATATATGCTTATAAATTCTACTAATTGGGTCAAATAGGTTGATTAAGCTTTGCATAAACTTGTTGATGAGTACCTAGAATATACAGGGTCGATTGGGTTGACCTAGTATGCTGAACTTGATGTTTAAAAAAGTACAAGGTCAACTAAGTTGACCTATTATTATTTTTATACCTAATAAAAACAATCACAAATAGAATTGAGTTATCTTGATGCGACTATGTGTTAAACATGTGAAAATAAGTTAGAGCTAGGTTGATGAAGTTGACCCAGTATGGCAAATATATGATAAAAATAATGATGAAAAAGAAAAATAAGTGAAAATTTTTTAAAAGGGTTAGTTCACATTAGGTTCAATAGAATGTATTATGAAGGTGAAGCCAAAGTGAATAAAATACTAAGAAGAAAGTGAAAAACTGAAGACAATCCAACTAGTGGTGGGATAGGACTCACATCAAGTTCACTATAATGTATGTAATCAGAAATGCATCATGTCTATAAATCAATCACGGATTGGAGAAGATAGAGCATACCTACACTTCTGATTGAGAATACATTTTTAAGTGGGAGCATGACTAATATGGGGATCTACTAGAGCTAATTATGGGATCACTTGTCTAACATAATCACACAACAACCCTAAAAGAGTCATAGGTTTAATGTTCACTCTATATCTAATAAATAAGAAAGTAAATCTAATCTAGTGCACACCAAAGGTTCTAGCACAAAGTGGGGGTTATAAAAAAACATACTAAAATAAACATTCATAGAAGACATATACTCATGCCAATGTATATGAAATCCTAATACATGGGAGAGAAGCACAACTGCATTATCTATCTACTCTTACAAAGGAGAAATAAAGTTAGGAATACTTACCTTGAAGATGAACCCACCGAGTCTCGATCTCTCCCTTGGTCAAGGTGCTTAACAAGAGATTGTTGTGGTATGTAACAATAAAAAAGACAAATCATCTCTAAGCTACATGACCTATTTATGAATCCAAAATACTTCTCAACAAGATAAGATCTGTATCTCCAAAGAAAGTATATAACCCTAAGCTTTATTCCTCAAGTACAATGGTCAATAAGTAGATGTTTATTAACACTTATTCTTATTCACTTATCTATACTCAAATTTTTGTAAATGAAATTGTATATATAGTTATATCTTTCCTTAAATCCTTTTGAATATGTCAATTATATAGGGTCAACCCAATCGACCCTGTATGTTTTTGGGAGATAATTCACTAGGTCTCAAGCTAGGTCAATCAAAGGGATAGTAAAAATCTCACATGAAAATAACTAAAAATAGTATAGGGTCAACTTAGTCAAACCTATATAGTAATCAAAGGTTAAAAACTATACAGGGTTGATCCATTTGACCTAGTACAGTCAACTAATGAAAGGGGGTCAAGGCAAGAAAAAAGAGGATAATGATATGATAAATGGTTGGAATGGGTATATTTGAGAAGAATAAGGTTAAGGTAAATGGTTTTAGGAGACAAGTGTGTATATGGAAAGTGGAAAAAGGGATAATAATCTTATGAAGCACCAATGGTCTACCCAACCCTTTCTCGATGTACCCCTTAAGGCATGCACTTCAAGAGATTTGGACTTGATGGGTCCCTGCAAGATATAAAGTGTTAGTAATTGATAAAAGTTGAAAATATTGAGTATAAATTTTCTCATTAACATTAATATCACGCTTAAATATTTATATCAACAACATTATCCTTAGGGTGATGTTAATTTTCCTCACCTAACAATGACTATTTTTTAAATCTAGATCATTCTTATGGGTTAACCCATTTTAATAGTGTGTCAGTGGTGTGAAAAATTAACCAAATAGATTCATATAAATAAAAATAAAACCCATATTTGTTACTCATTTGGAACTTATTTATTTTTATATATTAAAACTAAATATTCATATCATATTAGTCTTGTACATTTGACAAATATAAATTAGGTCTCAACCCTTCAATTTTAGATCTACATGCTACTTAAAGGATCACATTTACCATCTAAATGTGCCAAAATGATTATCTCTTAATATAATCCATATCATTATGATGAACCATGTCTCATGTGTTTCAAAAAAAGATTAAAACCTCTAATAAACACATTTCACTATTAGTTTCATTCAGTACCTATTTTCTATCCCTCTAAAAACTATCGGTCATAGATGGATGCTACCACTGATAATAGTATATAGATACTTATCTAGTGTCGAGTTACTAAAATTAATCTAAATTATAAAATTTATTTAAATACATGGGTTGGCCTAATTATCTTATTGAACCCTACCATGAGATATTTTCAAAAGGTGTGGTATAAATACAAGTCTAAGACTTCTTATTCCTCATCTAGAAATTACCAAACAAACACCTATCAAAATTAAATTAGTCAACTACACAAGAAATCTACTCAACCCTATTTGTACCTATTTTTATATCAATAAAAAAAGAAATCATATCATGAATTTGAAGCATTCAAAGAGTATCCCATGAGAGATATTTGTTAAATTATAAGTTGGTTCAAAACATGCATATTAATATAGCATATTTCACCCTTTTCCACCCACTTTCCCACATAAGGGATAACTACATAAGTTTGAGGACCTCTTTGGAGTATTGGTTATGTCAATAGTGCCCATTAGCAGAGGGTTTTTTTGGGTACCTTGACACTATGAACCCACTAACCCATTTTTAGCAAACTCATTCTAAGGGTAAAGAAGGGTGAAGATCTATGGTTTGATCAATCAGTGAAAAGTGATAGCTTGTATCCCAGATCTGAATACATTAACAAAAAAGTGACATAAAATCCTAAACAATAAAGTTAGTCACATTTAGATCTAGTCATTATTTCATTTTAGACACCTGCATCACATTCAGACACTAGTGTTGATGGTAGTGTCTAGATCTGATGATAGTGTCCATGACCATAAACGCAAAATTTCTATAATCTAAAAATTGATCTAGAATACCAATCCTACATATTTTACACATGTTTCTAGGTTATATCTAACTACATAAAGTAAACCATCTAAGTACCATTATTTCATATTTATTGAAATATCTTTTAGTAGATGTAATTTACTATTTTTAAGGATCTTAGAAATGTAAATTTAGAATATTGTTTATTTGAGTTTTATATTAATTTTCTTATTGTAGATTATATTATCACCCTTGTTTTTTAACTACTACTATATTGTTAACCCTTTATCCCATATCTAAACTTGGGCTTAAATACATTCATACCAATAGGGTATTCATAGTTCCTAGAATTCCATATAAACATCCACTTGAATAAGAGAAGATTATTACAAGATAGTTAATTATAAAACCTAATAAGGTTAATCCTATTTAAAAGGGTAATCAACAATCAATACCATTTCCTAGGTGGTTCATACTTGAGTCTTTTGTAACAAAGACACACAATGGATTCCATGGAATATTCATCTATGCCTACACAACATACTTAGTTACCTATGTTAGGTGACCCCTTATCCAACGGAAGCACAATTGATTACTTATATGAGCAATTAAACACGGAAATATACCAGAATGATTAAGAAACTAGAAACATGAGACATCAAAGAATTTGAGAGACAATACACACACTTGTATTAGATAATACTAGAAGAAAATACAATAAGGAAGATGCCACTTCTCCCTCCACCTCAAAGGCTTGCCACACCTCAAGACCTTCCCTCTCTCTCTTGCTCAACACAAAACCCAACTCTACAACCTGAGTTGCTATCCCTCCTTGAATGCTTCAGCTGATCTCCTTGACCTTACACCTGTAGATCTCCTTGACCTTGCTTGCTTCAATGCTCTTACTTGATCAATATGATAATTACAATACATGCCTCATGGGTCTTTAAATAGAATCCCATGGTTACAAAAATAGAAATCTAACTACTAAAATTAGACACACATCTCGCAACTTAAAATATCCCCTTAGCATGCAAACACTTGGTTTAACTAACTAATTGTTCGTGCAACGAACAGTTCTGGACCGCACAGGCGACCGACACTGGTCCCTGCTTGTCTGGTGCTGCCGACGTCGGCCGACTCCCTGCCATCGCCGGTCTCCTTCTCCACTGCATCTGACTGACGTCGGTCATACTACCGATGCCAGTGGCTCTGGTTCTTCAGCATCCTCTTCATGTGTGTGCAAACAGTTGAAGCTTTTAGCTCCACACCCTAACAATCTCCCACTTGGAGATAAACAACTGCTACTGTACCTGTACCTATACACCATCTATTTTGTTCCTTTGGCTTTGTATCCCTCTTCAAAATCACCCTTGAAGACCAACCACCATGCAAACCTGTGATGCTATACCTGTCACTTATGCCACAAAAATTTTTCTACTCCCAAATTCTTCATGACATACTTCTGAACCAACTCTACCCTTAGCTCAGAAAACTCCCTGTATATGTAACCCTACAAAAAGTAACACAATACAGTAACAGGATAATGTAGCTAATATTATCCAACCTGGTAAAGATAAAAAACAATGGTCAAACCTCCATTGCCATGCAGCTAACTCAAGACCATATACCATAGCCTTCTGTCTCAGATGTCCATCCACTCTCTTCTCTAAAATGGGAATCCATCCCTCTATCCAACTGACAACTCCACCAAAAAATACCTATTTGGCTCTACTCCAAGGACTCACACTCCTCATCCATGTCAAGCTCCCACTGTTTCTAGATTTTACCTACATTGCTTCCTCCATTTTCTTAGTTCATGACTATCAGTAAGCAATATAAATAAGGTGAACAACAAATATGAGGTTCACATACCTTTTTTGACCTCTGTATGGGTGTTTGAGACTCCTTGACAACTAACTGTCCACCCATCATCCGTTCCAGTGACCGATCTTAGCCATCTCCCAGTCTGCTCCCAACCGATGTCAATTCCCTGCACTGACCCTGACTACCGACGTTGTTACCCCTGGCCGATGTCGGTGTCCCTCCTGCCGACGTCGGTCCTGATGACCGACGTCGGACTTCTCCTGCCCAACCTACCGACCCTGCTGGTCTACACAAGACCGATGTCAGTGTCTGACTGACCGACGTTGGTTCCAAGTAACTGACATCAGTGCCTGTGTGTTCCCGTGAGTGATGAATTCTTCATCCGTGAGCTCTTCTTGGATCATATCTCTGTCCATACTACCCTGCTCATATTTATTTAGTGCCTGTAACTGTTCTCTGGCCTTCATCTCCTCTAAAAACACCAAGACATCCTTGTTCTTGTCAAACGCCTCAAATTTCCTTTTCCTACAATGAACTCTATCTATGCCTTCTGAATTTGAACACATACCTTTTGAATCAAGAACTTCCATTCCCTTCTTATTCATGTGACCTAGCCTATTAGACCACATCTTCGAATCTGCACCAGAAGTAGAATTAGTAATACAAGTAGATAGATAAAGAGTACCTACTTTCTTACCTCTAGCTAAAATAAATGCTCCCTTGGTAACCTTCCAAGAGTCTGCTGTGAGGGTTATTGTGCATCCCTCATCACCCAACCTTCCTACAGAAATCAAACTCTACTTCAGAATTGGAACATGCATGACCTCCTTCAACACCCATGTGTTGTCAATCTGCAATCTTAGCTGCACTTTCCCTTTGCCAACTATCTAATAAGGCGTACCATCCCCTAAATAGAGCACTCCAAAGTCTCCTTGTTCAGACTCATGAAACAAATCTCTGTTTGGGGATGCATGAAAAGATGAACTAGAATCTAATATCCATGATCCTACCTGACTATCTAAAGAAAGTATGAGAGCATCCTGTACCACAATATTTGCATCCTTTGCTTCTTCAATACCTGCATGTTGATTCTCTTTATCTCTCAACTAACACTCCTTCTTTGTATGTCCTTTCTTTCCACAAAACCAATAGGTAATACCTTTGGACTCGGATCTCCTTCCCGACCTTGATTTCCCTTGCTCAATCTTCTCCTTTTGCCTTCCTCTACTTTCCGCACTTAGAGTAGTCCCTGATGATTCACCTGTGCTTCTCCTACGTATTTCCTCATTCAAGATCACACTCACAACATCATCAAATTTTAAGATTTTAGAAGCAGATGCAGAATTACTTACTGCCATAACCAAATTGTCCCAACTTTCAAGCAAAGAACATAAAATCAAGAGAGCCTTTACCTCATCATCAAAAACAATATTGACTGAAGCTAATTGGTTTACCAAACCATGGAAATCACTGAGATGAGTATGTACCGAACCACCTTCCTGCATTTGCAAAGTAAATAGCTGCTTCATAAGGTATACCTTATTAGAAGCCGAGGGCTTTTTGTATAAATTCGTCAAGGACTTTATCAACTCTTCTGTTGTCCTACACTGTGATAAGCTGGAAATCACAGACGCTCCAAGTCTCAACCTTATGGAACTGAGAGCCTTCCAATCAAGAACACTCCATTATTCATCCTTCATATCTGTGGGCTTGCATGCAACCCCACCCAACAATAAGTATAGATCCTTCTAATACAGATGGTCCTCAATCTGCATCCTCCAGTGTTGATAATTCTTGCCGTTAAACTTCTCCATTCGTAGCTTACTTTCTTCTGCCATTGCTAAACTCCCACTCAATCAGAAAACCCTGTGAATGACCTGTAATCAAAAATAACCTGCTTCCTGCAAATCGTAGCTCTGATACCAACTGTTAGGTGACCCCTTATCCAACAGAAGCACAATTGATTACTTATATGAGAAATTAAACACAAAAATATACCAAAATGATTAAGAAACTAGAAATATGAGACAACAAAGAATTTGAGAGACAATACACACACTGGTATTAGATAATACTAGAAGAAAATACAATAAGGAAGATGCCACTTCTCCCTCCACCTCAAAGGCTTGCCACACCTCAAGACCTTCTTCCCTCTCTCTCTTGCTCAACACAAAACCCAACTCTACAACCTGAGTTGCTATCCCTCCTTGAATGCTTCAGCTGATCTCCTTGACCTTACACCTGTAGATCTCCTTGACCTTGCTTGCTTCAATGCTCTTACTTGATCAATATGATAATTACAATACATGCCTCATGGGTCTCTAAATAGAATCCCATGGTTACAAAAATAGAAATCTAACTACTAAAATTAGACACACAGCTCGCAACTTAAAATAGCCCCTTAGCATGCAAACACTCGGTTCAACTAACTAACTGTTCATGCAACGAACAGTTCTGGACCGCACAGATGACCGACGCTGGTCCCTGCTTGTCTAGTGATGCCGATGTCGGCCGACTCCCTGCCGTCACCAGTCTCCTTCTCCACTGCATCTGACTGACGTCGGTCATACTGCCGATGCCGGTGGCTCTGGTTCTTTAGCATCCTCTTCATGTGTGTGCAAACAGTTGAAGCTTTTAGCTCCACACCCTAACAACCTAGAGAAACTAGACATTCTATAATTAGTTATACTCAAAATAAACTATATATCACTTAATCATGGGTTCCACTAACCCCTAATCCTTTTATTATTTCTTTATGACCATATAGTCCTATTACACATACACAAGATGTATATTTTATAGATCTAGATATAAAACCTATGCATTTTTCTTAGTAGTACCACTTTTTCACATACCATATTTCAAGATTGAAAATACATATGATCATTCCTTATATGGGATCATAGGTAGGCCTTTTCCCTATTAAATATTCCAAAAACACAAAAAACATTCACATAAATTCAAATTTTAAAAAATGTTCAGCATTCAAATATTTTATTAGCTCCTTGACATCTATTTTGTTTGATTTATGTTTGTATATATAAAATAATTTCATTACTATGTACACATATGTTTGATCTATGCATTTTATAGATGTTTTAAGCTTCCCCTACTCACATCATATAGTACATTGGGGGCATTTGCTTCTTTGATCATAATTGATACATGTTACATATCCTTTGTGATCATTTCTACATTAGCACGTTTGAGATTATTAGATATTGCTTACACATGTATATATACATGATCATATCATTCATTATGTATTTGATATTCTATACAATGTAACATTATTTTTATAAAACATAGATACGAGAAATATTATAATGTGCTTATGTTCGTTGATTATACTTCATTCATTCACATTATCACTTCCTTGAGCATATTACATTGTTTTTTGTTTTATTGATTATGTAACATTTGAATAGGTTCCTTACTTATTTGGTCCTTGTGCTATTTTTTGTTTATTTTAAATTTGAATGTCATTTTATTTTGATTGAACATTTTAACATGTCATTCATTTTGATTATGTGGAATTTGAGCATGCCCATTGTATGAGATATCCTTTGACCATTCCTTTGAATTACATTGAGTGCTCTTATTTGTGTCTTGATTAATTTCTAAGCTTTTATTGTTACTATCTAAAATTTATATTATCTATATCATGCAAGTTAAGACTTGATATGATCACATACTATGAGCCTACTTGATATATCTACTTCGACATATTACCCCTACATTATACATTATTCATACATAGATTATACAACTAATTTAACCTTTTGAGATAATGTACCTATTAATTTATATTTACCTCACCTCAAAAATATGGGAATTTCAGTGAAGGCATGTCATAAAATGCATGATCTCCACATTTTCATAGTTTCTATATTGTAGTGGGAACATATCATAAGAACATGACCTCCAAAATTATATACCTTCATTGATTCCATATTTAAATGGGGGAATGTGATAATAACATAACCTCAAAACTTATACACATACTTAGTGTCTCCATATTTTAGTGGGGGCATGTCAAAAGAGCATGAACTCCATAATTGTACAGTCTCTAGTTCAGTTTCATTATTCATATATACACTTGGGTTATAATCCTATACACTACATCAATTTTATATAGATTTGAAATATCTTTTTCCAAATTTATGACACATAATATAGATTTGACATATTATAGGTGTATAAACCATGCTATTTCACTAAAAAATTAAAAACTTATTAATTATATTTCTCACCAAAACACTCTAATTACAACAACATGTACTATTATTAAGTCTTTTCTTTTACAATAATGTGTTCATTTTATAGGTTGAAGTGATTAAATATTTAAAACTCACTTGATTTATACATTGGAGTGATTAAATCATCTAATCTCACTAAATTTATAGGATGAGTTTATTAAATCATTCACCCTCACTAGATTACTTTTATTCACACTTGAGTTTTGTGATTGAGATATACAAATATCAATGGTTATGCCACAACTCATCCTTGAAATATATTTGGGAAATAATGATTTTAAATCTCCCTCTTCATATCTTCAAGGTGAAGGTCTGAACCTTATCTAGCTCTAATGCTTCATAAGTAAGCATCTTTACCAAATCAAAGCATCAATGAGAAACATGGTTGGATTGACACACATGTGTACTCCTTCCTTACTCTCTTTCTTTTCAAACATTTAAATTATTTCAAACTTCAAATTATATGCATTGATTTATGTTGTAACATGTTCTTGGTTACATGTCATACACCTACAAATCACTCAGTGGGCTCAATCAAAGTCAATGTGTGTTATACACATCCAAGTATGCATTAATTTTCTTTAACCTAGTAGTTTAATCCTTATATATTACTATATTAAGGGGGATGTAGATACTAAAATTAAATTTTTATAGCATCTCAATCTCATAAATTTGACAAATATCAATCATGGATATACCCCTCAATTTTAGACCTTATTATTATTGAAAGGCTTGTATTTTCCATCTCATTTTGCCTAAATTTTTATCTCTTAGTATAATATATATCATTGTGATGACCCAATTATCTTTCACTATAAATAAATCATAAAACCTAATAAACATCATTCACTATTAGTTTCATTTAATTACCCATTTTCTATCCCTCTGAACACTACCAACCATAAAGAGACACTATCATTGATGGTAGTGTATAGATCCTTATATAGTTTCCAATTGTCAAAATTCATCCAAATTACAAAATTATCAAAACCCATGGTTTGGCCTAATTATCTTATTGAGCTATATCATGATATATTTTCAAAATGTGTGTTATAAATACAAGTATAAGCCTTCTTATTCCTCATATATCAAATACAAAACAAACACCTATCAAATACAAATAAACCAATTGAACAAGCATTAGAATCTAACCTATTCATCTCTATTTTCATATAAATCATATGAAAAATCATATCAAAATTTTGAAACATTAAAAGAACATCCCATGAGTGATATTTGTCAAATTACAAGCTAGATCACTAAATGCATATTCATATAACATATTATACCTTTGTGCACACACTTTACCACACATAGGGGATAAATAAATAAGTATGAGGACATCCTTCTATTATTTTATATGTAGGTTGTGCTAATTAACAAAGTGGTATTTGGGGAAACTTAACATCATGAGCCCACTAACCCATTTTTAGTAAACTCATTCCAAGGATGAAGAAGGGTAAAGAGCTAAGGTTTTTATTAATCAAAGAAGAGTGATATCTTGTATTCAAAATTTGAATACATCAACATAAGGTTATATAAAACCTAAAAAATGAAGTTGGTATCACCCAAATGAGTTCATTATTTTGTACTATACACATGTGTCACATTTAAACACTAGTGCTAATTAAAGTGTCCATATTTAATGGTAGTGTCTACAACCATACAAGAATAATTTTTAAAATATAATAACTAGTTCAAAATAATGATCATGCATATTTTGCACATGATTCTAGTATATATCTAATTATGCACTATAAACTAGCTAAGTACCATTGTTTATTATTTAATTTAATATCTTTCAATGGCTGTAATTTACTATTTTTAGTAATTTCAATTGTATAAATTTAGAATATTTTTTATTTGAATTTTATATTAATTGTCCTATTGTATATTAGTTAATCACCCTTGTGTTGTAACTACATATATATTATTAACCTTATATTTTATATCTAAATTTAGGCTTAAACACTATTAAACATATACACACCTCTACATATCAAGCAAAACTACCATGTTCTTCCCAAATCACAAATAAAAAACTAGGATAAGTTTTTATCCAAGTCTAAAGCACACCAATTCAATTCAAGAGTGAAAATTTTCAAATCTCAAAATTTAGATCACTAGATGAATTCATATACAAATTTATCTCAATTGTACATTCAAACTAAGTGGAAAAACTATGTGTGCCTTGAATTCCCTCTTCAGAGTATTGGATACATATCTATTAATCAGTAATTGATGGGGGTGAAGGTACCTAAATTACATTTAGTGTTGAAATTCACCTAAAATCCATTTAATAATTATTCTTAAAATATTTCATCACATCTCCCTCCAAATTCAAACAATTGAATAAGTCAAATTAACCAATTATGCACACTTTAAATCCTTATTTTAAATATAAAATCCATATTTTATACCTCATTCAACATCTTCCACCTTATTCTCCCTCACATTTTGAATCATCCCAACCAAACCCATGACTTTCTCAACCTCCTTTGATTCATCCCTTAAGTTTTCAAGAAGCTTGACTCATTCATGCTGACTCAACTAACCAATTCCATACTTATCTCAACCATTTGAAATGGTCTTCATCCTAAAGGTTGAGGACTAATTATCCATCGTTATTTGGATCATTTAATAAATCAAAATAATCCCCCACCATAGGATCTTCCTCCAAAAAAACTATAAATAAACTAAAAAACCTTCAATTTTAAGAATTCTAACTTATTCTAACGAAGTTCTATTCAATTCACAAGTGAATCCAAGCAAATAAAAGTGAATCAAAGCATACAAAAACTCCTTTTGCACCAAATTTTTTCCCATTCTTGTTTGCATTAGAAGAATGATCAACCATATTTTTGAAAATCAAATCATGTTTACATCACAATGGAGAAAGCTTTCACATGTGAATTATAAGCTTGTGTTTTTTATTTTTTTTGTCTGTTGCTCTATCTTAGGTTAAATTTAGCTTAGATTAAGATTACATTATTAGTTAATTTTTTAGCATTTCTAAATTTAATTTACATATTTTTGGAACACCTAGTGGGACTTTCCCTCATATTTTTCATCTTTATTTCATCATAGTTGCATTTAGAAAGCATTTTTCATTTTATTTTTTCTATTTGTATTTTCATATGCATTTAATATTATTTTTATGAGTGCTAGTATAATCTACAGGTTGTTATCAAATGTTTTATGCTTGGCTGTGTGTGCCCAATATGTAACAGTGAATTTGAAAACATCAGTATCAAAATTATACTTCATAATATAAAAATAATTTTTAACCCATTTTTAGTCTCTTTTTCCTTAGTTTATTTACATCATTGGCTTTCTATTCACATTCCACCTTAGTTTGTATTTTAATTTTTTTTATAATTATTTGCTATAGCGAAAAAGTGAAATCAGTATACTTTTTAGTGAAAACATTGTGTCTAATAGTGAAATTGTCATTCTTAATAGAAAAATCATTCAACTAAGTAGATAAATAATTATGTTTTTCCTTCTATGTTTTCCACTCCATGTTTTCAGGCTCAATAATGAATTGTTTTCCATCAACAAAATCATCATTCTTAGAAGCAAAATTGACTTTTTGTGTAGAAAAATAGTCTTTTCTAGAAGGAAAATCATTTTTATAGGTTGTGAATTCATCATTTTGACTAGTGAATTCATTTTTATGGATTGTGAAATCATTATATAGGGTAGAGAAATAATTTTTTAAGTGTGAAATTATTTGTTCTATGCTTTTAGTATTATTTTTTTTTTTTTCTGTGTTTGATTTTTGACAATTTCACTTTTTCTATCTTTCTACCTAACTATGAATATATCACAGAGAAGTGGTTTCTGCTTTGTTTTTGTGGTTTTTATTTATTCCATTATAGCTTACCTTGCTCGAAGGCTAAATAAACATTCTAACCATTTGTTTATAGAATGCTTGTCAAAGATAATCAACAAAAAGGGTAAACAAAAAATAATTTATTTTACTAACACTTTCAATCTTATTTTCAAAAATTTTAGTAATTACATCAGATTTCATTTCATCATTCTATTTTTAATTATGGAAATTTCATATGCTCTTCCCTTGGTATCACATTTATGATGATACTCAGGAATAAAAAAAATTCACATAATTTTTTGTGTTACCCAAGTAGTGCCCATGTATGATCTTTCTTTGGTGTCACGTTGGTGATGATACTTGAAAATTAGAAATGGATACTTTTCTTTTTCTTTTTTAGGGGCTCTATTGACCATGGATTTCACCACCATATAATAAGCCAAACCTAATTTATCGATAGGGTATATAAATTGAGATCCAAATATTTCAATTATCTAAGTGATTATGTGTTTTAAGAAAATTGTAATGTGAGATAATTTTATGCTCCAATACCCAAGGTTTCAATAACTACCTCAAAATATGATATCATTGATTCTTAACACATTGAAACTCCTACGACTCTGTTGGGCACTTTCGAATAAGACCTAATAGTGTGCATCTAATTTATCTATTTCTTCCATGGTTTACCCCTAGATAATCTTATTTAAACCTTAAACTTGGGATAAATTATTTTTCCATTTGCCTTTGGTGCATCAGTTAGTGCTTAGAATCAAGAAACTACTTTCCACACACCCTTCAAACCAGACTCAGTGGGAAATGTAAATGAAAAAATCTTCCATGGTTAGTGCCTTAAAATATTAGGCCATAGATGAGAGTACATATAAGTTAGTGATATCAGAAGGCCCAACAGTTTTTTATGACTTTCATCTTAGTTTTTCACCATTTATGTGTAATTTTTTTGACTATTTAGAATATAATTTTCTTTGTTATTTTCTTGTGTTTACCACATGTCCTTATTTTTAAACAAAATCAATTAATTAATAATCAAACTTTTAGTCACTTTGGTATTTTGCTTTATTTTCAAGTCTTTTTTGTTGTTGAGTCAAGTCTTTCTTTAGTAACATCATCCATTACAAGAAGCATGGATATGTGGAATAATAAATTGATCAATTCGGTCACAATTCCAATTCCAAATAATCCATGTTTTAACCTAGGGTTCTATCCAACAAATTTTGGTTCAAACACATATTTGAATTGATATCAAACCAACAATCCAATAAATCCAAATTCAAGTTTTAATATGTATTCATTCTCACCCATAAATCAATCAAATCCAAACATGAATAGTTATTAAAGTTTACCAACCAACCAATTCAACTCAAACATCAATCAATCAATTTTAAACTTGAATACTTATTCATGTTTAACCATAGAACAATATCATAATTTTACTTCAGGGACAAAATCAAATCAATTTTTAGGCTATGATAGTCAAAATTCCCTGAATTATTTTCCATGTTCTACATCACCCATAAATCAAAATATGTTCATAGATCCATTTGGTTTCAAGATTAACATCAATGTAAAACAAACTTTTGGTTCTCCTTCATCACCACTTTTGGATATTTATATGAACCAAAACACATTCACAAATCAAACCTCAATTCAATTAAATCTAAATATGTTACATCCAAATCAATATTTCAACTCCTATACCCATCAAAACTAACAATTTCACATTCATCAAAATAAACCATTTTATTTTACATCCAACTCATTCCAAAACTTGAACCAAACTGCATCAAATCCACATTTCTTCATGAATTTACAAAATCTAAATACTTTCACTTTTAACACAGATCCTTTAAATCCATCCTTCATTAATTATCACACTTCATTACTAGGTAATCTCAAAAATTTCCACAACAACATCACCTTCTCACTAGTGACCCTATTTTCCAAAATCACCCTAGTCTTCCATCCAAATTTTATAATTCTAACATCCCTCACTACACTAGCCAAGATTTGATTGACGAAGAGTACATCAAAATAAATCCAAATATATCCACATTTTAAAATCATACTTTGAGGGTATGCCAAGATATATTTCTTGAGACTAATAAATACATCTCATCTCTAAATCAAGATCATAATCTTCCATCCATTCTCAACGAAACAACTATTTTCTATCAAATACCCATTTTTGACAAAGATCCTATCTTGGCCCAAAAATCATTTAATATACCCATCATTGAATCACCATATATATTTCATATAATACTTAAGATTCTACATTTATAGAAATCTCTTCATCCTAAATCCATCATTTCCAAATTACCAATGAAAAAGAAACTTGGTAATAAGGCAATTCAATAGACCTTTTTTATGGCCACATCCAAACCAAGATCAAATTTATTGTCAAAATATGATCTAAAAATCATTTTGGCATTAAAAGAAGATTCATCATCAACATCAACATCCACCTTGGCCTCAAAAACAGCGTTACCAATAGACAAGTTTGAAAATGTTAGTCATAATTTTATGGTTAAGAAGGAATTTTCATATAAGTTAGTGATATCAGATTGCCCAATAGTTTTTTACGACTTTCATCTTAGTTTTTCACCATTTATGTGTAAATTTTTTGACTATTTAGAATATAATTTTGTTTGTTATTTTCTTGTGTTTACCACATGTCCTTATTTTTAAACAAAATCAATTAATTAATAATCAAACTTTTATTCACTTTGGTATTTTACTTTAGTTTCAAGTCTTTTTTGTTGTTGAGTCAAGTCTTTCTTTAGTAACATCAACCATTACAAGAAGCATGGATATGTGGAACAATAAATTGATCAATTCGGTCACAATTCCAATTCCAAATAATCCATGTTTTAACCTAGGGTTCTATCCAACAAATTTTGGTTCAAACACATATTTGAATTGATATCAAACCAACAATCCAATAAATCCAATTTCAAGTTTAAATATGTATTCATTCTCACCCATCAATCAATCAAATCCAAACATGAATAGTTATTAAAGTTTACCAACCAACCAATTCAACTCAAACATCAATCAATCAATTTTAAACTTGAATACTTATTCATGTTTAACCATAGAACAATATCATAATTTTACTTTGTGGACAAAATCAAATCAATTTTTAGGCTATGATAGTCAAAATTCCCTGAATTATTTTCCAAGTTCTACATCACCCATAAATCAAATTCCACTAATTGAAAATCAAAATATGTTCATAGATCTATTTGGTTTCAAGATTAACATCAATGTAAATAAAAATTTTGGTTCTCCTTCATCACCACTTTTGGATATTTATATGAACCAAAACACATTCACAAATCAAACCTCAATTCAATCAAATCTAAATATGTTACATCCAAATCAATATTTCAACTCCTATACCCATCAAAACTAACAATTTCACATTCATCAAAATAAACCATTTTATTTTACATCCAGCTCATTCCAAAACTTGAACCAAACTGCATCAAATACACATTTATTCATGAATTTACAAAATCTAAATAATTTCACGTTTAACACAAATCCTTTAAATCCATCCTTCATTAATTATCACACTTCATTACTAGGTAATCTCAAAAATTTCCACAACAACATCACCTTCTCACTAGTGACCCTATTTTCCAAAATCACCCAAGTCTCCCATCCAATTTTTATAATTCTAACATCCCTCATTACACTAGCCAAGATTTGATTGACGAAGAGTACATCAAAATAAATCCAAATATATCCACATTTTAAAATCATACTTTGAGGGTTTGGCAAGAAATATTTCTTGAGACTAATAAATACATCTCATTTCTAAATCAAGATCATAATCTTCCATCCATTCTCAACGAAACAACTATTTTCTATGAAATACCCATTTTTGACAAAGATCCTATCTTGGCCCAAAAATCATTTAATATACCCATCATTGAATCACCATATATATTTCATATAATACTTAAGATTCTACATTTATAGAAATCTCTTCATCCTAAATCCATCATTTCCAAATTACCAATGAAAAAGAAACTTGGTAATAAGGAAATTCAATAGACCTTTTTGATGGCCACATCCAAACCAAGATCAAATCTATTTTCAAAATATAAACTAAAAATCATTTTGGCATTAAAAGAAGATTGATCATTAGAGGGGTGAGAGTTTCTTGTTTCTCAATTCAGTGAGATTCATGTTGATAATGATTTCCCTATGGATAAGTTTCCTGCGAACAATAGTGGATAAAACATAAAGTATTTTCTAAACCTAAGGAAAAGGGTTGAAAAAAGGACCAATACCAAGGGAGTTGAAACCAGAAGCAGCAAAAACGATCAGCAAATGAAGGTGAAAAATCTGACTTCCACTCTGGATAAATCTAAAAAAAGAGGTGAGCAGCTTTTAAAGGTGAAATCAGATGTTGGTTCTCTAGACAAACCTGGAAGAAGATCTGTGAAGAAAACCAGAGAGCTAGAAAGTAAGCAGAATATTGCTGATGGAAGGTAGCCAACGATTTTGGATTTTACCGCTAAAAAATAGTTATTAAATCATTACTTGGAAACTAGGGGCTTTATTTAAAATGGATATTTATGTTTTCCCAATTTTACCTTAGGGTGTTGCTACTTATTAGTAGGCTCCAGGAGTGCTTCTCCTAGTGTATGTCAATGATTTATCTTTCTTGATTCTGTAATAGGGTTTTGGGGCCCCTTCAAAACTTGTTCTTACCTTAATCTAAAACATCCACCTTGGCCTCAAAAATAGCTTTACCAATAGACAAGTTTGAAAATGTTAGTGATAATTTTATGGTTAAGAAAGAATTTTCATATAAGTTAGTGATATCAGAAGGCCCAATAATTTTTTAGGAATTTCATCTTAGTTTTTCACCATTTATGTGTAATTTTTTTGACTATTTAGAATATAATTTTGTTTGTTATTTTCTTGTGTTTACCACATGTCCTTATTTTTAAACAAAATCAATTAATTAATAATCAAACTTTTAGTCACTTTGGTATTTTTCTTTAGTTTCAAGTCTTTTTTGTTGTTGAGTCAAGTCTTTCTTTAGTAACATCATCCATTACAAGAAGCATGGATATGTGGAACAATAAATTGATCAATTCGGTCACAATTCCAATTCCAAATAATCCATGTTTTAACCTAGGGTTCTATCCAACAAATTTTGGTTCAAACACATATTTGAATTGATATCAAACCAACAATCCAATAAATCCAATTTCAAGTTTTAATATGCATTCATTCTCACCCATCAATCAATCAAATCCAAACATGAATAGTTATTAAAGTTTACCAACCAACCAATTCAACTCAAACATCAATCAATCAATTTTAAACTTGAATACTTATTCATGTTTAACCATAGAACAATATCATAATTTTACTTCAGGGATAAAATCAAATCAATTTTTAGGCTATGATAGTCAAAATTCCCTGAATTATTTTCCAAGTTCTACATCACCCATAAATCAAATTCCACTAATTTAAAATCAAAATATGTTCATAGATCCATTTGGTTTCAAGATTAACATCAATGTAAATCAAACTTTAGGTTCTCCTTCATCACCAATTTTGGTATTTATATGAACCAAAACACATTCACAAATCAAACCTCAATTCAATCAAATCTAAATATGTTACATCCAAATCAATATTTCAACTCCTATACCCATAAAAACTAACAATTTCACATTCATCAAAATAAACCATTTTATTTTACATCTAACTCATTCCAAAACCTGAACCAAACTACATCAAATCCACATTTCTTCATGAATTTACAAAATCTAAATACTTTCACTTTTAACATAGATCCTTTAAATCCATCCTTCATTAATTATCGCACTTCATTACTAGGTAATCTCAAAAATTTCCACAACAACATCACCTTCTCACTAGAGACCCTATTTTCCAAAATCACCCAAGTCACCCATCCAATTTTTATAATACTAACATCCCTCATTACACTAGCCAAGATTTGATTGACGAAGAGTACATCAAAATAAATCCAAATATATCCACATTTTAAAATCATACTTTGAGGGTATGCCAAGATATATTTCTTGAGACTAATAAATAAATCTTATTTCTAAATCAAGATCATAATCTTCCATCCATTTTCAACCAAACAACTATTTTCTATCAAATACCCATTTTTGACAAAGATCCTATCTTGGCCCAAAAATCATTTAATATACCCATCATTGAATCACCATATATATTAAATATAATACTTAAGATTCTACATTTATATAAATCTCTTCATCCTAAATCCATCATTTCCAAATTACAAATGAAAAAGAAACTTGGTATTAAGGCAATTCAATAGACCTTTTTTATGGCCACATCCAAACCAAGATCAAATTTATTGTCAAACTATGATCTAAAAATCATTTTGGCATTAAAAGAAGATTCATCATCAACATCAACATCCACCTTGGCATCAAAAATAGCTTTACCAATAGACAAGTTTGAAAATGTTAGTGATATTTTTATGGTTAAGAAGGAATTTTCATATAAGTTAGTGATATCAGAAGGCCCAATAGTGTTTTACGACTTTCATCTTAGTTTTTCACAATTTATGTGTAAATTTTTTGACTATTTAGAATATAATTTTGTTTGTTATTTTCTTGTGTTTACCACATGTCCTTATTTTAAAACAAAATCAATTAATTAATAATCAAACTTTTAGTCACTTTGGTATTTTGCTTTAGTTTCAAGTCTTTTTTGTTGTTGAGTCAAGTCTTTCTTTAGTAACCTCATCCATTACAAGAAGCATGGATATGTGAAACAATAAATTGATCAATTCGGTCACAATTTCAATTCCAAATAATCCATGTTTTAACCTAGGGTTCTATCCAATAAATTTTGGTTCAAACACATATTTGAATTGATATCAAACCAACAATCCAATAAATCCAAATTCAAGTTTTAATATGCATTCATTCTCACCCATCAATCAATCAAATCCAAACATGAATAGTTATTAAAGTTTACCAACCAACCAATTCAACTCAAACATCAATCAATCAATTTTAAACTTGAATACTCATTCATGTTTAACCATAGAACAATATCATAATTTTACTTCAGGGACAAAATCGAATCAATTTTTAGGCTATGATAGTCAAAATTCCTTGAATTATTTTCCATGTTCTACATCACCCATAAATCAAATTCCACTAATTGAAACTCAAAATATGTTCATAGATCCATTTGTTTTCAAGATTAACATTAATGTAAATCAAAATTTTGGTTCTCCTTCATCACCACTTTTGGATATTTATATGAACCAAAACAGATTCACAAATCAAACCTCAATTCAATCAAATCTAAATATGTTACATCCAAATCAATATTTCAACTCCTATACCCATCAAAACTAAAAATTTCACATTCATCAAAATAAACCATTTTATTTTACATCCAAATCATTCCAAAACTTGAACCAAACTGCATCAAATCCACATTTCTTCATGAATTTACAAAATCTAAATACTTTCAATTTAACACAGTTTCTTTAAATCCATCCTTCATTAATTATCACACTTCATTACTAGGTAATCTCAAAAATTTCCACAACAACATCACCTTCTCACTAGTGACCCTATTTTCCAAAATCACCCAAGTCTCCCATCCAATTTTTATAATTCTAACATCCCTCATTACACTAGCCAAGATTTGATTGATGAAGAGTACATCAAAAAAAATCCAAATATATCCACATTTTAAAATTATACTTTGAGGGTATGCCAAGATATATTTCTTGAGACTAATAAATACATCTCATTTCTAAATCAATATCATAATCTTCCATCCATTCTCAACCAAACAACTATTTTCTATCAAATACCCATTTTTGACAAAGATCCTATCTTGGCCCAGAAATCATTTAATATACCCATCATTGAATCACCATATATATTTCATATAATACTTAAGATTCTACATTTATATAAATCTCTTCATCCTAAATCCATCATTTCCAAATTACCAATGAAAAAGAAACTTGGTAATAGGGCAATTCAATAGACCTTTTTTATGGCCACATCCAAACCAAGATCAAATTTATTGTCAAAATATGATCTAAAATTCATTTTGTCATTAAAAGAAGATTCATCATCAACATCAACATCCACCTTGGCCTCAAAAATAGCTTTACCAATCGACAAGTTTGAAAATGTTAGTGATAATTTTATGGTTAAGAAGGAATTTTCATATAAGTTAGTGATATCAAAAGGCCAAATAGTTTTTTACGACTTTCATCTTAGTTTTTCACCATTTATGTGTAAATTTTTTGACTATTTAGAATATAATTTTGTTTGTTATTTTCTTGTGTTTACCACGTGTCCTTATTTTTAAACAAAATCAATTAATTAATAATCAAACTTTTAGTCACTTTGGTATTTTGCTTTAGTTTCAAGTCTTTTTTGTTGTTGAGTCAAGTCTTTCTTTAGTAACATCAACCATTACAAGAAGCATGGATATGTGGAACAATAAATTGATCAATTTGGTCACAATTCCAATTCCAAATAATCCATGTTTTAACCTAGGGTTCTATCCAACAAATTTTGGTTCAAACACATATTTGAATTGATATCAAACCAACAATCCAATAAATCCAATTTCAAGTTTTATTATGTATTCATTCTCACCCATCAATCAATCAAATCCAAACATGAATAGTTATTAAAGTTTACCAACCAACCAATTCAACTCAAACATCAATCAATCAATTTTAAACTTGAATACTCATTCATGTTTAACCATAGAACAATATCATAATTTTACTTCAGGGACAAAATCAAATCAATTTTTAGGCTATGATAGTCAAAATTCCTTGAATTATTTTTCAAATTCTACATCACCCATAAATCAAATTACACTAATTGAAAATCAAAATATGTTCATAGATCCATTTGGTTTCAAGATTAACATCAATGTAAATCAAAATTTTGGTTCTCCTTCATCACCACTTTTGGATATTTATATGAACCAAAACACATTCACAAATCAAACCTCAATTCAATCAAATCTAAATATGTTACATCCAAATCAATATTTCAACTCCTATACCCATCAGAACTAACAATTTCACATTCATCAAAATAAACCATTTTATTTTACATTGAGCTCATTCCAAAACTTGAACCAAACTGCATCAAATCCACATTTCTTCATGAATTTACAAAATCTAAATACTTTCACTTTTAACACAAATCCTTTAAATCCATCCTTCATTAATTATCACACTTCATTACTAGGTAATCTCAAAAATTTCCACAACAACATCACCTTCTCACAAGTGACCCTATTTTCCAAAATCACCCAAGTCTCCAATCCAATTTTTATAATTCTAACATCCCTCATTACACTAGCCAAGATTTGATTGACGAAGAGTACATCAAAATAAATCCAAATATATCCACATTTTAAAATCATACTTTGAGGGTTTGCCAAGATATATTTCTTGAGACTAATAAATACATCTCATTTCTAAATCAAGATCATAATCTTCCATCCATTCTCAACCAAACAACTATTTTCTATCAAATACCCATTTTTGACAAAGATCCTATCTTGGCCCAAAAATCATTTAATATACCCATCATTGAATCACCATATATATTTCATATAATACTTAAGATTCTACATTTATAGAAATTTCTTCATCCTAAATCCATCATTTCCAAATTACCAATGAAAAAGAAACTTGGTAATAAGGCAATTCAATAGACCTTTTTTATGGCCACATCCAAACCAAGATCAAATTTATAGTCAAAATATGATCTAAAAATCATTTTGGCATTAAAAGAAGATTCATCATTAGAGGGGAGAGAGTTTCTTGTTTCTCAGTTCAGGGAGATTCAGGTTGATAATGATTCCCCTATGGATGAGTTTCCTGTGAACAATAGTGGAGAGAACATAAAGTATTTTCTAAACCTAAGGAAAATGGTTGAAAAAAGGACCAATACCAAGGGAGTTGAAACCAGAAGCAGCAAAAAAGATCAGCAAACGAAGGTGAAAAATCTGAATTCCACTCTGGATAAATCTAAAAAAAGAGGTGAGCAGCTTTTAAAGGTGAAATCAGATGTTGGTTCTCTGGACAAACCTAGAAGAAGATCTGCGAAGAAAACCAGAGAGCTAGAAAGTAAGTAGAATATTGCTGATGGAAGGCAGGCAACGATTCTAGATTTTACCCCTAAAACATAGTTATTAAATCATTACTTGGAAACTAGGGGGCTGTATTTAAAATGGATGTTTATGTTGTCCCAGTTTTACCTTAGGGTGTTGCTACTTATTAGTAGGCTCCAGGAGTGCTTCTCCTAGTGTATGTCAATGCTTTATCTTTCTTGATTCTGTAATAGGGTTTCGGGGCCCCTTCAAAACCTATTTTTACCTTAATCTAAAACATCCACCTTGGCCTCAAAAATAGCTTTACCAATAGACAAGTTTGAAAATGTTAGTGATAATTTTATGGTTAAGAAGGAATTTTCAAATATGTTAGTGATATCAGAAGGCCCAATAGTTTTTTACGACTTTCATCTTAGTTTTTCACCATTTATGTGTAAATTTTTTGACTATTTAGAATATAATTTTCTTTGTTATTTTCTTGTGTTTACCACATGTCCTTATTTTTAAACAAAATCAATTAATTAATAATCAAACTTTTAGTCACTTTGGTATTTTGCTTTAGTTTCAAGTCTTTTTTGTTGTTGAGTCAAGTCTTTCTTTAGTAACATCATCCATTACAAGAAGCATGGATATGTGGAACAATAAATTGATCAATTCGGTCACAATTCCAATTCCAAATAATCCATGTTTTAACCTAGGGTTCTATCCAACAAATTTTGGTTCAAACACATATTTGAATTGATATCAAACCAATAATCCAATAAATCCAATTTCAAGTTTTAATATGTATTCATTCTCACCCATCAATCAATCAAATCCAAACATGAATAGTTATTAAAGTTTACCAACCAACCAATTAAACTCAAACATCAATCAATCAATTTTAAACTTGAATACTTATTCATGTTTAACCATAGAACAATATCATAATTTTACTTCAGGGACAAAATCAAATCAATTTTTAGGCTATGATAGTCAAAATTCCCTGAATTATTTTCCAAGTTCTACATCACCCATAAATCAAATTCCACTAATTGAAAATCAAAATATGTTCATAGATCCATTTGGTTTCAAGATTAACATCAATGTAAATCAAAATTTTGGTTCTCCTTCATCACCACTTTTAGATATTTATATGAACCAAAACACATTCACAAATCAAACCTCAATTCAATCAAATCTAAATATGTTACATCCAAATCAATATTTCAACTCCTATACCCATCAAAACTAACAATTTCACATTCATCAAAATAAACCATTTTATTTTACATTCAGGTCATTCCAAAACTTGAACCAAACTGCATCAAATCCACATTTCTTCATGAATTTACAAAATCTAAATACTTTCAATTTTAACATAGATCCTTTAAATCCATCCTTCATTTATTATCACACTTCATTACTAGGTAATCTAAAAAATTTCCACAACAACATCACCTTCTCACTAGTGACCCTATTTTCCAAAATCACCCAAGTCTCCCATCCAATTTTTATAATTCTAACATCCCTCATTACACTAGCCCAGATTTGATTGATGAAGAGTACATAAAAATAAATCCAAATATATCCACATTTTAAAATCATACATTGAGGGTATGCCAAGATATATTTCTTGAGACTAATAAATACATCTCATTTCTAAATCAAGATCATAATCTTCCATCCATTCTCAACCAAACAACTATTTTCTATCAAATACCCATTTTTGACAAAGATCCTATCCTGGCCCAAAAATCATTTAATATACCCATCATTGAATCACCATATATATTTCATATAATACCTAAGATTCTACATTTATAGAAATCTCTTCATCCTAAATCCATCATTTCCAAATTACCAATGAAAAAGAAACTTGGTAATAAGGCAATTCAATAGACCTTTTTTATGGCCACATCCAAACCAAGATCAAATTTATTGTCAAAATGTGATCTAAAAATCATTTTGGCATTAAAAGAATATTCATCATTAGAGGGGAGGTATTTTCTTGTTTCTCAGTTCAGGGAGATTCAGGTTGATAATGATTCCCCTATGGATGAGTTTCCTGTGAACAATAGTGGAGAAAACATAAAGTATTTTCTAAACCTAAGGAAAAGGGTTGAAAAAAGGACCAATACCAAGGGAGTTGAAACCAGAAGCAGCAAAAAAGATCAGCAAACAAAGGTGAAAAATCTGACTTCCACTCTGGATAAATCTAAAAAAAGAGGTGATCAGCTTTTAAAGGTGAAATCAGATGTTGGTTCTCTGGACAAACTTGGAAGAAGATGTGTGAAGAAAACCAGAGAGCTAGAAAGTAAGCAGAATATTGCTGATGGAAGGCAGACAACGATTCTGGATTTTACCCCTAAAAAATAGTTATTAAATCATTACTTAGAAACTAGGGGGCTGTATTTAAAATGGATATTTATGTTGTCCCAATTTTACCTTAGGGTGTTGCTACTTATTAGTAGGCTCCAGGAGTGCTTCTCCTAGTGTATGTCAACGCTTTATCTTTCTTGATTCTGTAATAGGGTTTTGGGGCCCCTTCAAAACCTGTTTTTACCTTAATCTAAAACATCCACCTTGGCCTCAAAAATAGCTTTACCAATAGACAAGTTTGAAAATGTTAGTGATAATTTTATGGTTAAGAAGGAATTTTCAAATATGTTAGTGATATCAGAAGGCCCAATAATTTTTTACGACTTTCATCTTAGTTTTTCACCATTTATGTGTAAATTTTTTGACTATTTAGAATATAATTTTCTTTGTTATTTTCTTGTGTTTACCACATGTCCTTAATTTTAAACAAAATCAATTAATTAATAATCAAACTTTTAGTCACTTTGGTATTTTGCTTTAGTTTCAAGTCTATTTTGTTGTTGAGTCAAGTCTTTCTTTAGTAACATCATCAATTACAAGAAGCATGGATATGTGGAACAATAAATTGATCAATTCGGTCACAATTCCAATTCCAAAAAATCCATGTTTTAACCTAGGGTTCGATCCAAAAAATTTTGGTTCAAACACATATTTGAATTGATATAAAACCAACAATCCAATAAATCCAATTTCAAGTTTTAATATGCATTCATTCTCACCAATCAATCAATCAAATCCAAACATGAATAGTTATTAAAGTTTACCAACCAACCAATTCAACTCAAACATCAATCAATTTTAAACTTGAATACTTATTCATGTTTAACCATAGAACAATATCATAATTTTACTTCAGGGATAAAATCAAATCAATTTTTAGGCTATGATAGTCAAAATTCCCTGAATTATTTTCCAAGTTCTACATCACCCATAAATCAAATTCCACTAATTTAAAATCAAAATATGTTCATAGATCCATTTGGTTTCAAGATTAACATCAATGTAAATCAAACTTTAGGTTCTCCTTCATCACCAATTTTGGTATTTATATGAACCAAAACACATTCACAAATCAAACCTCAATTCAATCAAATCTAAATATGTTACATCCAAATCAATATTTCAACTCCTATACCCATAAAAACTAACAATTTCACATTCATCAAAATAAACCATTTTATTTTACATCCAACTCATTCCAAAACTTGAACCAAACTACATCAAATCCACATTTCTTCATGAATTTACAAAATCTAAATACTTTCACTTTTAACAAAGATCCTTTAAATCCATCCTTCATTAATTATCACACTTCATTACTAAGTAATCTAAAAAATTTCCACAACAACATCACCTTCTCACTAGTGACCCTATTTTCCAAAATCACCCAAGTCTCCCATCCAATTTTTATAATTCTAACATCCCTCATTACACTAGCCCAGATTTGATTGATGAAGAGTACATAAAAACAAATCCAAATATATCCACATTTTAAAATCATACTTTGAGGGTATGCCAAGATATATTTCTTGAGACTAATAAATACATCTCATTTCTAAATCAAGATCATAATCTTCCATCCATTCTCAACCAAACAACTATTTTCTATCAAATACCCATTTTTGACAAAGATCCTATCTTGGCCCAAAAATCATTTAATATACCCATCATTGAATCACCATATATATTTCATATAATAATTAAGATTCTACATTTATAGAAATCTCTTCATCCTAAATCCATCATTTCCAAATTACCAATGAAAAAGAAACTTGGTAATAAGGCAATTCAATAGACCTTTTTTATGGCCACATCCAAACCAAGATCAAATTTATTGTCAAAATATGATCTAAAAATCATTTTGGCATTAAAAGAAGATTCATCATCAACATCAACATCCACCTTGGCCTCCAAAATAGCTTTACCAATCGACAAGTTTGAAAATGTTAGTGATAATTTTATGGTTAAGAAGAAATTTTCATATAAGTTAATGATATCAGAAGGCCCAATAGTTTTTTATGACTTTCATCTTAGTTTTTCACCATTTATGTGTAATTTTTTTGACTATTTAGAATATAATTTTCTTTGTTATTTTCTTGTGTTTACCACATGTCCTTATTTTAAAACAAAATCAATTAATTAATAATCAAACTTTTAGTCACTTTGGTATTTTGCTTTAGTTTCAAGTCTTTTTTGTTGTTGAGTCAAGTCTTTCTTTAGTAACATCATCCATTACAAGAAGCATGGATATGTGAAACAATAAATTGATCAATTCGGTCACAATTCCAATTCCAAATAATCCATGTTTTAACCTAGGGTTATATCCAACAAATTTTGGTTCAAACACATATTTGAATTGATATCAAACCAACAATCTAATAAATCCAAATTCAAGTTTTAATATGCATTCATTCTCACCCATCAATCAATCAAATCCAAACATGAATAGCTATTAAAGTTTACCAACCAACCAATTCAACTTAAACACCAATCAATCAATTTTAAACTTGAATACTTATTCATGTTTAACCATAGAACAATATCATACTTTTACTTCAGGGACAAAATCAAATCAATTTTTAGGCTATGATAGTCAAAATTCCTTGAATTATTTTCCAAGTTCTACATCACCCATTAATCAAATTCCACTAATTAAAACTCAAAATATGTTCATAGATCCATTTGGTTTCAAGATTAACATCAATGTAAATCAAACTTTTGGTTCTCCTTCATCACCACTTTTGGATATTTATATGAACCAAAACACATTCACAAATCAAACCTCAATTCAATCAAATCTAAATATGTTACATCCAAATCAATATTTCAACTCCTATACCCATCAAAACTAACAATTTCACATTCATCAAAATAAACCATTTTATTTTACATTGAGCTCATTCCAAAACTTGAACCAAACTGCATCAAATCCACATTTCTTCATGAATTTACAAAATCTAAATACTTTCACTTTTAACACAGATCCTTTAAATCCATCCTTCATTGATTATCACACTTCATTACTAGGTAATCTCAAAAATTTCCACAACAACATCACCTTCTCACTAGTGACCCTATTTTCCAAAATCACCCAAGTCTCCCATCCAATTTTTATAATTCAAACATCCCTCATTACACTAGCCCAGATTTGATTGACAAAGAGTACATCAAAATAAATCCAAATATATCCACATTTTAAAATCATATTTTGAGGGTATGCCAAGATAGATTTCTTGAGACTAATAAATACATCTCATTTCTAAATCAAGATCATAATCTTCCATCCATTCTCAACCAAACAACTATTTTCTATCAAATACCCATTTTTGACAAAGATCCTATCTTGGCCCAAAAATCATTTAATATACCCATCATTGAATCACCATATATATTTCATATAATACTTAAGATTCTACATTTATAGAAATCTCTTCATCCTAAATCCATCATTTCCAAATTACCAATGAAAAAGAAACTTGGTAATAAGGCAATTCAATAGACCTTTTTTATGGCCACATCCAAACCGAGATCAAATTTATTGTCAAAATATGATCTAAAAATCATTTGGGCATTACAAGAAGATTCATCATCAACATCAAAATCCACCTTGGCCTCAAAAATAGCTTTACCAATAGACAAGTTTGAAAATGTTAGTGATAATTTTATGGTTAAGAAGGAATTTTCATATAAGTTAGTGATATCAGAAGGCCCAATAGTTTTTTACGACTTTCATCTTAGTTTTTCACCATTTATGTGTAAATTATTTGAATATTTAGAATATAATTTTGTTTTTTATTTTCTTGTGTTTACCACATGTCCTTATTTTTAAACAAAATCAATTAATTAATAATCAAACTTTTAGCCACTTTGGTATTTTGCTTTAGTTTCAAGTCTTTTTTGTTGTTGAGTCAAGTCTTTCTTTAGTAACATCATCCATTACAAGAAACATGGATATGTGGAACAATAAATTGATCAATTCGGTCACAATTCCAATTCCAAATAATCCATGTTTTAACCTAGGATTCTATCCAACAAATTTTGGTTCAAACACATATTTTAATTGATATCAAACCAACAATCCAATAAATCCAAATTCAAGTTTTAATATGTATTCATTCTCACCCATAAATCAATCAAATCCAAACATGAATAGTTATTAAAGTTTACCAACCAACCAATTCAACTCAAACATCAATCATTCAATTTTAAACTTGAACACTTATTCATGTTTAACCATAGAAAAATATCATAATTTTACTTCAGGGACAAAATCAAATCAATTTTTAGGCTATGATAGTCAAAATTCCTTGAATTATTTTCCAAGTTCTACATCACCCATAAATCAAATTGCACTAATTGAAAATCAAAATATGTTCATAGATCCATTTGGTTTCAAGATTAACATCAATGTAAATCAAACTTTTGGTTCTCCTTCATCACCACTTTTGGATATTTATATGAACCAAAACACATTCACAAATCAAACCTCAATTCAATCAAATCTAAATATGTTACATCCAAATCAATATTTCAACTCCTATACCCATCAAAACTAACAATTTCACATTCATCAAAATAAACCATTTTATTTTACATCCAACTCATTCCAAAACTTGAACCAAACTGCATCAAATCCACATTTCTTCATGAATTTAAAAAATCTAAATACTTTCACTTTTAACACAGATCCTTTAAATCCATCCTTTATTAATTATCACACTTCATTACTAGGTAATCTCAAAAATTTCCACAACAACATCACCTTCTCACTAGTGACCCTATTTTCCAAAATCACCCAAGTCTCCCATCCAATTTTTATAATTCTAACATCCCTCATTACACTAGGCAAGATTTGATTGATGAAGAGTACATCAAAATAAATCCAAATATATCCACATTTTAAAATCATACTTTGAGGGTATGCCAAGATATATTTCTTAAGACTAATAAATACATCTCATTTCTAAATCAAGATCATAATCTTCCATCCATTCTCAACCAAACAACTATTTTATATCAAATACCCATTTTTGACAAAGATCCTATCTTGGCCCAGAAATTATTTAATATACCCATCATTGAATCACCATATATATTTCATATAATACTTAAGATTCTACATTTATGGAAATCTCTTCATCCTAAATCCATCATTTCCAAATTACCAATGAAAAAGAAACTTGGTAATAAGGCAATTCAATAGACCTTTTTTATGGCCACATCCAAACCAAGATTAAATTTATTGTCAAAATATGATCTAAAAATCATTTTGGCATTAAAAGAAGATTCATCATCAACATCAACATCCACCTTGGCCTCAAAAATAGCCTTACCAATAGACAAGTTTGAAAATGTTAGTGATAATTTTATGGTTAAGAAGGAATTTTCATCTAGCATCAATGCAAATTCTCTTGGTATCACCCATACAATATGTTTTCCTTCCATAAACACTATGATTCCTTTCCCATCAAATATATTATCATCAAATTACCTACACATGTCAACTGGGATCCAAAAAAATAGAGTTTATTTAACTTATCCCATGACAACATATCAATTTTAACATCTACAAAAATCCATGAAAACATCTAATTTGGAGAAATGTTACCTCGCTAAACATTGTTTAAAGATCTAGGAAAAAAATAATATAGACCAATAGATGAACAAATCAACTCCTTATTTGTTGATGATGATAAAATTAAAGACAATGAAAACATAAAGCCAATTAAAAGAGAAACAACATGAAATAATCTCTTAGTTATAATCCAAGAAAGAATCCTAACTCCTATATTGCATACTTATTATTCTAAACTAACATAATGACACTATAACGAGTTAGATCATGATTTTGAGATCATGTTTGATGCACATCACCACAAGTTTAAACATTCTATATTTTCAAAGGAATTAAGGATTATCAATATGGATCTATCTTATTTTGACTTTTACAGTATTTGGTGGTTAATCAGTAGTAGTTGGGTAAGAGATATTGGTTTTTACACATACGGAGAACTCATTAGTTCCTGGTGTTTGATACTCTTTAACAACATTTATTGTAACGCTTATAGGGAAAGGAATCTTAATTCCATGATGATATGAAGAACTCTTAGAAGGTTTCTAGAGTCCAACTTTACTATCAAGCATATTAACGTAGTTTTGTTTGATAATTGTGTTTTCCCAAGAAAAACCAAAATTAGCATAAAAGTCTATCAAAGAAATTTATATCTAGATATATTTATTCAACAAGGATTTCCAAATAGAGAATGATACTCTGGATGGTTTGAAAATAACTCTTGGTTGGCTCAACAACCTCATCTTGGTCATGTACTATTCAAGGTAAATAATAGAATTAAAATAGAGATTGAAGAGGAAATCAAGTTAGAATAACATATATTATCTAGAGTTGGCATGGGATATAAAGATAAAAAATAGGAAACTTATGCATCTTGTGACCTTCCATTAGGTACAGATGCCAATAAATATAAAACAATTATAAAATCACAAAAAAGTAAAAAATAAACTAACTTATTGTCTACAAGTACCTTGACACTTGGGGGCACCCTGTTTATACTACATTTGATTTACCATCATTTACTTTTTGTCTCATATATCATATGTTATGTATGGTGATTATTTAAATGTTAGTTCACATAATATATAAATTTAAAAATGAATCTTATCATATCACCATATTATCTCATGAAAAACATTCTAAAAATTATCATTACATTGGTTCTTACCTTAGTTCCTATGAGTAGAGTAAATCTCCTTTTCCTACATCTCCTTGATAGACTGAGAAACTACTAGCCCACAGTCTAGTCTAAAAGATTTTTCATGACATAATTTCCTATTGTAATTCCCTCTAAAGTAGAAAACATTAAAGCATGCTATAAAAATAAATATGATAACTTTACTTACCTAAGTCTTTAGTGATAAGCCTTTGCATCTTACTAGTCTCATGGGGTCAAGACTTGGGAGTAAAATATTTTTGTATAACATGGCATCCTTATTCAAAAATTATCAAATTCAAACTATACACCTCTCACCCTTCATTAATATTTGGTGTTGAGCCTTCGCATCTCACTAATTTTGTAGGATTAGTATTGGGGAGAGATACCCTTACTTGCCTTTGTATAGTCTTTGGTGCTAATCCCATGTGTCTTCCTAGTCACATGAAACTACATGTGTGGGGTTATAAAACAAAGTATTAAAAATAAAATCAAAATGTGTCAAAGGAATGCTATTAAAAAAATCTTGTTTATATGTCTATGCTAAAAAGGTTAACTTTATCCCATTAACCAATTTTGCCAGGGCTAGTTCTCTCTAGACACATCCAATAAAGTTATTATTTTATGAGTTGAAAAAGATGTATAATTTATGATTTGCTCATAAGGATTGGGTCACCATCCTTTTTTATGATTTTTTTTTTAATTTTTATCTTTTCCATTTCATACTTATCATATTCCTTGTTTCATTCTTTTACTGCAAAGTAAAATTCATATGTGAAAAAAAAAACTGGGTCATCACCTTCAAAACACTTGATTAGCACATTCATGCAGTTTCATGCATATTTATCATGTTACATTATTTTCATATATCAAAAAAACAAAATGAAAATGAACTTTCTCATCCATGTGTAAACCATTATCAATATTTACCCTAGTTAATTGGGGGCATCACCTTTTAGTAATCCATAATACTATCAAGTTTATCATTTTATCAGTTATTACTCATTTATCCTATAGCATGCTAATTTTAAAGTTGTTATTCCTATATGTGAACTTTAATTCTTACTCATGATAGAATAAAAATGTCTTTTATATTCCTTATTTCAAAAATCTCAAAATATAAAAAAAATCAAGTACAATAGAAAAATATTCCAAAAAACATCAATCTCAACACATATAATTCTAGATGACTTCCACATTGTTCACTCATTCTTGGGTGAGTCACTCGTGCATCCTTTTCATCCAACACTTAAAATTCTTCATCAATCATCCACTTTCTCATCACTTCCTATATTTGGAGAACTACATCTAGCTTGATATCCCCACATAGACTTTGTCTAGGGTGGATTATGTAGGCAACACTTAGAGACATAGAGTCTCTAGGGTTAACTTGACCACCATCTTCCCCATCATCCATTTCCACAAACATGGATTAACTTATCCTTATGCTTCATCCTCAAGTGTTTCATAACTACCCTTGCTCTTGGCTACAATAATCCAGCCCTTGCTTAAATTATCTTTGTTTACAACTTTTCTACTTAATTTTTTTGCATTTTTGATTGTTGTATTGTTTGTTTTCTATTTATAACCATTAAAATTGGTTATTTTTATCCATTTATTTATCCTTAACCATTAAGTTGGTTATTTTACTTCATTTTATCTTTAGCCATTTACATGGTTATTTACTTTACTTTTTCCATTGTGATCATTTTTTATTGTTAGATTTACTCTTTGTTTGTTTATTTGTGTATCATTCTTGCTTAATATTATTGTAATTGTCATTATGTGTTTGTTCAAAATCATTTAGATTAATTTTTGTTTTCACATATTTTTTTTATTGTTGTTTCATGTGTATTTAAAAAGATTAATTTTTTAAATGCATAATAATATGGTTATGGTTTTACTTTATCATGACTACTTTTATTTTCAACATTTATTAGGATTATTCAATATCATTGGTGGTAATGTGTTTTATGCTAAATTAAAAATCAGGTTGCTCAAAGCTCAATAATGTTGGAAATCCAATGTAAAGAACAAAAAAAATGTAATGAAACTATGTCACATTCTAATCCATTCAAAAAAACCAATCATACATCACATAAGTAATTAATCCATAATACATATGTTAAAATAATTAAAGCATGCTAGTGCAAATCAAAATGCAATAAATATAACTAGTGCTACAATATATCCATACATCTATCAATCATTTCATAAAGTCCATATAAATCAATAAACAATACATCAATATCCAATCCACATAGTACAGGGTCTCATAATCATCATCATCATCATCATCATATATATATATATATATAATGTGTCTACATAAAAGATATATCTCAAAATATGTATAAATGGATGAAATAAATCTATCATATATCCCCTATATCTCATCCTATCCCTCTGATGGAGTGTTAGGTCTCAGGAATAGATCTTCACATCATGGATAATCCATCACACATTATACCTAACCCATTGACCTCTCTAACTTAATAGGCTAAATTGATCTAGCTGATGCTAAACATCTCATAGAGTACTCCCTAAATGATGATTCCCTCTAAGAACATGGTACAAACTCCTCATATAAGCTCTTAAAATATGTGGCTTTCTCTATGGGCCTCATCACTCTATCCACAGTAGCAATCTACCCTTATCTATCTAGTAACACTGTAACCTATGCTAGTTCAGTCCTCAATGTATCTCTCTCCTATCTATAATGTTGCGTCAATTTTGTATAGTCTGGAGTCTAGGTCTCTACATCATGTTTAACCACTACTGTAGCCATGCCATCACTATATATCCCATCCATAATTTCTTGTAAGCTGTCAACCTCAAACTATAATCATCTGATCTTAGTTGTCTAGTCCCCTTTACCATCAACTACACCCTATAATCTAGACACCTCATGGTGTAATCCATCAATCTCTCTATCATGAGCTCTAATATCTTCTTGAAGTTTTTCAACAAGAACATGTTCCTCTCTAGATCTCAGAGTGTGTGAAGAACCAACCACATGCCCTCTATCTGTCTAGATGTCATATTCTACTCTCATGATCACATCCTCTCCCTTTCTATCCCCTCACTATCAACCTCTATAAATGGAGTCTCCCATATAACCCTATACTCTATATCTAGATCCATTCCTGCATCCACATTAATATCAACCCCTACCTCATATAAAATATCTACATCATCCACCTCAATAATCTCCAAATTATGTATCTAGATAATCTCTATAACATATTCTCTACCTTATGCTCACACTCATCCTTTATCTCTTGTAATATCCCTCTGAATTTAAGCTCCTAATCTTATGTATCATGGATGACCAGTCAAACCATCCACTAGTCTATGCCTCAAAGTCTATAATGGTACATATGGAATAGTTAGTCTGAGTGGTTTATATAATCCCACCATCTACATAGCCATCAACAACACCCAAATCAATCACATATCTTTGGTATCTCCACCTAAAAATATTTAACTATGACCAACTATGGTTAGATATCATTAGATCAATGGTCATGCCCCACTTTACTCTCTCCCTCACTGATCATGCAAATACATGTGGCCCAGATGGTATATGTTGTCTCACCCTAAACTATCTCATCACCCTATCTGGATGATATCTCTCTATGCTATAATGTAACATGGGGTCATCACATAATCCATGTGAAGGTCATCATATGGCCACTAAAATATAATCTCCCTTTAAGGTCTCTAAGTGATCTGATCATCACCTAACTCATCAATACCACTCCTATAAAACTCTAGATCACCTAAGCATGGTCTACATGTGCCAATAGTCATGTGCCACCCATATTACAATAGATCATCATCAAATTGAGAGATCATGTGTCCAACCAACCTCTTTATAGTAATGTGCTCACATCACCACACCTGTAATAATGTCAAAGGGCTAATATATCTACCATATATATAAATAGCATGATGTAAATACTGATACAAATGTGATAGAATGCATGGATCCCATGAAAATATCTCACCCATATCCATCAAATCTCCAATCACATTTAGAAGACAAATAAAAGATAACCTCCCACTCTTGTCAGGTAGCATAATGCTACTAATAATAACCATGAGTATAATAGTCAAAGAATCCATCTCCAATTTGGTATGATAATCTACATCTACACTACTTATAAAAATAGGAATCATACCATCACTAAAAATATTAAACAATGTGATGTCCTATGGACCTATCCTGAGTATACCCATCTCCCTCATATCGAAATACATATAATATGATACACATCCTCCAATGTGAGTCATCTCCTCTATTGAGAAGTGAAATGTACCAGTCTCACTATGTCATCTCTCTACAAGTGCTATTATAATTACTCTATCCATTTGAATATTTGGCATATGTACAATGTAAGATAAGTTTCTTGCCTCTAGAAAACCAAACTCATACTCTGTAAAGATTGTCATCCATGCCATCGCTTTAGGTCTTTGCTCTTGAGTAACAAGCACTGGTAATACTTCCTACACATAACATACATTAGTAAATAATTAATTTTACTCAAATTTAAATTCAAATCACCACTATATTACAATCATTCAAATAAAATAAAATAAAAAAATCAAGCATAACAAACATTTTCTATCCATCCATTCATAAACCCTTCTTTCACTCTTTATACCATGTTTTTCACTTCTAACTTTAGCATTTTCACTCCTACATTATGTAATTTTGTTATGTATCCCTTTTATTTCATCTTTTATTGAACATTTTATTCACTCTAATAAATTTTCCTATCATTTGAATGAATTCACTTCCATCTCTAATGATTTCACTCCTCTATTGAATGATTTTGTAATTGCCAAGTTACAAAATCACATTTTCTACTCATAAATTTATAGGCTTGTTCAATGAATTCACTTCTATATCTTATGAATTCATAGTTACCTACAATGAATTCACTATTTATGATGCCAAATTCACCATTTTGGCATCTATGAATTCATTTTCCATCACTTTATGTGCTAATTAATGACCATAAATGCAAAAAATCAAATAAAAACTAACTTACTGGAGGCCCGCTCCTCTCAAGTCTATGGAACCTCCTCAATCACTCTTCCTAATGCTTATGGTGTGGAATACGATCCATATTTACTCCAAGGTCTTAAAGCAAATCTCTCAACTAAATTTTCTTAGCAAATAACTTTGAAAATCAAATTTTCACAAATGAATTTCTATACCCCATTTGTTTTACTTATATTTTTATTCCCTACCAAATATATTTATCTCATCCCTCCATGATACTCATTCTTCATGCATTTTTTAAAATGTTAGATATATTAAATCAATTTATTCTAAATTTTTTTTAGCATCTTAAAATAATCTATCTGCATAAAATAATCATTATCATTTTTAATTCAATATATTTTTTCTATTTTTAGATCTACAACTTATTATCATTGAGATATATTGTTCCCACAACCGTTCAATCGACCCCTACATTATTAATAAAAAATTGTGTGAAATCTATAAATGGTAATAAAAATGGTTTTTCAAATCCATACTCTAGTTTTAATTAACTAAGGGCAATTTTTTTACACAACTAACATATTTCAAGTTTAACATTGATTCTCCAGTAAGTTGATTTATAATTCATCGACATCCTTTTGTCAAATTTCCTCTTTTCATCAAATTTTTAATGTTTGTCCACTTTTCTCACACAAAACCTTAAGGGGGCATCATCACACTCATTTTCATTGATTTGGGTCAACTTTCTCCTTCTTAATAATCAATACTCTACTTCTACTATTCTTTGAAATAGTATTGCTTCACAACACCATTTCAAAGAAGGAAAAATGTAGACACCTAAATTACATTTAATGTCAAAATGCACCTAAAATGCATTTAATTTTTCTTTTTGCAATAATTCATCACATATCCCTCTAAATTCAAACTATTGAATAAGTCAAATTAGCCAATTATGCACACTTTAAAACCTTTAAATATAAAATCCATATTTTACACCTCATTCAACATCTTTCACCTTATTCTCCCTCATATTTTGACTCATCCCAACCAAACACACAACTTTGTCAACCTCCTTTGAGTCATCCCCTGAGTTGTTAAGAATTTTGACTCATTCATGCTGATGCAGCTAACCAATCCCATACTTATCTCAACCATTTAAAATGATCTTCATCCTCATGGGTGAGGAATCATTATCCACCATTGATTATTTGGATCATTTAATAAATCAAAATAATCCTCTACTATTGTATCTTCCTCTAAAAAACTATAAATAATCTTGAAAACCTTCATTTTCAAGAATCTTGACTTATGCTAACGAAGTTGTATTCAGTTCAAAAGAAAATCCAAGAAAATCAAAGAGAATAAAATCATACAAAAACTCCTTTCACACCAAAACACTTCCCATTATCCTTTTCATTGAAGAGTGAGCAACGACATTTTCAAAGAGCAATTCAAATTTACATCGTAATGGAGAAAGCTTACACATTTGAAGTATAAGTTTGTGTTTTTTGTTTTATTTATTTTTTGCTCTATCTTAGGTTGAATTTAGCTTAGATTAAGATTAAATTATTATTTGATTTCTTATCATTTATAAAATTAGTTCACATAGGGGGTAATTATGGTCATCTTATCGCATTAAACTTCTTAAGGTTTTACAATTGTTATCCCTTCACAAGTTGACCTAGGGATTTACAGAGAATGATACTAAATTTTAGAGTTGCATATACATTCAGGAATTAAAATCACATGCATATAAACTTGAATATTTATTTAACCATGCCAAAACCTAAGTTTCTCTTAGGGTTTCATTTTTCTAGGGTTTTAGATTTCTACCTAAGGGTTTTATTTTAGATTTGATTTTCAATTTTACATCGTATTATCATATACACATTGCTAAAATGAATGAAAATATTTTCTATTTTTTTACTCAATATGTGATTATAATAATTCTATGTTGTTCTACTTTTGTATGTGTACTTTAATAGATCAAATATTTATATACCAATAAGGTTGAAAATAATAATTTACAATCTTTATCCTTGCTCAATACACTTTTTGGGGGCATTCAATCTATACTTCTCCTATTATTACTACACTTCACATTTTTGGAGTTATCATTAAAGGGGAATCTAAAAATAGTCATGAACAAGAAACAACTATTGTGAATAGATTTGATGAGGTTCATGGAAGAGAATTAACCAAGTATGTCAACATAAATACACAAAATCTTGTTGTAATTTTATATGTTTTGAGATATGAATTATTTTTTTGGCTTAATATAGTAAATATAATAAAAATAATGACCCATTTTATGATATAAATAAAAAATTCTAAGCAACCAATCCAACCACATGTTTCAGACCTATACTATTGGTAATATTCCTACATTTACACATATATTAATATATGTGATTTCTACCCAAGGTTTGGGGGAAGAATAAAGATTCCCTTGTGTTTCCATGTCTCTTTCTACATTGATGATCTATCCCAATACTAAAATTACTACACTTATTAAAATTACTACACTTATTTCATTATCAACCTTTCCTACTACATGTTCCTATGGATAATGTGTTACATTTAGAGCTAATCATTTAATATATTCTTATGATTTTAATCATAACATGTTAGATTTTGAGATAATAGTTTCTTATTTTCCTATAAAATTTTTAGATTCTAATCCAAATCTATGATGGCAAAGGTGATCCTAAACAACACCTTCAATCCTTCCACACAATATTGCTGGATTACACATCCAATGATAAATTACTGACCATGTTATTCCAAATAAGTATCAAATACTATGCTTTGGAATGCCTATATGACATCCCCATATAATTAGTTATAACATTAAATTATTTTTTAGATTAGTTTCTAAAAAAAATATGCATCAACATCAATGAAAATATATCTTGTGTGGAAAATTTGAAACTCAAGCAAGGATCCAACGAGACAATCAGTGATTATGTACCATGATAGCTAATATGACCAATCATATTAAAAATAGTGAGTTACAAGAAATTTTTAAGAAATTTTTTCTTGAGACACTACATGAGTCAATAACATTCTATAAATTTGAGTCTTTTGATGACTAATGTCATATGGTGATAGAGCAAGAAGTCAAACTTGTATCTTTGAACAAATTTAAGTATGCACCTATTAATATAAGTAATTTAGTAACTAAATTTAAAATCAAGCTAATATACAAGATTAAATAAAATGATAACAATAATAAGGCAAATATAATGGTTAATGTTGTATTAATTCCTACGAATAGGCTCCTATTATATACTCCATAAAAGAGGTAGTTTTCATGACTATCATCAACTCCTCATGTAATATTGTAGAAGTTAATCAATTGCATCCTAATCTCTCTTCCTCCACTAGAAGAGTTTTATGAAAATATACATACACCTAATAATTATTATAGTAATGCATACTAAAACTAATAAAGGGCTCCTAAACATTATAAAAACCAATGTTTCAAGTTAAGTCATAAGATACAAGATCTTATTGATAAAAATAATATTGAGTTAAGTAAACCTAAAAAGGAGTAAAGAACAGAAAAAAATTAATATTAAAAATTGAAAATATTCAATTATCCATTTACCAAGCATGAGGAAATAGATACTAAGGAAATGTTTGGAGTACATCATGCATAAAATGTGCATTCTCCACATTAAAAATATGATCACCCAATAGATGGGAATAATGCTCAACACAACTCCCTAAGATTATAGTTGATGATAGTGATATTTTTGATGATGATTCATATCTCCACACATTATTCATACAAGCTTATGTAAATGAGAAATCCATACACAATGTCATGGTTGATAATGGGTAAAGTGATAATGTTTTCATAATTACAATTTTCAGACACTCATCTACACATAATAAGATTGATGTGGATTCAATGTAATGATGTATATAAATATTGGATATAATTTATACCTCCTTAGGTTCAATCTACTACATTCTCTATAATGTTTCAAGTCTTACCAAGTACAAGAATATTTGACATGTTGTTAGGACACCCTTGAATATAGAAGCTCTATTTAGTATTATATATTGTGAAATAAGGTATTTACAGTTTGTGGCATTACTTATAGTTTTTGGCATTCAATTGAACCCTATTTAGATATTGGTACCTCATTATCCACCCCCAACACCACTAAATTTGGTTATTACACCTATTCAAGAGCATTGCACAAAGTTATTTATAGATCTATATAAGATTTATGTATAAAATAAACTTATAGGAGAGTATTTGATTCTCTTAGGCAACCAATTTTACTATAATTATTACATCATATTATCCTTAAGGACTCCCAAAGTCCATTATCTATTATACCATGTACTAAGATGTTACCATAGATAGTTCATCATGTTTCATAATGAACATGGGTAGTGAGATATTATCCTACTATATATCGGACCCCATAAATTCATTAAAATTATAGAGTTACACATCACACACTTGATTCTATAAGATATGATGACAAATAAATTACAATGCTTTATTCCTTTTCATATTTTGATATACCTACATCTAGTACTTTTCACTCATGACAGGTGCCCCTTATAATGCATGATATAGGCACTCCCCATGAATATCACATTGATGGGATCATATATTAACATATTTCAAATTTCATGATAATATTCAAAAATTAAAATAAAAAATTAAAAAACCCTCAAATATTAAAAAAAAAGGATCTAAGCATGTCATGACTACTAGATTACACTATTTATATATGTTATTCAAGGTTACATATTATTTTTCATACATATGCATTTCATGGTATATGAGTGAGATGTACAACATACATGCCATACATGGACACATAGATGGTGAATCCTCCTATAACCATCATTCCCATATATGTGGACATATTCTAGTCTAGATTAAAACCTAAAACTATTTTTACTAGTTTTTATAATATGAAATATCTCAAAATTATATATTTCTATTATCATATTATAATTTAATTTTTTTGGTATTATATATCATATTTTATAGATTCCAATTTAGCATTTTTTATATTATTTATCATATTTTTCATAATTTGAAGGTTAATAATTGTAAATAATTATTATACAACTATATTTTTGAATCAATTCAATGTTTATGTTGAAAAACATGGAAATAATCAATAATATATTTTTATATAATGATTGAATATTAATTTTTTGATTCAATTCAATATTATGTTACAAGTCATAGAAATAATTAATATTTTACTTGAATATAATTATTGAATTTTATTTTTTTAATCAATTTAATGTTATGTTGCAAAGCATGGTAGAAATAATTTTTTTAATGTAATATTTTTAAAATTGGTGTGATAAATTTTAAGACATTTATCCAAAAAAATTATTTTCTAAAGAAAAATATCACAAACATCTATGTGTTGATGTGGATTTTATGCACACAAAAGTTTCTTATAGGAAGGTCCCTAACATTTTAGTATTGGTGAAAATTCACTCCAAGGCATGAGTTGTGGTTTTGGTTATATAAATAACCTTGTGGTGGAATAGTGGTGAGTGGAGTAGTTATTAACCATGAATGGTTTAGATATGATATGTGCGTGGATTCTACTTGAGATGGATGGGTAGATCTAACCTAAGGTGAATTTATCAAAAATAAGATAAAATTGAGGAAAGGTATAAAATAAGGGCCTCTATGATTTGACTGGATATTAATCCCTTCCAAGTTGATTCATTATATTAGGCCAAGCATATGCCAAGAAATAATGTTTATTATGGATTAACTAAAAGCACAATATACAAACAAATACAATGAAGAGTCTAAGTAAATAATTGAAGCTATATTCAATGATCATGATCAAATATGTTGTTAATAAAAAAATATTGAGCACATCTTATGACACTAACAAGTTTAAAATATGATATATAACAAAATAATCGACAAGATTTAAAAGTTTTTCAATATTATCTCTGTAGAAAACATGCACTTAGCCTACCATAAATAGTATTAAATTAATATAAATTATTCAATAAACCATAAAAGTTTTTAAAGAGAAAAACAAATTCACATAAACTCACAAAAATATTCTTAAAAAACTTTATTTTCTTGCATTAATTTCCAAAATATCATAAAAAATAATAGATATAAGACATGTCTAAATAGATTTTGGATGGGATCACCTCATCCATGAAACTTGTCTAAATTCTAAAATAAGACCATATAGTCATGAAAACTCTACATTTTTTTACAATGAATCATAAATAAAAACCTTATTCTATCTTTTATACTTTTACACAAGTATATAAATAGATTGATAAAAAATAACTCCACTAGTCGGTCATAAAGTATGAATGGTACGAGTATTTGGAACTATATTAAAATTAGACTAAATTGTAGTTGAAGATGGAAGAATATAAATAATAGGAACATGTGACCTGATTTATACAATCCTTACATTTTTTTCATGATTAAAATCAATAAAGGCATTAATGTATTTGTGATTACAGTTGGTTCTAGATATGCATGCGAAGGATTAGTAATAGAAGGTAAGGTCACCATCACTAGCCATATTAGAGTGTAAAAAATTATATACTTAGGAAAATAAGGATTGATATTTATAACTTGAGTTTGTGAAGACAAAGCTTTTGAATGAGTGGTTGACCATAGCTATTGATTTACCTTTTCATATTCAATCACACATGTTTCAAAATCCATCTCAATAGATTAACAAATAATGACGAACATTTTGAATAATATGGTAATTTTTCCATCAACTTCTTGTATAACTACATCAAGGCCCTAAAACAAGTGCTTAAATATTTTGATTGTGCCACCTTATCTTTAGTGAATATAATCAATTAGATTACCAAGTCACTACTCTTAAAAACCATTTTCTCAAACTATGTTTCAAAATTGTTAGCAAAATTTCTCAACAATCTATTAAAAAATGGTTTGGTGACTAAATTCCATTTTGGAATATATTTTAAATTAATGAAAATTTCACTAATAATATTGACCACTTTTTTTCTCTTGGCTAGTTAGTTTCTAAACTAGATCTTGTATTTGTTTGTGCTATTCCATGAGTTGAGTTTTCTTTCCTGTCATAAAATTTTAAGCCAAAGTAATATCTGGGAGCTACAATAAATTGAGGTGTTGATATTAATTTTTCCATGATTATTTATTAATTAAGTGTAATTTATCATCTAAATTATTTACTTCTTCATACAAATTCACCACATTATTCCATTGTAGTTTTGATTCTCCCATAGGTCATCAAATAAAGAATACTATGTCATAGAGTGTTTTTGTTAAACTATGCATATTATCTAATATGTCATTTTAGGGATCTATTATGATTTGTGTTTTTAGTAATTTTTTAATCTATTGGAGACCACAAAACATATTTTTCAACACTCTCAAAGTATCATCTACCATAGAGATGCAATCTTCTTGTATTTCATATTCATCTCCAAGATTGGGTTTCCTATTCTTTATCAAGGTTAAAATTTCTTCCTCTCTCACAAACTATTTAGATTTTCCACCAATATTAATAATCCTTAACCTTAATATATTAATATTTTTTTTATGTTACATCAAAATTTATAATCAATTTGGGCTCCTTGGTGATCACTAGATATTACCTATTTGAATGTTTTGATTACATATTCTATATTCATGTAAGATTCACTGGGAGACCTTAGGGAGAAGTTTGAGAGGTAGTGGATAAAGTAATTTATGGTAGAGGCATAAGGCCATAAGGAGAATGAGGATTATATGGGGGTGGTATGAGGATTAAATGTTATGAATAAGTGAGGATGGAGGTGTATGCTATGAAGGGAGAGGTGTAATTAACAACCTCTCTTTAGAAATATTTGTCTAAGGGGGTGTCTTAAAGACATTTAGTGATATCAAGGGTTTACTCAAGTGAAATAATTATGGAATCTACTGGGGTAACCTAAGTAATGAAAAAACCCAATTGGATAAGGAGGGGAACCTGTAGGAATTGTGTGGAAAGAATAGTCTATGACACAAGGTCCTCAAAGTGTGGAGTGGTCATTGTAATGCCTAGGCTAGGTGAGGGAAGAACTAGATGTATAACGACAACTTGAGATAAGATATCCATGAATTGGTAAATAGAAGAATATATTATAGATATAGGACTAATAGGATGAATAATATTAGTCAAAAAATCAAAACATGTAGTACTTTCCATACCATATTAATCCATAGGAGTTTTGGAAGTCAAAGGAACTATTTTAGAGATAGGGGAAATAATGACCTTTTTCAAACCTTATGAAGAAGGTACTAAAATAAACATAGGTGGGCAAACTGAGATATTCAAAATACCCACTATAGTATTAGTTTTTTTAGTTGTTATCCCTACTTATTCACCTTTTAAAAATTCAAGATCTTGAGTGTGTGGGGGGGGGAGTATAAATTGAAGTCCCTAGAGTATTATGTAAGAGAAACTTCTATGAAATATCTAGTGGTGTGTATTTCTATGGATTCCCACCATAGCTTATCTATAAACTTCCCTCTTATTCCTATTCATATAAATACTCCTATACATCCTTTGTTTGTGTATCAACTAAAGTTTTCATGGAAGGAGTGAGATATGTTATTACATAAGTTTCAATTGAAGGAGTTATGCTCTCTTATGAGGAAAGAGGAGAAAATAATTATCTTTTCATTGGATATTGAAGTGGCAATGCTACTAGAGTAGGTGGATTGATAATAACTATAGTTTTGGGGGTTCACCTATTTCTATAACTAGTTTATTTACTTCATGTGGATTTGTGACATTCTTAAGGATTCTTTCCATTTATTGCTTATCAATTTCTTCTGTCTCTTTTGGTGTTTTCCTAGCTTACTCAAATTCCTTATCTTCTTCTTCTATTCTAATAGCATATTATTTTGATATGGTTGGGTCATATTAAATCATTTAGGAAATCCCCATATACATTTAAAATTTTATCATTCTTTTATATACATTTGAATCATCCTTAGGGTTGAATAAGATGATGTCATGCTCATATCCATGGTGACCATAGTCTTGATTGAATCATATATATATATATATATATATATATATATATATATATTATCTATTTCTTATTTTATGATGTTCTTAGGATCCCACCATCTAAAGTCAACCAATCCAAACTTGAACAAGTCCCAGTGTTTTAAACTTTTATCGAGTTGCTCCCAATTATGAAACCATTATCTCATAATTTTGATAGGCATATTATGGTATATGGCTAGTCTGGCCTTCTTTAAATTTTCATCCATACTATTAGATAACTAGTAAGTCATATCTTTATAAACTAATTTATCTATTACAAGTCTTGGTATAAATAAATGAGATACCAAGGTGCTCTCAACTCTAATGATAGTGTGATCTAGGTTGAACCAATAATATCCCAATATCTTGAGTGATATTTTTATTTGTTCTAATGACCTAGGCATAGGCTACCCATTGATGGACTTATAAACCATTAGGTATAAATTATTTATAATTGCTTACATGTAATTCTTGTATTTGTGTATGTGAATATTATCCAAATCATCATAGATTATCTTTGACCCTTTTGTATCCTAGGGTAGAACATTGGTACGAACAATAGTTCCAAAGATAACATCCATCAGGTAGGAAAACATGTAAAAATAAGCATCCATTTGGTCATGCATGCATTCTCTCTTGGTTTTTAGAATGAAACACATAATATCTCCCAGTGGGGGAATAATTTTGTCTCATAAAATTATAGAAAACAATAGGACCTAGACCTCATCCACATGATTTATTGATGTATCCCCATGTAGTTTGTTTAAAAATTCCATAACAATGCTAACATTAGGCTTGAGTTGGGAAACTGGGATCTTCTTTCTCATAATAAATTTATTTGGATTCTAGTCCCATTCTATCAGAGTGTTTCTAATGTTGTTGTTTTTGAACTAGGTTTTTATTTATTTATAGTTATATGATGAAGCTCATGGTGAAAACCTATATAATTTTTCAAAATATAATCCCACTACATAAGTGATAGGATGAGCACTATTATTTTTGTGGAAAATATCCTTGGTATAATCACCCACATTGAAAAAAATAAAAACTAGATCAATGTAAGGAAATAACTTTGGTTTTATTATTGCCTTATAGAATCCAATTACCTTGATCACTAATAAGTTGTATATGTACTCCATCTGATCCAAGGATATGTTATCTTCATATTTTTAAGGGTAGGTAACCTCAACTTCTATGTAGATAATTGTTTAATGCTTCAAAGCTCCAAGTAAAGTAGTCTTATTGAATTATGTATATTTATATTCTTTATTAGTTCTGAAGAAGAATATTGAAGGGGATAATTCCTAGTTTTGTGCTTCCATTGTTAAATAAATTAAGATTTTTTTAAAAATTTAAATTTTATGGATTTTGGTTCTCTATGGAGATCTATAAAATAATTCACAACTTTCAGTTAGAAAATGCAATTTAATTTGACATGGGGATGATAGATATAGTCAATTTACTTATCTTGTGAATTCATTTCTTGAATCCTCCATGCATGAGAATTAATTATAAAATAAAATTCATTATCAAACATGCATAAAAATTGATTTTGATTTGATGATTCCATATTTTTTAGGTTTAACTAACACATGATACTTTGTAGTTGTCTTTAATTACATAGTCATCTTGTATACCATGATTATTTTACACTTATCACTATATTGTTATTTAGTTTCCTTTTACCTTCATTATTTGTATCTTTATGAACATGTGGCATTTTCCTATTTAATCACTTCATTTCCACTTATAGCCAAGTATTTGGGTTGGTCATTATACAGAGCCATGAGATGATGGCATGTGGTAGCTAATTTTATAAAATGGTCACATGGACTATTCAGATTATGACATGTAATATCTAAATACACAAAGTTATCCATGTGTCATTCTATCATTAAATCATTTGACTATACCATATATTTCCTATGTTAACTTTCATATAATGGGATATTCACGCATGCCATGATCTCATTCAGTCAGGTAGTTAAATATTGTATGGACTTTCCCCTTTATCTTAAATTCAACAATCAAGTAAGATTGCAAAACTTGGCATGATCTTTCTCACTTGGGTGGTAGTTATTTTATTTCTATTTATAATTTTGACCTGAGAGATATGATGTAGTGAGTTAAAGACATGTGGAATGATATCAATTATTTGGGTGGTCACTTGACTTTGTAACTCCATTTTACACTAAAAACTTGTGATCAAATGAGATTATGACACTTGGCATGAACTCATGCAGTTAGATAGTTGATAATATTTGGAACTTTAAATATTGAGATGTTTTATATGTGCCAAAGTCATGACACATGGAAAGATTTTGGTGAGTCAGAACATCAAAACTTGATAGTTTTAATAATCATTTATACTCTGTGAAATTTGGGAAAATAAATGACAATCATTAGTAATTAGCTATCTTGTAAAACCAACAAACTTGACAAATAAATGATTAATTCAATTAGTAAAATAATTTATCAATAAATATGAAAACCAAATTGAAACCAAAATTTGATCTAAAGCCAAAATTCATGAAAATAAAAGTGAACAAAAATATTTCAGAGTATTTAAATATTTTTAAGGATAATTTATGTCTCAATAGGGACCAAACATGAGTTTTTAAGGGTAAAATGGGTCCCTATTTGATTTTTGAAAATGGAGTGTGTTGGTCACCACAAATAGAGACTCAATGGGGAAATAATCTTGAGTATTTAAGAATCCAATTTTTTTGGTTTGAGCATCATGCATAACTTCAAACTTTAGAAGGTTAAAATAAACAAACTAGAGAAATGAAAGAGACTTTAACATATTCATGCAATATATTAACCCTTATTTAATTTTAGATTGTGTGTGATTATGTAAATTTTTTTCCTCTTGTTACGAGAGTTTTAACAATGATTAGACAAAATTTGAGATCTCCTTATGTTATCTTTTCTCTTTTATGTTATTTTATCTATTAAATACATGTATGGGAAGCTAGGAATTTCTCTACTTCCATCTAGGTATCCATAACCTTGATAGAGATACCTTTAATTCAAATTTAAAAATTACTCTAATGATATCCATATATCCATAGCCTTGATAGATCTTAAATCACCCCTATTCTATGTTTTTTGGTCCTTGGAAGTGGTGTTGGAAATAACCATTGGTTGGGTATATAGGAATGAAATTCATTGTAAATAAGAGATTTCACTCATATTTTATCTTTATAGATGTTTATTATCTCTCAAAAAAAGTTTTAAGCATGTAAATGTTAATTTTATCTTTTAATACAAGAAGTGTTTCTAAAATTTTCATGAAAAATATTAAATTAACTTCTAATAATATGATAAATTTATTCAATGTTGATAAAAATCTCCATTTAGATATGATACATGTTAGATTATTTATTCGGCGATTAATTCACCATAGAATATTATTATTGTATTTATTTTTATTGGTGTACCCATATGTTTATTCCTAGATATTGGTTATTCTTCCATCCTATTTCTTAGGAGGTTGTTTAGGCTATCTTCATGGATATATAATAGCCTATGTATTATTTTCATATCTAGTTGAATATATTATTATTTAAAGATCTTATATTTGGTTTCAAAGCATAATCAATCTTGGAACCTGGGAGGAATAACTGAGAATCCCTTTGCTCTCATTCCCTTGATCATATATGTCATTCATCACATAGTCTTTACACTAAGCATGGAACTTGGGAATGACTAATGAGAAGTTTATTCTCTCATTTTTAACATTTATACTCAGTCAGTTGGAGCATGGATGCTATTTTACAATCACTCATAGCTCAACTACCAGATCAGGCACGCTGAGCCAAACAAATAAAAATCAGCATTTGAAAAAAAAATCCAAAGGCATTGAAAAAATCTAAAGCATTGAAAAAATCCAAAGGCATTTATCAGAATGGCAAGCCAACATCCACATGGCATGTAATAAATAAATCATGTACTACATTGGAGTAAAGTGTAAGGCATCCATATTCAAACAAAGAGTTGTGATACAAATATAAACAATAACCTTGGCATTGGAGAAAAGCTATGAGGTTGGTCTCATTTCTATTTTGTTTATAGCTAAATCCATAACCTTGGCATTGGAGAAAAGCTATGAGTTGCGTTACAAATATATCCCAAAACCACTATTTTTTTCTCAAAACCGCTAGTTAAATATTTCATTTTCTACAATTTTTCCTAAAAACCACTTCTTTTCAAACCCGTGGTATTAGGTGGGAGGGTGGTTTAAGGCTAAAAATCAGAATATTAAGCCTTCATATAGATATTTGTGCTTCCATGTCATTGAAATGGTGCATAGGTGAGTTGGTGGGAAATATTTTTGGTAAAGGAGAGGTTGGAATTTCAAATCCCCTCAAATATTTTTTTTAGAAGAAAAAGTAACTTTAGCATTTCTACTAATTTTGGCAATTCTGCCAATTCTAACCATAACTAGCTAAATTTAGTTAGGAATGTACTAATAAAATAATTAAAAACAAATGGGAAAGGAAAAGTAAAAAAGAAAAAATATGTTTTTTGCCCAAAAGAGGCTAAAGAGCCCAAAACAAATAAAAAATCAAGTGAATTTTCATTTTCTAAAAAGCATTGTAATTTTATTTTGCAAAATATTGTAATTGTTTTACATATTGTACAAAATCATGAGTTTTTCAAACTCGATGTAGTGTTTGGTCATAGCTATACCTCTAGCTCACATTTATGGGTAATGTTGTTACACTTGAGATACTACATACACAACCTAACATAACTACAATAATGACATCTAGACATCATCCTCTTAAATCATCAAGGAGAAATAAGACACATACACTCATAACCTTCCCTTCATATACCCATTTATTTCAATCAAAGGGTGTAAATCCTGACTGGTTGTATTTCTAAGTATATAGTAAAGTTATGTGTGCATATGTGGAAATCCATCTAAGCAGGTGCTAGTGATTGAACAAACCCTTTTTAGTACTATCTAAGTACCACATATCAATCTCTTTCATGTACTTTTATGCTTCTTTCATGTACTAATAGGTATACAAAAAGGGTAAGCTTCTTCTACATACTAATGTGTATATCAAAAGGGTGTGTATAAAGAAAGGATTAGTATCCCAAACTAATAGTATAAAAAAGGGAGACCTTGATACCTGGAGTGATAAAGAACCAATCCATCACCTTTGGTTAGATTCTACATAATGGTCGAAAATGGGCCAAAATTCCTTTTGCCAGACTCACAATTTCTCCATGGTGAAAACTATGCCACTTGGAAAACTAAAATTAGGACACATTTGGAATTTGAAGACATATGACCTATTATTAATGACACTCTTAACCAACATGCTATTGACACTGATCATCAAGTAAGTTTGATAAATCCAATCAAAAGGAAAAGTTGATAATCATGTTCAAAGTATCAGATGAGGTACAACCTCATATTCATGAGGCTACACCAATAAAAGACACTTGGGATAAACTCCATATAGTCTATGAGGCCAAAAATGAAAGAAACATTCTTCATTTATAGATTCAACTTCATTTCCTCAAATTGAAGTCCAGTGAAAAAGTGGAAGCTTTTATATACCATGTTGTAACCTTGAGGGCTTCTCTCCAAGCATTGGGTGAAATAGTGTCAGATGCATCTCTTGTACCTATTATTTTAAGAGCACTAAAACCTTCATATAGGATCTTCATGACTAATTTGATAGTCATATAATAGAAACCATCTCTTAAAAATTTGGTAAACATGTTGCAATAGGAAGAGTCTATGCATAGAAAAGAACAAGAATCAGAAGAATATGCTCTTGCCTCTAATCAACAAAAAGGAAAGAATTAGATCAAGTATTCTAAACCAAATCAAGGTCAACAAAACCATTCATAGGGGAATAAACAATATAAAATTTTCCCTATATGCAAAAAAATAGGCCATGAGCTAATTTTTTTTTGGTATAACTCATTTACACAGGGCTCTTCAAGGAACAACAAGCCCAGTCACCAACAATAATCTCATCCAAAAAAAGGATAAGGATAAAAGAAAAGGTATTAGGAGAACAAATATAATTAGTAAGGCAAAAATTTTGAGTAGGAAGACATCCAATCTGATGAGGACTTCTTATATGCTACACAATCTCATGATAAATCAACATCACAAATTTCTATTTGGTATGTTGACTCAGGTGCAACTCGCATATGACTAGAAGACAAGATTAGTTCTACAACATGAATGAGACTTCTTCAAAAAGTCATGTCTCTTTGGGTGATGACTAATCTTACCAAGTTCAAGGCATTGGTAATATTTCCTTACCACTTGGATGACATGATTGTAAAATCTTAGATGTCATGTGTATCCCAAGATTCACAAATAATCTTTTATTAGTTAGTCAGCTACTTGATCACAACCTAAAGGTTAAACTTGATTGCAAAAGTGGAAAAAAAGATGTGTTTGATCAAAGATAAGTCAAAATGCTTGAGAATTGTTACATGAGCCTTATGAATTGGCAAAATGTTTTAAATTGACTTTGTTTAATCAAAAAATCAAGCACTTGTAGCTTAGTATTTAGACTCAAGAAATCTATGACACATGTTAGTTTTGAATACCTCAAGGCACTCAATAATTGGAACATGGTCTATGGACTTCCTTAGTTGAATAAAAATATATATCTCTACACTGGTTGTCTAGTAGGGAAACAACATCATACATCTTTTGTTCAAAGTTCCTCAAGAGCATCTAGTAAGCTTGATCTAGTGTATACCAATCTATGTGGACCCATGATATCCAGTCACTATGGGTTTTATTATTTCATGCTCCTTGATGATGACTAATCATGTAAGATGTGGGTCTACTATCTAAAGACCAAATACCAAGCCTACAATACTTTCAAAGAGTTTAAAGTCATAGTTAAAATTGAAACTAATTGTAAAATCAAGGTTATCCACTTAGATCAAGGGGAGAATTCACTAGTAAAGGTTTTTCTACTTATTTGAAAGAACATGGCATTCATTGACAAATGACTCCACCATACACTCTATAATAGAATGGTGTTACAGAATGACAAAAGCACACTATCATGGAAATGGTGCATAAAATGATTGAATATTTAGGTTTGATGCACACATATTGGGAAGAAATAATTAAAAAAATAGTTTATGTGTTGAATAGGTCACCTACTACTACTATTCATAATATGACTCCACATAAATCTTAGATAGGGCATTAACCTTCCATTACTCATCTTTGAGTTTTTGGATGTAAGCATTATATGCATGTTCCTAAAAAGAAGAGAAAGAAACTAGATACCAGATCTATGCCTTATATCTTTTTAGGGTACAGTGAAGAGTCATTATCCTATAGACTAATGGACCCTAAAACAAAGAATATCTCCATCAACAGGGATGTAGACTTTGATGAGAAAATTAAAACTAGTTTTCCTTCCACAAACTCCATGATTTAGTAATCAGACCTATAGACAATTCAAAGGTCATAACCACACTAAAGGTGACAATGATGATGAGGATGATCAATTAGTTAATGTAGATCAACCCACAAGAATAGTGAAATGTATGCCTAATTGGTAAATAAGTACATTAAGAGATTCTAAACTAGATAGAGTTCCATACACATCAACTAATAGAAAAAGGACTCACAACATGACTCAAGATGAGGTCCATTTGTCACTAATGAGCATAGTTGTAGAATCAGTAGAGCCCTTAATAGTTTAAGAATCCCTAGATTCTAAACCTTGGAAGGATATCATGGATGTAAAATATCAATCAGTAATGAAACATAAAACATGGAATCTTGAAGATCTTTTACTAGGGAAGAAGCTAATCAACTATAAATGGGTCTATAAAATGAAATACAAAGTATATGGTAGTATAGATAAACACAAGGCTCAACTTGTGGTTAAAGGATATGTACAAAAGGAAGGCATAGATTATGAGGAGACATTTGCTCTTATGGCCAAGATAAAAACAATATAAATGATATTTTCTTTGGATATATAATTTGGATGGAAGATCCACCAAATGGATGTTAAAAGTGCCTTTCTCAATGGATATCTAAAAAAATAAGTTTACATGACACAACTACAAGGTTTTGTCTTACCTAGTAATGAAGGAAAAGTATGTAAACTCATAAAATCTCTATATGGTCTCAAATAGGCTCCCCAATCACGTTACATAAGATTGATGAACATCTCATCCAAAATGGATTCTAAAGGTTTCCCTATGATCCAAATCTCTACCTAAAATAACAAGGGGGAGAGATTGTAATTATTGTAGTATGTGTCCATGATCTAGTCATCACTAGTAATTTAGTGAAGGTGATAGATGTAACCAAGAAAGATCTTAATTGATCATTCGACATGATATATCTCAAGATTATACACTATTATCTTTAATTAGAAGTATGGAAAAAGGAACCCCACATCTTTGTATCCTAAATGAAATATGCCAAGACAATGCTCAAGAAATTTAGGATGATGGATAGTAATCCAATTTCTACACCTATGGAGACAAGGCTTTAGTTGTCTCATATAGATCCATCACCACAATTAAATACAACTCTCTATCATTATTTACTTGGGAGTCTTGTTTACTTAACATATAATATGCTAGACATTGATGATGAAATTAGTTATCTTTCATGATTTATACAGGATCCAAAGATGTCTCACTAAAAAGTAATAAAATAAATACTAAGATATATCAAGGGTACAATGGACTTCAGCCTAGAATATAATAAGAATGATAATTTCTTATTGATATTATATTCTAACTCATATCATGTAATAAATATTGATGATAGAAAATCCACTTTTAGATATGTGTTCTTTTTAGGATCTGGTCCTATATCCTAGGGGAGCAAGAAATAGAACTTTATTTCTCAATATTCCACTAAAGTAGAATATCATGCTATAAGAGGATTTGTATACAAATTGATATGGTTACATCACATACTATAAATATTGGGAGTACCACAAAAGACACCTACCATCCTATACTATGATAATGATGGTCTTCTCAAACTTGTTCACAATCCAATCTTTCATGAATGCACAAAACACATTGAGGTGTACGTTTATTTCATTCAAAAACATATACAAAAATACAAATTCCAAATTCAACATTTCCTAATAGAATAACAACATGAAAATGTCTTCACCAATTCACTTGCATAATTTGAGGCATTTAGAGATTTTCTCTCATGTTCACTTCAAGCTATGCTGAATTAACAAGGAGAATGTTAGATTTTTTATTCAATGATTAGTTTAACATAGAATATTATTATTATATTTGTTATTATTATTGTATCCATGTGTTTATTCTAAAATATTGGTTATTATTCCATCTTATTTATTAAGAGGTTATTTGGGATATCTTCATGGCTATATAATAACCTATGCATTATTTTCATGACTAGCTGAATATATTATTATTTTAAGCTCTAATAATACATACCTGAATTAGAAGATCCAAGATACACCATAATAAATCCTATGAATACCACTAGATGTGACTAAAAACCTTATAAATAAGCTTGGAAATATAATTACAAGTGATCTGAATGACCTTATTTATTAACCTACTAAATCATGAAATCTAATCTAGAAAGTTGGAAATCTAATCTAGAAAGCAAGGAATCTAATTTAATCCTACTATTAACATGAAACTCAAATTCATTAAAATATGCTCCTAGTTAAAGTAGCCATAAAATAATGGTACAATAACTATCCATTGACTATAAATGTTAAATCATTACTTTTTATATGTTTTAATAAAAAATATTGTTACCCAAAATTTTAGAGATTTGATATGGCCCAATACATAATAGAGTGAACTTATTATGATGTCCTTTATTTTCATGTGATTTATCCCATAGGAGGATTATATCTAAAATTTAATTTTTTTTTATTTTCTTTTTTCAAACCATATTTTGAAAATATTTCAATGCTCACTAAAATTATGTAAAGCTCCTAGTTGTGCATCTTCCATTTGAACTATGTATGACATCCTAGACTAAATCTTGGCATCATATCACATATAATACTACATGAATTTATATGTTGGTAGATTGATATTAATGAAAAATAGTATATGTTTTATGTATATCAACAAAAAATGTGAAGCTTTTAGGGCCTACTTGTGTCTGGTCTTATCTACCCATAGTGAAGTTTTCATCAATAGGTGTAATTCTTTTAGTTCTCTTTTTTTTATTTCCCTAAAACATCCATTAAATTTTATTTGGTTGATTTAGTAATTAAATTTATTTGTGGTTAATATTTTGATGATCATTTGATAGTAATTTGATTTTCATAGGCCCATTAAGTAAAATTTGTATACTGGAATATAAGACCATTATCAAAGACTAAATAAACTAGATTTCCAAACTTGGTCAAAATGTTTTCTTTGAGGAGTCTAATCACGTCTTGTGCTCAAGAAATTTTCATTATAAAAACTTCAATCCATATTTTAAAATAATATATCATAGTCAACATAAATGTATTTCTAGATGATGAATTGGGATTAATACCTCCTATAAAATCTAAACCCTGTTGTGCAAAAGGGAGTCCTTCAATCACATGCTATAGAGGCATAGCAATGTAAAATTATATTTTATTGAATACCTAAAATTGGTGACAATTTTTGACATGGTTTTATGTGTATTTGAAAATGATAGGCCATTAATAACCCATCCTTAAAATTTAGTGTATTATAGCATTCCTTGAAGAGTCTCCACTACCAATATTATGGTGAAGGTTATCGAGGATGTCTATAGATTCTTCTCTAGAAACACATCTCAAATAAATACCTTCATAATTATTTTGATAAATCAATCCCCTATTTATCATATAGTGTGTAGACTTAAGTCTAAGTGCTCACCTTTTCTCTCTATTTAACTTAGGAGGACATGCATTGGTAAGTAGGTAGTGAATGATCTTGACATAACAGATACGTATAGCTACCTGAGACTAGTTAATTATCTTGATATATATGCATGGATTGATATCTATCATTAGATGAATAATACCTCATGCTCCCATCATCTCGGTAGGTCTAATTTTAATATAAAATTCTTACAACTTGGCCATCCACTTGACCTTTCTTTCACCATACTTGTTCTGACCAAGTGTAAACTTGACTGTTGGGTTTAGAACAATGGTGTATGTATTATCATGAAAAATATAATGTATAAATTTATTCACCAACATGACCAAATCATAAACTTATTTATCTATCATGGGATTTTTTAGTTCTACATCTTTCAGGTTAGTACTCATAAAGGAAATAAAATGTTAACTATCTCCAACCTTCTATTTGAATACTTATACTATAATATTCTCTAATGCAAATGAATACAAAAATAAATCCTTGTTTAAAGTAGGGATGATCAGAACTGGAACTTGGGTAATGCCAAATTTAGTGTCGTAAAATGATTTCTTCACATCTATTGTCCATTCTATCTTGGCATCTTATTTTACCATAGAATTAAATGGTTTCACAGTCTTTATAAATCTTAAAATGAACTTGTGAACAAAATTTATCTTTCTAAATAAGGATTTAAGCTCCCTTTTGTTGTTAGGATATGGAATGTTTGACATAGATTGAAATATTTTAGGATCAAATGAAATTCCATCCCTGGTGATAATATGACCTAGATATTTAGCTTCATTGACCTTGAAAATTATTTACTTTGGGTTCAAGCAAATATCATACCTTCTACATCTATCAAATACTTTATACAAGTGGCTTGCATGATCTATTTTGTCCTTAGAAATGATATTAAAGTCATAGATGTATATGATGATGTACTTACAAATAAGTCCTTGAAAAATAAAATCCATGGCATGCTATAAAATAAAACCTTTATTAATCAATATAAATGGTGTTTTATTTATGAAAAATTTCCCCATTTAGTGTTGAAAGTAGTTTTCATGAGGTCATAATTTTATATTAATACGATTATATATTGAGAAACCATATATAAAGTACATCATCTCTAAATATATAACTATTTGAATCACTTGATATAATGAGGTAAAGGAAAAATTATCCTTTTCTGAAGCTTAGTTAAGGTTCCTAAAATCTACACAATCTAATAGGAAATATAATTTTAAAATCTAATAATTTATGGACTTATTTCCTAATGAGAGGCTCTACAATGGGATTAACTAGTCTTTGTCTCTACTTGAATGGTTTTTCTCTTATTTGAATGGTATAGTATGTGTGATAACTTAAAAATTAAAAAAATTAGGTATTCATAAGTCCAAGTAATCACATATTTATATTCAATCAATAAATCCATAAATTTTTTATTTTCTTATTTTGTATGAATTAATCCAATGTTAAAATTTTAGGGATGCTCATATATCCATAAATTTACCTTGGTGAAATTAGATTCATTAGTCTTAGATTATTTTTGTTTTTCATCTTGGTAGTTCATGTCAAAGACTTAATATAAGGAGACCATCCCTTTGGGTATCTTATTTTATTGTAATTTAAATATTTCATTATTTTCACTTGGATTTGTACCCTTTGAGGAGATGAAAATATCTCTTCATCCAAGTGGCACAATGGAATCACTTCTAGTCTTATGGGTAGCCTAAGGAATGAGGTGAGTCTCTAGATAGGGCTAGTTCCCTTGATGTACCACTTTGGATTGCAACTACTACTAAATTGGGGAGTGAGAATGGAGAGAGATAACTAAAAAAATAATAATAAAAGGGAGGTGATATGCCAAATTTATTGATGACATCCAACCATATGCATATTACACTTGAAATCAAATGACAAACTAAATATACACTTCTCCAATCTTCATCTTCTCACATCAATACTATATTGTGAGGTTATAGATGAATGTGCAAAGCTAGGAGGACTAGAAAAAGGCATATAATGAAACTAATAAATATATTAACTCACTTAAACCATGAACATATCTTGGAACACTTCACATGACCTATAAGAAGAGACTGTAAATAGTTGAAAGAATGGAACAACATGCTAAGGAATCCATAGAATTCACTAAGAAAGATTCATCATCCAATTGAACACACTAAGAATAGTCATAGAAGAGGTAAAAATTAGTTATATTATTGATAAAAATGTATACATTTTATTATGGCTTCTTCATACTCAGGTGTAGCATCCAATACAATGCCAAAATGGCTAGTTCTTATAGAACTTGAGAGAGAGAAAGAAGAAGAAAGAATTCCAAGGGTCACATGGAAAATTGTCAAGATGAGAGAAGAATTTAATTGTGCATGTGAGAAGGATATTGGATTAACCATGAAAATTTTAGAAGCACAAGTGTCAATTCAAGGCATAAACTTCATGAAAAGTGGCAAGAAAATCTTCATTTTGGCTCAAAAATTGCCTTCATGATTTGGACCAGTTTAAACATCTTATGACTGATTAAGATCATGTCCAATGATTTGAATTAATTTTAACTACATAAAAAAATTATCTCCATACATTGGTTTTAAGTTTGGTCCTTTAGAATCACTTGGAAAGGAACAATCATCATCTACTATCCAAAAAATTGCTCTTTCATGCACCCTGTACACTTGGCTTCAGATTTAGATTTATTTTTCCATAAAAATACATGTTATGGATTTAATGATAATTTTAAATAACATATTTGGACTTATAAGCATTAGTGTCACCTTAAAATTACTTTTCCTTAGAGTTTTCACACTTCTCACTAGCTTGCCTAATAGGCCAATTTTGACTCACTGAGTTGAAACACCTAGTTTGGACACTTAAGAGATTATTTTGAGTATTAAATTGATTTTATGAGTTATCAAAATTTTATATATTCCTCCTAAATTTGGTTTCATGATTAGAATCCTTATAGAACCTACAAAACACAAAAAATAGTAAAAAATATCATATTTTTTTCATGTCCATATAGGTCCATACATGTAGTTTTAATGTGGATAATATTTATGGAGTAATTTAAAATTTAAAATAGGTTTCATGATGTAAATATGCCATAAAATTATCTTTCCAACTCCATTTTCACAAACTGTTCTTAACTAGGGTTTGTAAGTGTTTCTAAGCGTTTTGGGTCTTAAGCATTGTTCATAAAGTTAAGACATTAAAATTTAAATATAATGAAATAAAGGTGAGAATAATTACCCCTTATAACTCTTAAAATTTTCCTAAATTCCCATGAAAATCCTTTAAGAAGATCTAAGCATTTCATCTTGGCCTATTGATCTTGTCTCTCTATTTCAACTGGCCTGAGTGAACTTAAAGCTCAAAATTTTATCTCTTAGGGTTTAATTTTAATATAATTAGATCTAAAACATATATATTTTCCAAAAAAACATGTTTCAATAGGTTGGAAATATTAACTCATACTATAAGTGTGAAATACTCTCATTTTAGACATAGGCCTAATCCTTGCCTAGTAGGCATGTTTCAAGATTAGGATTAAAATAAACATTTTTATTTATTATATAAATTAAAATATATTAAAAACCTCTGTATACACCCACAATCATGTTCAAATTAGTTATAATTCTCACTAAGAGCTAGAGGTGGAAGTGATAACTCATTTGAACTCTAGGCTTGTGTCTAGAAGACTTGCCTATAACTCTAGCCACCTAGACCTCTTTTTTTAATTTATTCTATTTTAATTTGATTACCCATGATTTATTATGTGTTTTAAATATTTAAAAATCTTATTTAATGGTATATACACCTTTTGTATTCATCTTTTATCCTTTTCCCTCAAAACTGCCAATCTTGGTAAAGGGGAAGGTACTCCTTGTCTGAGATAAAATAAGGGGTAGTTCCCCTATTTTATAAAACTTATTGAATGTTTTAGGAGAATAATAAAATAATATACATATTTTTTATCAAAATTTATCCCTTTTTTATGTGTTTATACCCTCAAACCTCCTCAATTTCCAAGACAAACCTCTTGGAGTGCAAACTATGCAGAATTCCTAAAGTGGACTGTATATGCTTGCTTAGATTCCTTTGTTGGATTAATTTAGATTTAAAATATCATGTGTAGGTAATAATATTAAAAAATATTTATTTTAAATCTTTTTTAACATGTTGACTCTATTTACAACCCTCATGCATATTGAGTTCTAAAACTAAGTTCTTACTATTTTGATTGAGAAATCCCTGTTTACTAATTCCTACAGGTGTGTGTCATCTTAGATGGACCTTGATAAATGTGTTTAAATACCTTAAATTAATATATAAATAAATTTAATTCACATCCATAATTTTATATATCACATTTGGATTGGGATGCTCCAATGACTAGTCAAGACTAGTTGACTATGAATTGACCTTATTTGTGAATTTTCCCTTTTTGTAGGTGCCTATGACATGTATAGGGTTACTTAAATTGATATAATGTTTCAATTAAAACCCTTAATTATACCCCAATCCTTTTATTTAATTATATCATGCAATTTACAACTTTTTTGGTGCCAACCTTTGCTCACTGTCAGTTTCATTCACCACAAATGGTATATTTTGCAAAATAGGGGTCCTCCATAAGTTGATTTGCATATTTGGATGTCATTAGGTATATTATAGATATGTATTAAAGTTTTAATATGAATAATTTATAATTTTAACCTATAATTATCCCTATTTAGTACCTTGGTTCATGAATAATCCCTTCACTGCCTTTCCTTGTACTTATAGATGGCTATAGGGACCTGTGAGTTGTAGATGATGTTTGATCATCGTATAAAGAACCCTTATTTAATTTTTAAGATTAAAAATAACTTTAAAATTCTTTTATTTCAATTATATGTCTTTAAAAAACACCAAAAATCATGCTTAGGTCTTTTTCTGTTGACTAAGACATTTCTCCTCTTAAGACCCTACTATAGGTGCCAATTCAAGCCTGTGTACAGACTATATTGTAACCATAGGACTCAAAACAATATCCAATCCTCCCTTGATTATAGTTTGAAGATGAAAAATAATTTTAAACATTATGAATCATATCCATGTTTTTTTAAGGCCTCATTTACAACTTTGAGTGGAGAAAAAATTCTTATAATCTCAGACCTGTAAATATCACTACCCAAAATTAGTGTATGAAAGTGTACTTCTAGGCCCTTCAAAACTGATCTCCATTTGTCATCTACCCCTCAAACATGATAGGGGTCTTATATATAGTATAGTATTAATTTTCCACCCCTTTATATGTCTTATAAGACTTTGGAATCATGTTGTAGAAGGCCTACCAAAAACCTCTTAGACCTCTATTTTCCATTTTTAGGGGTTGTTTCCCTAAACTTAGTCTCTTTGTGTTTGAGAGTAATTCTTCACTTATTTATTAATATAGTCTCTCAAATTATTTATACCATGGTATTTTTATATCATAAATATTCCAAGAAAGTTTTATTCACATGTTTCAACTTCTCTCTCATGACTCTTGCTCTCTATATTGTTACCTATAGGTGACCATTCTCTCATATGCAAGAAATGAGTTAGGAAGGTAGGAATAAAGCATTGCTTTGACCTCAATTAAGTTTTTAACTTATATTAAGGATGTTAAAAAATTCTCAAGGTGATCCCAAGACTAAAATAGGACTTCACACTCCGTTTTCAACATGAGTCTCTTCATGAAGGCATCTATAGGTAAGCATCAATGGCAAGAAATTATGACTGACTGTGTTGACTATCATCTCATGATTTATATTATGTAATTTGGGTTCATACTAATTTTTCATGATACAAGATCATACTAAACCCATTGAGACTACAATAACACCTCCATGAACATGTTCAGAGCTTTAAAAATCATGACTGAGACTGAGGATGGGTAGAAAGCTAACTATGAGTATGACAAAGGATTGAGAGTTTGATCCAAACATGGAATTATAAGGATATACATGTAAATTAGGTATTAAAAATGGAAAACACCATATAATATTCACATGAAATCCTCTATATTTAATTTAAACTCCTACAAGTGGAAAATTAATTGAAACTGCTCATGGTGGTACGTTTCTACAAAGTGAGTTATATTGCTCATATAGACACCATAAAAAATGAAAAAAATCATGGGGAAAATTTTAAAAATATTTAAAAATCATCTTGACGTAACACTAGTATCTATATTGTACGTAATCTCCCAAACAAGATCAAAACTTTCTAGGTACATGGATGAACATGCAAATTTGAATAGTCAGCTTCAAACTAATGATTCATAAACAATAATTGATCATTATTAAAGATAATTATATGTAAATTAAGGTATCTAATTTTAAAATAACCTCCAATTTTTTTAAAACTTTAAACCCTTCCTACTAGACGTACTAATCAAAATCTTGAAAGTCATTTCTGCATGTCTAGGAAAGCCAAGATGGAGCAGAATGGTTTTGGGAAAAAAATGACACTTCCAAATCAATTAAATCATGGTGATTAGTATGAGGAAGATTAATAGTCAAATTTAAACCTTTTCCAAGTGTCACACTTCCCAAAGAGGTTGTACAAGTGCCATTTTCTTCTCCTTTCATAAGTAAACTACCTTTTCTTCTGAACAACCTACCACTTTTAAGTAATTTCATTTATTTAAGAATTTTAAGGACACATGGTGCATTACATCATCATTTTAAACCTTCAAATTTCCCATGAAACCCATACAAAGCATTACATACACCCTTTTTGACTTCAAAATGACCCAAAAATGATAAATGGACATAAAAACTAATTAACCAAAGCTAATATAACATTAATTGACATAAATCAAACTATAATACACCCCATGAAACTCATATTACACCCCATATAGACCTAAAAAATCAATTTTTTACCTATAGGTGCCCTAATTTAACTAAAAAGTCAAATTTGGTCAATAAATTTTATGAGTCATAGGGGTAGTATGCCTGCTATACTAACTAGACCAGTAGCCTTATTAGTACATTAGGCTTAAGAGTCATCTAAATCTAAGACAAAAATGAAGACTTTTGGCCATTGGTCATTGACCATTGACCAAGACAAGACAACTAAAGACTACCTCAACCATAAAAAGCAAAGGACACACACCAACAAAGCAATCAAACACATAAGACACACACACACACACACATGCATAAGAACTTAAGGGGAAATAGATAAAAAACTATTATATACAACTAACAACAAATCATACCTCCCTTCTCCCTTTCTAAGATCAAAGGGAAAGTTTCTTGAATCTCCTTTTGCATGAGATATATGGGGATGCCAAGCATGTTGCTCTTTAGATTGAAATTTTGATGGAATAGACCTATTCCTTGGCACTTCACTTGAATTTTTCTCAAGTACATCATCTTAAAATATGTATCCAATTTAGACATATTACTCTTGACCTTGTACACATACTTCATGTTACTGTCCACTCGCTTTCTCATGACCAACCTTCATTTTCTATGTAGGCATGATCTCAAAATGAATGATTTATTGTTATTTGAAATATTGAGGCCAATAGATATTTTACTTGACCTCCAAATGCTGTTGTGTATTTTTTTCTTACTTACTTATGACATGTTGGACAATGTCATTTATTTCATCTATGACATCTTGAACAATGTCATCTTTCTCACCATCACTTGTAACCATCTCTAAAGGAGTTGTAGACCACTTGAGAGATTCAAACTCTTTCAAGTGTCTTCCAATATCTACCATAATTCATCATATTTAATTTTATTAAAATAATTAATTGGAACAATAAGAGATACTCTTTCATATTTTTCTTTATATTTCAATAAGACCTCTTCCAAGATTTCTTCCTCAACACAAGGAGTGTATGCTTCATCATCAACTAAATAAGGAGATCCAACATAAGGGCTCACTTCTTATTCATCAATTAGGACCTATTGATATTTTTCAAATTTAAAATCAGCTACCATAATATGATCTTATTTTTCAAGGGATAAAACATCTTCAATCTCCTTCTTAGTGATGTCAAGACTAGGCATCTTGAAATCCGGTGACCTAGCCCAATAAGGCTGCCAAGGAGTTGCAATTTCTTCAAGTAAGATTTCTGAATTTTACTCAACCAATTGATATTCCTGAGGTTAAAACACCATATTTACATTAAGGCAAAGGGTGATGGGATGAGGACAAAAGGAACTAGTTGGTGGAGGTGGAACATAGGGCTCAAAATCAAATTGAGAATGCAAAGTTGGGAACTCTTTTGGGAGATCTTGAGGAAGGAAAGGCATAACTTGGGTTAAAATAACTTGATTTTATTACTTACAATTGATATTAACTTCATTCACATCTGATTAAACTTGGAAACTATCATGAATTAGGTTAAAAGGGGTGTGTTTAGGCATATAATCTTCTTTGAGGTCTAAACCTTCCATCACACCTTGGCATAGTAACTTCATCTTTGACTCTAACTCTTCAATTTGCTTGGATATATTCTCTTGGAAAAGTATTTATTGAAGCTCATAATAATAATCATGAATATGATTAATACATTAGGGATGACATGGAAAACAAGAATCTTCTTGAGGAAGGGTGGGAGGGGCTTGCAAAGGATCAACTACATTATCCACTTCACACTCTTTAACAATGCTTCCATATTATTTCTTTCCCCATGCCCCCACTATCTTAATATAACTTAGGTTGTTAGGATTAGAAGTATTTTCTTGAGGAATGGTAGGATTATTTTGTACAGGATCAAGAGTCTTCTCAATTTCACACTCTTTTTCAAGACTTTTCTCTCCTCTTTCTTTCACTATGAATCCACTATCTTGTTCCAACTTAGGACATTGGGATTATGAATCTATTTTTTAGGTGGTGGGGATGAAATATGAGAGGAAAATGAGGGCTTGAACTCCAATTATTTATATGATAACATGGACTACTAAAAATTTGTATTAACCAACTCAATTTGCATATTAAGATTAGCTTCAAACATAAGATTTCTCCTTTAAACCCTCTCCTCCAACTGATTGGGAAAAGGATGAATTTGATATCTTTGATTTGGATCATGATTAGGGGTCATATATGTCTGATATGAAACTTTGGTAAGTGGATATGAAGGATAATAGGTATGGTGAGGTTTCCTTTCATGAAATCCTAGCCTATCCTTTAAGGAAGAGACTAGACCACTCACATCAAACATCTCACTTGTGAGCCTTTGCCAATTGGCTCTCTCAATAGGTACCCACTCTCTTTTGATAAACTATAATTATTCTCTAACATTATGAATAAAATTATTAGGAACCTCTATACCACATCCCCTTTGAGTATAAATATCCAAAATATATCTCTCATAGCCCAAGAGTGTCTTCTTGAAGGTGGAAATAGGTTGGCTTGAGGAGTGGCTAGGTTGACTAGGAGGAGAAAAACATTGAGGAGGATAGTTATAGGACTAATATAATTCATGCATGGGCTGAAAAGGATCATATTAGGGATCATGAAAGTCACATTGAGGCTGGTAAGGATCATGACAAGATTGACCAAGGACATGATACAAACTTGCAATGTCTCACCAACTTGTAGAGAAAAAAACTCAACACCAAAGTAAGCCATGAAAATTCATTAAAATAAATAACACAATGAAAAAAATTAATAAAAATATTTAAAGGATAACCTAGGCTACTTGACTATCTGATATAGCTTTAGAGTAACCATTGTTGTTTGAATGGATGCCTAAAAAGGTTGATTATTGAGAAACAACACTAAAAATCTCTCAACTTCTTGGACCAAGAGTCCCATCAGGCATGAAAAAAATTATTGTCACTTAGATTTGAAACCTTTAATGAGATTCAAATCTATCCTCATCCAAGTGGCACAATGGAATAACCTTTAGGCTTGTGGGTCTCTCTAAATAGGGATAGCTCCCTTGATGCACCACTTTGGATTGCAACTACTACTAACTTGGGGAGTGAAAAGGGAGATAGATAACTAAAATTATACTAACCTAAGGGATCTAATATAATAAATTGACTGATTACATCCAACCATATGCATATTACACTTGAAATAAAATGAAAAACTAAACATACACTTATCCAATCTTCATCTTCTCACATCAATACTACATTGTGAGCTTATGGATGAATGTGAAAAGCTATGAGGACTAGACAAGAGGCATATGAGGGAAATAATAAATATAATAACTCACTTAAACCATGAACATATCTTGGAAGAGAGAGAGAGAGAGAGAGAGAGAGAGAGAGAGAGAGAGAGAGAGAGAGAGAGAGAGAGAGAGAGAGAGAGAGAGAGAGAGAGAGAGAGAGAGAGAGAGAGAGAGAGAGAGAGAGAGAGAGATGTATGTATTTATGATGTTATTGATGATGATGTTATGGTGTTATTCATGATTATTTATGTGATTCTTATGTCATGATTCATGCTTATGATGCTTTATATTGACATGTTTGTGTTATGGATATGGTTTAGTATTTTCCTATTAGTAGGTGTATGCTTCATGTAATTTATCAAATTTTTATATCTACGATATGAGTTAATGAATCCATGTGATCCCATATTTATATTCATATATGATTTAGATAACATAGTTTGTTTATTCATTTATCTAGTTTATAAAAAATTATTAAATGTGGTTTGGTTCATACATATATATGTGATTTATAAACTAATATGAGATGTTTTTTTAATCATGCACCATAAAAAAATTATGATAATATTTATGTGATGGATAATGTAGTTGACTTAGGATTGTTTATGAGATGATTGATATAGTTTAGATATGATGATGATGATGATAAAAATTATGACATGGGAAATATAATGTTTTCATGATAATAAAAATTCCTAAAATAAATGATTTGGATGAATTATAAAATAGAATATGACATAATAAAAAACATAAGTGTAATAAAATATTTGGTCTATTTGTAATGGTAAAATAAAATGTATATAACACACTTAAGTGACTTATGATTTTATTTATAATAGATTGAATGGTAGATGGTTTAAAATGTTTAAAGCTATATGTAAAAAGAGGAAAGAAGTGAGAGATAATTTTCATTCAATCATAATACAAATGCCTTAATGATTGTATCAACAAGTAGGCATGATGAAGAAAAATGAGACATGGTGCTCTTCTATTGGGAAGGACCAAAATAGAAAGAGGGATTAGATTATGAACATAATCCCCTTTCATGATTTTCATTATAATTTGTAAATTTGTTTAAGAAGTGTCTTGATCATGTAGTGTCAAATAAGCTCAAAATCCCTTGATTTTTAGAGGGGAAAAAGGGGGATGGATGATAGGTAGATGTATGAAAGTGTAACCTTATTGCAGGGATGGCTTGACCCTTATGTAGGTGACTTAGGAACCATTATATATAATTAAATGTCTTATTTTGGTGTATAATGATCAATGTAGGAAGTATACTATTGCTTTTGTGAAAGTTGATTTAAGATTTCTTTGGGATACATATATTTTTTTGCTTTTTTGAATTTTGACTATCGATCTTTTCTATGCTTTTTTTGGTTGATAGGTCAAGGAACCTAATCAATGTGAGAAGCTTCCATGTGATTACTTTTTTGGAAAATATTTGAATTATCCATCCTTTAAGGGAGTGGTTTATGTTTTGGATTTGTTTGATTTTGATAGTTGTCCTTCGAAGGATCAGCCTATCTTTTTAAGTAATTATGAATTGTTTTGGTAGTTATCCTTCAAGGGAGCAATCTATAAGTTTAGATATGACCCATAATATATTATATTTTTTATTTTTTTAGACATGGATTTGTTTATATATGCCTAATGTTTTCCTTTATGAGGGAAAAACCATAGCATAAGAAGGTTAAATGATGGGTGATAAAGTATTTTAAGAGAAAAAACCATGGGGATTCATCTTATAACGGATGAAAATTATCCATGAGAATCATGCCATGGGTATATTTGTGGTACCCATGTTTAGGATTTAGGTTAAACCTGTGATAGATAATCACATAATTCTTTACTTTAATTGGTTGTCCTTAAAGTAAGGAGTTAAAGGTGATAATTTCATAAAACAAGGAATGATATTAGGTTAGACACAAGGTGCTTTTAAAACTTATTTAAAAAAAAGAATGGATGTAGATGAAAAGAATTTATGGGCTTAGGTTATTATTTTCCTTCAATGGATGATAAAAATTAAGCTCCTGACCTATACTTATGCATGATGATAAATGGTCTAAGCCAATTGAGAGAAAAATTTACCCACTTTCTTCTTTTCATGTTAGTTACATGGTGATTTTAATTTCAGATAAGGTCACCAATATTGAATTCTTATGATCTTAGGTTTTTTTTTATAAGAGTGTTTGATTCACTATTGATAGACATGAAGATGGTTAAGAGCATGCAAATGATGGTCATCAAGCAGCTCAAGTTGGGCTAAGCATTCTTGATGATAGTATTCTACTGAGATGATATCCTTTAGGGATATATGAATGGAGGGAATTTGCACTTAAAAATGCAAGATAGCCTCTACTCTATAGATAAGTGAGAAATGTGTGGCACCTGTAGGGGTTTGATATACCCATAAGGTGAAATGAATGTGCAAGTGACAATCCCTACTAGATTATTTAACCACTTTGGTGAGAATTTTATTAAGAGTTTTGTTAGAATATTAACTTAATTTTGAAGGTGTCACAAATATTAATTTATTTTTTCTAAATGATTTTCCATTATTGTTGATGATTTTGTGAGGAAAATTGAAGTAACATATGATATGATTGATGAAGTTGATAATTTTATCAGCTTTGGCTAAGATGAGGGGAATATATTCCACCCATTTTGTGAATTATTCTATCATGGTGATGATAGAGTGATGTCTCTATGAATAATGAGGTTTGATTTCACTAATGAGATCTAATCCCCACTGAGAGAAGGGCCAAAAATCCTTAGTAACTTGAAGGACGTGACTAGGAATGTGATGTAAGTTGGCATGTTATTGACACTTGCCACACTTCTTGACATAATCATAACAGTCTTGGTTAAGGGTAGGCTAATAATAGCCAAGGTGAAGGATGCATTTATTAGTAGCTAAACCACTAATGTGTCTTCCACAAATCTCATCATGAGTTTTTTGATTGCATGAGTTTGGCTATATAGGCATCTAAAAAAGAAACCATCAAAGCCTCATTTATAGAGAATTAATCCTAGTATGTTATAGTGATAAGTACTATATATAAATGCCCATATACCATTTCTAGAGAGGTCAAAAGGGATGATGGCTAAGGTAAGGTAGTCAAAAAGTTATTTATACCAAATATCTAGTTGGGTTTCCTCCACATTATAGATGGAAGGGAGGTCTATTTTGATGTAAGAGGCTTGGTTAAGTCTATGAATGGTGATAAATATTTTGGAGTCTGAAGGTGTAGATGGAATTTGAGAAGCAAAAGATCCATGGTATCAACAAACTTATTTATTGAATGTGGAGTGGCTTGGATAAGGTAATGATGAAATGATGTCAACAGTATATCTACCAGTTGTTTATATTTATGGAAAACATCATTTTTAAATTGATAAGAACCATTCATTTGGTTGACCATAAGTTAGGAGTCACCAAAAATGATGATCAATTTTACTCCCAAGGATAAAGTTGTTTGGAGATCTAAAATTAGGGCCTCATATCCAGCCATGTTATTGCTACAATAAAAGTCAATTTTGAAGGATAAGGGAAAAGTCTCACCTTTAATGGGTATATAGATGATTTCAGTACCCCCACCACATTGAAATTTTGATCCATCAAAGAATATGATCATTTGATAAGCAATGTATTCTTGAGAGAGAGTTGTGATAGACTCATCAGGAAACTCAAGGTTAAAAGGTTGGTTGTCAGTTAAAGGGGCTTCAACTAATTAATTAGCAATGATTTTCACTTTGACTGACTTTTTTTTAAGGAACTCAAGATTGAAATTAGCTAAAAACATGATCCATATAACCATACGTTGATTTTGATATGGCTTAGAATGCATGTACTTTAGGGGGTCAGTGTTTGTGATGACAAAGGTTTTATGTTTGAGGAGGTAATGATGAAGTTTGGAAGCCATAAAGACCAAGGTCAGGCATAACTTCTTGATATAGGTATAACGAGTCTCATACTCTACAAGTGTTTAACCTATATAGTATACTGCATGTTTCTTATGTTGGTTATCCCACCTGGCTTGTCAAAATATTTCACTATGTTTTTGTATTATTTTCTTTTGCTTTTGAAAGCAAGTAAAACTTTAGGGAGAAGGTATAGATGAACTTGGATGTAGTTTCGCACTCCATGATCTAGACAATGTGAATTACTCCTCTTTGCCTTGGGAGGAATGACTTGCAATAAGAATAAGACTAGAAATGGGATTGATTAATAATATTGGAGGGTGGAATGCCTAGTAAGTGCTAGATCCAAGAAGTACAAGACTTCATTAGAAGGATATCAATCTACTCATTTCAAAAAATCAAGTTCTAAAAAAGGATGATAAGAAATGCTTACATAAAGGAATGAAAATGAATTTAACACAACATAATAAAATGATTTTAAGAAATGATTTCTTAAATAAAATGACATTAACTTGTTCAAAAGAATTTATAAAGTGCTAAAAGTTGATTCAAATAATTATTTATGACCCTATATTGTGATAGGGGTTGAAAAGAAAGGTGTTGGGTTGGGGTTGATAGGTGTTTTTAACTTGTTGTTTTTGGGAAAATGGGATTACATAGAGATAGATGTCAGTTATTGGGTGACCAATACTAGTCAAGGGTAATCAATGACGATCAAGGATGACTGATGTCAGTCACTATGTGTTTCTCACAGTTATGGATTTAGGCAAAAATAGATCTTGGTTTAGTTGTAAAGGGGTTTTATGGGATATTTTGAGGTTGGTTGATGGTAAAAAATGTAGAATAGAGTCTCAAGGATATCAAACAAAAAGGTTTAACACTCAAATGGTTGGGAATGGTTAGTGGGGATTTGGTGGAAAATGGATGTTAGAGTTGCAAAACCCCAACACAAAAGATAGTGTGGGGAAAGATTGAAAGTGGGTGAAATCAATAAACTACCAAAACCAAATACTAAACTTATGAAAATAACAAAATACTTACCTATTGTGAAGTTGATGGCCTAAAGATAACTTGAAGTTGAGTGTGAGCTAATTGGAAGCCTAGAATAAAATGGGTAGAGTAACAACACTTAAATCCTCAGTTCTGAGGTGATGAAGCACTTTTTGATCTTTAGACTAGTTCTCTAGTTCATTAGAAATTTTTGATTTACACAAGATTTTTATTCTTTCTCAAATGATTCAACCTCCTGAGTAAGGGTCATGAAACATCCTTAAGTAACTAATGTTGATCATGGTCAACTGGCATTGATCAAGGAATGACTGACGTCAGTTAAGGTGGAAATGGTCTAGCTTGCCAAAATGGTGTTTTGCACTTAATTTTGGAAGTTGACACCATTAGAAATGGTCCAAGATTATTAAATGAAGCATTGCCATGTGGATAGAAAAAGTCTAGGAGGTTAACTTTAAATTCTAGTGTAGGAAATGGTCTTAAGGCAAGGTGTCACTAACTTAGCCATGGGATTTGTTAGGGTGAGGTGTAAATAGTATTTTATTAGCTTGATTAATTAATTTAGATAAATGTGTGTGTGGTAAATGTATGTTTTAAGGGGGTTAATAAATTTTCTAACCCAAGGGGGCCTAAGGGGTTGAAAAGGTATGTTGTGACATCTAGAACTGTTGGTGTAGTTTTCTAGTGTCTATACTCACATAAAATAAGTGAGATAAAAGTACCCATCTTAAATACCTAAAACTACTTATAAGTTCTAAATATTCATGAAATTATCAATCCAAATTATAGATTATCAAATAGGAAGGATATAACACATGGTTATAATGAGTCATATATTGGACTCATCATTTCTCCCATATCTTACCTTTTGCAAGTCCCATTGAAAACTATCTTTTCCATTTCTCATAGTTATAAATACTTTGTTCCAATCTTTGACTAAGGTTGTAGATGGAATAAATTTATCCTTATATCCTTTCATATGGGTTGGTGAAACCCATATATCTTAAGATAAAGTGATGCCATAATTTAAACTACTCTGCTACCTATGGAGTTATGTTTTGCCAAAGAGACATAAGAGTGAACAAAGGGGGTAGTCTAAACCTCATACCTATCCACAAATTTTGTCCCCCTATATTAAGCACATTTTCAATAATTTTCACTGTGGTATTATCCCTTTGGAGGGTCCATATGATGCTGGTAGGAGAGATAACTTCCCTTATTTTTAGTGGAGTTGATAGCACACTCCATCTATGACTAATGGAAGTCACCACATCTTTAAATAAATGTTGAGTGAACACATAAAAATTTATGATACAATTAGGAAATAATGTAGGTAATGGTCCCAAATAGATGGATTTTATAAATAAAAAATTTTAAACTAAGAAAGAGTTTGAAATGCATTACTAAATTGAGGTCTAACACATAGACCTAGCTCCCATGTTGTATTTAGATGATCATTTTTCATTTATTCCCATGGAAATATATATATATATATAATTATAAATTATGGCTCTCAATTTAAGTTATATGACAAAATTTTAAACTAGTAATCCATTTGTATTTCCCATGATGATGCCACACAAATAAAACTCACATAGAAAATCTTGTTTATCTAGGGTATTATTTTTGTGTGCTTCTAAGATATCTTCAATAGTGTTAATATCATGAGGTAACTCTCAATATATCCTCATTATCTACCATCTATATAATTGATCATGAAAAAACAAACTATAAGAAGGGGAAGGGATTCTATAAGCTAGAAGTTTTTCTTCCAATTGACAAGTGAACTGGAGGGTTTGTTTGACTTATTATTTTTGTTGTTGTCTCTGTATTAGATCTTCTTGTAATTTTTTTATTTTTTTATTTGAATATTTTATTCTATGTTTTCAATTCCCTTAACTCCAAATAAAATTTATTCCACCTATTCATAACATCAAGATAGGATATAAGGGTTTGATAGCCTTGGTCTATTATGGATCTACTATGGACTATTTGAAACAGTGCAACTAACTGCTCCTTTAGTGATTTATAATGTTTTTCTAACCTAATTAGATGTATTCTAAGTGACACTATTTCTTATTCTACCTCCTTTGTGTGACTCCACAAATTGACAATCTCATCTTCATTTTCACTTACTTTCCTAGTCAACACTACAATTTATTTATCCTTTTCTAAAGATTAGTCTTTGATATTTTATAATTTATGTAGAAAAAGGTAAATAATAGAATCCTTACATTGTAATGAATAAATAAGATAGGCAATGTCTTCTAATTTTTTCATGACTATTGACTCCAACTTAGATAGGGTAAAAACATGTTGCAACTCTGCATCTCTAAATACATGAGAAGATTGGACCTCCTCAATGATCATATGAGCTTTAACCTTGTCAACAAGTGGTTGTGATGGAGAAGTTAGAGGAGTTAAAGATATTTTTGGATCAGTTTCCTCAAATACCTCTTACTAGAGAGGAGTTTATTCCTCTCTTCCATTAGGTATTAGACTGGAAGGAGGTTATTGACATAAATTTCCAAGAGCTTACACATCAACCCTTTCTTCATCATCAACTACCAAGCCTAATTTCCATCTTTTATTTTTAGGCTAAGGTGGGGAAGTGAATTTTGACCATGTAGTCCTTCTTTTCCTCATTGAGTATCTATTCCCTGGCTACTGTTGAACATGTTCTTCTAGTGGTTTATCATCTTCAATATGGATTGGCATTTGAGACCCTATTGTATACAAAGAAAGTTTGGAGCTAATGTGAGAAGATATAAGCCTTAACCTTATCCTAGGTTGTGGCTACACAACCAAAATGAGAGGAAATTTAGGGCTTGGTGTAGCAAATACTAAGGTTGACCTTTTACTTCTTGTTGATGATGCAGTAACTACCTTAGAGGGAGAAGCCTTATTTTACATTAGAGACTTAGAAGTGGAGGCTTCTTCAATTGATTTTATTATAATTCAAGGTTGATTTGTTACTTTATTTTGTATAAAGGTACCCCATGATTCTTCCCCATTCTCTTTTTTGAATAAGTGGTGTTGAATAATCAACTGCATGATACCAGAGTGATGGATAGAGGCTAAATTACTAACCTACTTGATTGCCATAACCTAAATGGATCCTAATAAATATAGGGGTAAATTAATTTTGTGTTGAGGCCTTTTCAAACCACGTCTCAAATGAATTCACATTTTCATAACTACACAACTCAACCCACTAAATTTACCATCATAGGTTAAGTATTTGATTATCTAGTAGGTTGTAGATGTCCTGGCTCTAGTGAGGTTCCTTTGTTGATGCCCTTACCCTTCCCAGTGTGATCCTAAACACATTATAATAAAGTCTCTCATTATTCATGGAATATTTTGATGAGGTAATTAAAATAAGACCTTCTTTCTATCTTAGTTCCCTCATCTAGAATGCTTGATAATTCACTAATCACCTCAATAGAGGAATTTGAACATTTTTTACTATAGTAGAAACCCCTTTCAAATGGAGAATAAAATATGTTATGATAGTTTCATCAAACCCTTATAATTTATATAAGAATTCAAGCCATACAATGGCTTGAAACATTTCCCTATCTCTATTATCATTCATGAGTTCATCCACAGATTCTGGCTCTAACTTTTATTTTACCCCATTGTAAAATTGTCAACCCTACACAAAATTAAATTGAATCACACTAGTTATAGGTTTTGCACACCATTCATAGGGTTTGTAGAGTAGAGGAAGAACTTAATAATGTTTTTTTTTTTTTTTTTTAAATTTATTTATTTATAAATTGGCATTGGCATCAAATAAATAATAAATTATTGAGCTATAAAAATAATATGAAGCATGAGTATCAAGTGTGACAGTTAGACTTTCACGTGGAAGGGACTTGGGAAATATATAATTTGACATCTCATTATTATTTCAATGATGTCACCATAAAAATTCATGTTCAATGATTAATAAAAAAAATTTGATGATGACATGAGAATGATGAGCTCATAAACCCACCAATGGTCATGCAACCAATTATTATAGTATGACGTGTATCAAATATACTTTTGGAGATTCTAACATTACCCTATACAATATGGCAATATGGAAAATACCTTCAAGTATAAGAATGAATAGTATAAATTAGGAACTTAAAAACTAATCCTAATATAGAAAAATATATATATACCTCCAAAGTCATGATATTGTCCTTGCCTTCTCCTTTTCACCATTTCTTAACATAGTCAAATTGTAGGAGTTAGTGAATGACAAAGACAGGTAATTATAGTGTCGATTATAATTCTTTGCTCAAATAATAAAAATAATTATTTATGATAAAATCTAATTTTTTAGATTCATGAATATATATATTTTTTATTTTTTCCCTTGACCAACCATTTCTATTTTTCTGGCCAATGCTTAATTTGTAGTACATGACCAATTAGCAAGCTCATTTTTTTAATGATAACTATCAATAATATCCCTAAGGATTTTTATTATTGAATCTTATTATTTTTATTTTTCTTTTTTTTTTAATTCCTTTTTTGGAAGAGGATTACTAACACTGATTATTTCCTCTTCCTTTATTAATTTCTCATCATCTTCAAGGATTGGCTATAATAAAAAAGCCAAGTTCTTCCATGAAGAAAAATTCATTCTAAACTTGTTGAATGAAATATTATTTTCTTGAAGGTATCTAATATAGATTAAAATAGTGCCCATTCACTATAAGACTCTTATGATTTCCATCTATAGGTAACAATTGTATTGAACCATTATCAAAAAACTTTTCTTCCCTAGCAGGTGGGAATATTTTTCCAACAGTATTTTTTAAATCCTTGATTTTTTTATTATTACTTGGATTATATGGCTAGATGAAGTATCGTACTAAGTGTCATTTGGAATGAATATCGCCTAAGATTCTCTTCTTCTACTCACATATTTCTTTAATATTTATGGAAGTTAATTTTTAGGATTACTTCTAGCTTATGATTTTCACCTTACTAACACTTTAAAAGAAGTCCTTGACAATGGTACCAAAAATAATGGGTGTCATTATTACACATTCATTTAATCAACTCTAGTTGATATCATTATTTACCAAGGCAAGTATCTAAATCTATTTATAATAAGATGTTTTTAATATTTAGCTAATAGTTATGTGTATGGGGGGGGTGGTTTGGTGAAATGATTTACTATAAAAATTTAACATAAAAAACTTGTAAATAAAATACTCTTATAGAAATATCAATCTAACTTAAAATAAATCATAATTGATTATAAAATGAATGCACTTAATTTTTAAATGAACACACTTATTGTTTATAAACACTCAATGCTAATAAAGGAAAACACACTAAAATATGGAAATATAGAAACACACTTAAAACTAAGATTGCAGAATTAAATTTACTTTATCTAAGAAGATGCTTTTGAAAGAAAGATATCAAAGTACATCAAAAGATAACATGCACACATTAAGAATTCATCACCTATAGGTTAACAATATGCAAAATATAAATGTGTTTAATTAAATTGATAGTGGACACTGACAAAAAGTAATGCTTAAATACCAAAAACATGTCTTAATTCCTTAGGTGAGTGGGCCCTTGATTGCCTTTGGATTAGGAGGAAAAATAACTCAGTACTTATTTAATGCAATCAACTTCATTAATTTATGAAACATAGAATTACAGATTCATAATATTCTCTGTTCACAAAACTTTGTTTGTATTGCTCCCAAAATATACACACTGAATAAACAGGGGTATGCTTTTTATTCAACTAGAAATCTAACAACTTCCTAGATCTTGGTAACTATTATTTTTTTCTAATAAGATTGTGTATGATAAGATTAGTGTTGACTAGAAAAATAGGAAATAGGCATTACAACAAATATCCATATGCTTTGAGTAAAAACATGATATTTGTAACTACATATCTAAACTAATTATGTTACTAGATCTTTCTTTTATTTTATTTACAAGATCTTGTTTTAAATATAAATCTATATCTAAAAACATGTATAAATCTCTCTCTCTCTCTCTCTCTCTCTCTCTCTCTCTCTCTCTCTCTCTCTCTCTCTCTCTCTCTCTCTCTCTCTCTCTCTCTCTCTCTCTATGTGTGTGTGTGTGTGTGTGTGTGTGTGTGTGTGTGTGTGTGTGTGTGTGTGTGTGTGTGTGTGTGTGTGTATGTATATATATATATATATATATATATTTATATATGTATATATGTATATACATATATGTATATGTATATATACATATATATATATGTGTGTGTGTGTGTGTGTGTGTGTATATATATATATATATGTATATGTATGTATGTATATATATATACATATATATATGTATATATGTACATATGTACATAGGTATATATGTATATATATATATGTATATGTATGTATGTATATATATATATATATATACATATATATATATATATATATGTATATATGTATATATGTACATATATATATATATATGTACATATATATACATACATACATACATATATATACACACACACATATATATATATACATATATATATATATATATATATGTATATATATATATATGTGTGTGTGTGTGTGTGTGTGTGTGTGTGTGTGTGTGTGTGTGTGTGTAGATAAATTATAAATATATATATTTTATCTTATGATAGTTGTAAAGAATCTTGGTCATCTTGGAATCTGACTTAAATGCTTTCCAACCGATTATGTAGTGGTTCTGTCGAAGTCCATAGCAAGACTGATGAAGTTCGTAGAAAGCCTGTGGAGGTCCGTAGCTCACTTGTAGAATTATTTAAATCAGTCAAATTAATATATATTTAATTATAATATTCTCTAAGCCCATGAAACCATGTCAAAACTCTATTGTTATTATTATTGTATCTTTATTTGAGACAAGATCTTATAAATAAAGGTAAAAGAAGATTTGGTTTAGATATGTAGTTACAATTCCCACGTCATTTATTCAAATTGTGTGGATCTTTGTTGTAATTTATATCTCCTATTTTGGTAGTCAAAACAAATATAAGCATACACAATCTCATTAGAATAAATTAGTAGTTATCGATTATCTAGGAAGTTATTAGTTTGACAGCTAAATAAAAGATAGATTCATGTCTGATGGTGTATTTAATTTGAAACAAGAGCATTTTATTTATAGTAAATTATATTAGACTTTATATTAAATGACCTAGA